>VDFB02000010.1:234079-528415 GCA_007258455.2 Sequoia sempervirens | reverse complement strand
TGTAAAATCAATACCCCTAAGATACCACAAGCTATAATCCTGAGTGTCATTCAAGTATCTGAATATCCTCTTAACAGTAGTAACATGTGTTTCTTTAGGGTCTTCTTGAAATCTAGCCACAAGACAAACTGCATGCATAATATCTGGTCTAGTAGCAGTTAAATACAACAGTCCTCCAATCATAGATTTGTACTTGCTCTAATTAGCCTTAGGTGAATCATCATCTTTTCTCAATTTACAACCAGTCACCATAGGAGTGCATACCGGTTTGGAACCATCCATTCCAAACTTCTTCAACATCTCTTTCAAATATTTTGATGGTGAAATAAAAATCCCCTTTTTTGTTTGATTGATTTGCAGCCCAAGAAATAAATTCATCTCACCAAACATAGACATCTCGAACTCTTTTTGCATTTCTTCAGCAAACATTTTGCACATTTTTTCATTTCCTCCAAAGATAATATCATCAACATATAGAACAACTATCAAGATCTTGTCATTTTCAATTTTGAAATACAAATTATTATATGTCATACCTTTATTGAAACCTTGTTGAATCAAATATATGTCCAACCTTGCATACCAAGCTCTAGGGGCTTTCTTTAATCCATAGAAATCTTTCTTTAATATGTAGACCATATCCAGTTGATCTGACAACTAAAATCCTTCTGGTTGTTCCATGTACACTTCTTCTAATTCACCATTCAAAAATGCAGACTTTGCATCCATCTGATAAACTTTAAAATCTTTATGTGTAGAAAATACAAAAAACATTCTGATCACTTCCATCCTAGCCACCAGAGAAAAGGTCTCTTGAAAATCTATACCTTCTACTTGTGAGTAGCCCTTACATACAAGTCTTTCTTTGTTTCTAACCACTTCTCCATTCTCATTCAACTTGTTTCTGAATACCCATTTGAATCCAATTATGTTTTTATCTACTGGTCTAGGGACCAATTCCCAATTTTGATTCTTCTCAATCTGAATAAGTTCTTTCATAGCTCTCATCCAATGCTCATATTTACATGCTTCACTTATTTTCTTAGGTTCAGCTTCATAAACTAAACACATATTTATTTCACCAGCAACAACAGCTCTGCTTCTTGTCAATACTCCTTTCCTCTTGTCTCCAATGATTTGATTCTCTGAATGATTATTTTGTACATATCTAGGTGTCTTTGGGGACACCACTGGATTTTCTTCTTCTTCATTCAATTTTTTCCTATTCTTCCACAACTTATTCTACTTCTATACAATTAGGTTCATCTGATACATATCCATCAACTTCAATTGAATTTTTTAATGCTTCATCCACCTCGACATTTTTTCTCTCTACAATATTTCTTAGCCTTTTATTGAAAAATTTGTAAGATTTTCTTCTAGTAGAGAATCCAAGGAAGATACCTTCATCACATCTAGCATCAAACTTTCCTAAATTTTCTTCATCCCTTCTGATGTAACATTTGCTTCCAAATACCTTAAAATACTTGACAATAGGAATTCTTCCACACCATAGCTCATAGGGGGTCTTTGTATTGTTATTTTTGCTTGAACTCAATTGAACACATAAATAGCAGTATGAATAGCTTCTTTCCAGTAAACTTTTGGTAGACTTGCTTCTATAATCATTGATCTAGCAACTTCTTGAATCATTATGTTATTTCTTTCAACAACTTCATTTTGTTGTTTCTTTCAACAACTTCATTATGTTGGGGAGTTCCAGGAGCAAACAATTTCTTCTTTATTCCATGCACTTTACAAAACATGTTAAACTCATTGGAGGCGAATTCACCACCTATGTTAGACTTCAAACATTTTATTCTCAAATTTTCTTTATTCTCAACCATAGCATTAAATGCCTTGAATCTATCTAATGCATTAGATTTTTCTCTAAGAAAAGTAACCCATGTATATCTAGAATAATCATCAATTAAAGCATAAAGTACCTTTCACCTTGTAGAATTCTTACTCTTGTAGGACCACAAATATCTATATGAATCAAATCTAGTAGTCTAGTAGTAGATTGTTCCTTTAATCTAAAGCAATTTCTCGCTTGCTTTCTAAGCTGACAATCCTTGCAAACAACATTAACAGGCTTTGTAATCCTTAATAAATCTCTTACAACTTGCACTGCACTAATCCTCACCAAGTTGTCAAAATTCATATGACACATCCTCTGAAGCCATAACTAACTATCATTAATCTGAGACATAAACAATTTCCATCAGTACCCTTAAGTTGAGAAATATTTCCTTCAGACTTCTTTCCTATAGTAATCACTATTTTGGATCATTTTCTGATTTCACATCTCTTATCTTCAAATACAAGATTATACCATTTACTACACATTTATCCAACACTCGAGAGATTATTCCTTACATCCTTAACATAGTAGACATCATTAGTATTATTCTTTCCATCAAAACTGACTCTTATCAAATCATTAGTATCATCTCCAAACTTAACTAAGCCTCTATATTTTTCAAGTTTAACAAACTTACTCTTATCACCAGTCATTTGATGTGAATAGCCACTATCAACAACCCAATAGATCTTTTCATGTTTAGCATGAAGAGTAAATATTACAGTATCTTCAACTTTCTCCAAAGCACTTTCCTTTACCTATCTTTCAGTATTAGCAAAATTAGATTCATCTTTTATAGCCAAGAACAAGCATTCATTGTCATCAAAATATCCATAATCATATTCTTCATTAGAAATACCAACATCTTCATTCACATAATATGCTCTCTTAATCATCTTCCCTTTGTTTTCTTTGCTTAATCTATTTTTATCTTCTTATCTCTTTCGAGACATCTCGAAGCATAATGACCTATTCCTCCACAAGTAAAGCATTTAAAGGGAAACTTATCTTCATACTCATCGGATCCCTTTTTCATCCTTCTTACAATGTTAGCTTCTACTTCATCAAGGTTATCTTCATTTGGATCTTCAACTTTTGCAGCCTTGAAAGAAGTTTCTATCTTCGATCCATTTCTCAAGCTAGGATTTCTCATTTCAAACAATGTTAGAGTACCCAATAACTGATCTTTAGTATAATTCTTGTAATCTATAAATTCCTCAATAGCAGATAATTTTTCACTATATGCATCAAGGAGATTTCTAAGAATCTTCTTCACAATCCTAGGTGCTTCCACTATAGCACTAAGTCCTCACATTCTGTCTCTTTGTACATAGGTTTTAATTTTCTCATCTTCAGACATATGCAAGATTTCAAACTGTGCCTCCAAATTCTGTAACTTTTCTTCTTTAACCTTTTCATCTCCTTCATGAATCTTTTCCAATGCATCCCAAACTTCTTTAGCAGTCTTTATATTTTGAACTTTAATCAATTTTGAATGTGAAAGACTATTCTTTAGAATGAACTTTCCCTTATTGTTTGCTTCATGTACCTTGATTTCATCAGTTGTACTCAGACCATTACCAGGAGGAGTGTATACATCCTTATAATCCTTCTCAATATCATATCCACAGTACTCCATATATCCTTCCATATTAATTTTCCAAAGGGAATAATTAGTCCCATCGAACCTAGGACACTCAATAGTGATCTTTCTTGCAATCCTGGATCTTCCTTAAGTGGTTAAGCTCTTCTCCAAGGAACCAAGCTCTGATACCAATTTTTGAACAAGACAACTGAGAGGGGGGGTGAATCAGTTGTAGCAAATTTAACCTTTAAAAACTTCCACTAGAAATTTGATCTATTACCATTCACAAATCCTTTACTCTCCTAATATGATTAATCATTAAGTGTAAAAGTAGAAAATAAAAGAAGCAAAACCATACACACAATAACACCAAATTTATGTGGGAAATCTAATAAGGGAAAAACCATGGTGAGTATTAGCTCACAATATAGAGAATATCAAAACTGAATACAAAGGCTCACTGCCAGAAAAGCTCACTGCCAAAATAGGACTCACTGTCTAGAATAGGGCTCATTGTCTAGTAAGGGTTAACCACCTGAAAGGCTCACTACCACATAATTATAAAAGAAGAAAAAATATATTTTTTATAGAGAGAAAAAATCTCAATGTAATGGATATTTCCACCACAATTCACTCACACTCCTGCAGACATGCTTGAATGATAGAGTACACCTTCAGCTCACTGCCTCTAGAAACTTGCCACTTAAATTTGAATTGATCTACTCAAAATCGCATCACACACACACATTTTTTTTCATCTATCTCGCATCTATCTTTCTCTTACATTCATCCACACCTTTCTCAACCATCTCAACTTGTATTTATACCATCTTCAACTTTGAAACTCATCCAAAGTCGGCCACATACCATTTGTATTTACAAATTCAAGTTAGGTCGGTGCCAAAAACTTCTATGATGGAATTAGAATGAGGGTGACCCAAACACACACTTAATGAGGACCTAAATAAATCCCAACATGCCTCAACATGCTTCCATGATCTTCATAAGTAGTGTTTAACACAAGGTCATCCAAAACTAGTGTAAAACACATAAATCAATTAAGCACACTCAACCTCAACACGATCCAATCATTCTGGATAACAAAATTAACTTGAAAATGAACTCTTCAACTTATCCTGAGAACCGCAAGTCATAAGAATCGAACAAGAAGAAATCCAAAGAAACTACATTTCTCTCGGACCTCAGCCAAACACATATAAAAACACAATTCACAACTGGTGAACATAACTCGCACTATAAAATGATCCAGAAACCCAAAAATTGGATATAGCAGCTTCCAACAATCATGAAAAATACCTTAGATCCTCACTAGCATAACAACACATTCTGGAGCAAAAGATGGAGCAATAACTGAATACCTGCAACCTTTCTTTATTACAATTTTTTCAATATCCTTGACATATATAGCCAATAACCAGCATACATGATATCAATGACAACAACAACCAGTTGACCAGTTAACTAGTTTATATCAATGACAACACCTTCATACTTGCAACAATTGTGAGTGCCCTTTCAAAAGGAAAAGTTTTGATATCATACCTAGTTGTATACATCCTCAAGTAATTTCTCAAATTCTTGTATAGCTTGTTTCTTATCTTTGATTTCAATAACTTCAATGCATTGAAAACTCTCTCATCCTCCATCAACCCTAATATCATGGTTTGAAATAAATCAGCAAGTTTGAAATATTTTGATATTGGATCACATAATATTTCACTCTTACTTAAGGTTTCCCAAAGCTTTGTTATTGATCCATCTTGGAAGAGCCTCTGCATGAGTTTAAATTATTCCATCATTGATGTTATAAAATGGGATAATTTCTCTGTGAGCTTAGATTTATTTATAATTCCTTCTATTTTTTGTCCATTAAATTCTAAACTTTTGGAAAAATGATTGACCAAGGTATTTATCTTGTTATGATATCAACTAGTTAACAATTGACCAAAACATGGCTTCAATCAATTCATTGTGATGGAATCAATCTCTAATCCATGGGGAAAGAGATATCACAATACTATTTAATTTAGTACTTATATAATTAACAATATTGTCAAAATCTTCCCTTGTAATAGTTACTTCTTTGATAGTGTTCTTGATCATGGTAAAATAGTGCATTGCTATCTCATTTTCTTGTATATAAACACATAACTCTCATGTTGCATTAAACTATAAAAAAATAGTAGGATTGCTCACATTTGTCATCAAGTTCTGGCTACTAAAATTTGGACTTATAAATTACTACTCTAATAGATATAGATTATTGAGGGTCATGTATATCATTTTACATAGTTTATTATATTATGAAATTTACATAGTTATTTTTTGGGATTTAGTAATAAGAATGTTCATTTCCTCTAACATGGGAAGAATATTAGATAAATTTAAGAGTGTTTCTATGTCACTTAACCTATGTAGGAGGTTAGGAGCTTTGTCTATTGTGTGGTGATGTATGTACATTACTTCAATCAAGGATTGATAATTTGAAAAACTTGTTGCACTAGTCCATACAAGGAGATCTATCTAGTATCAACATCCTTAAGAAGCTTGTTTCCTATAGTTATTCCCTCAAAACTTGTTGAAATTCCATAAATCATTTGGGATTTCAACATAAGTATGAGTAGATCTCATAGACTAGATCTTCAATTTTTGATATTTTAAAAAACTTGTTCACAATTTTAAATACAAAATTCATTTTATGGATGTAAGATGAAGTAGTTTGTATCTTTACACAAAGAACATTCCTATGACCTTTTGTTATTTAAGCTCGATCATCTCCTTCACATACCAACTTTTTGGTAATTATGTAGTCATCCATACCTCCAATTTCATTCAAATATTTCTTCACTAGTTCAAGTAGATTTTGTGATCTGTTGTATTCTCCTTCAAATATAAAGTAGATGAGGTTGGTAGACATGTTTCTCTATATTATACACATGCATACATACCCTATAAATATTATCTACAATTATAACTTCATCTAAAAATAATGCAATAAGGTTGACTCTCATTTTTTTCCTATAAATATTATTTTTCCACCTCAACAAGACAACTTCCTCATTCCCATGTACTATTTATTCACTAATGTGTGTTAAGAAAGTTAGGAATGCCCATAAAAGATAATAAACTTTTATATTTTAAGTAGTTTTTCATAGGATACCCTTTGGTCAAAGTATGAAAAACAACACTCAACTGAATATTTTTTCCATTTGTGCTTCTCCCATCATCTTTCCAATTGAGCTTCAATTGAACCTCCACATGTAGCAAGTTTCACCTTTATTTATAAATGTGCACCATATTTGAGGGAATTTTAACATGAAGACATTCTTCCTTTGTTTTCTATCTTATCACTTGTTTTCCTTTCCGTCTATGATTTGTTTTTCATAAAAATTACTAATATTTTTTCTACAGTGTCAAGTTTTAGCTACAACTTCTTGTCCCTATGATATTTCTAACTAAAAATATTACACTTGCATTCTATTGGAGGTTCATCTTTTTTTTTTTAATTCTCCACTAGTTCAAAGAATTGGTACTTTGAAACCCAATCAATCTAAAAATCCTTTTCATATCCCCTCACACCCATTTTTAATTTGGCTTTTCTTTTTTTTTTTGTGCAAGAACATCATCTATGAAATTGTCATCTAAGTCAATGAATTCATTTCGACTACCTTGGGTATCTCATGGAACATCATCTATGATATTCTCATTTGAGTAAATTAACTCATTATGATCATTCTTTGAGGTATTGCCTTGTTCGTTAATATTTGGTGCAAGTGTTGATGGTGTACTTGTAACTCCATTTGATGGACCACAAACATTTCCAAAGTATGACATTATGGTTTATGTTTTGATGACCTTCATTCACCACTTTCAAGAAACTTATTCTTGCTCAACATCTCTCACAAAATAAAAGCTACAAAAAAATGTATTTTTTTTAAGAAGGAATCATATAATATAGATCCCTAGGCCCAAGATGTCTCCCTACTTAATATCATTTATAAGAATTAAATAAAAATGAAAAAGAGATAAATAATCTTAGAACAATATAAATAAATTATCACTTATATTTATGTTTTCACTGGCTCACTAATGCAGCAATTCTTGTAGTTGTAACTTACCTATGATCCAAATCCAGAGCTCAAAACTGAATATAATATGTAAGAGATTAATTACAATTTTGATTTTGATTTGTTTAAATCCATATTTGATGAATTCTATAGGATTTTTAAGTGGTATAGTAATAATTTGGTGAATATTGCATGATTATAGAATGGTAGATATAAATGTTGGGTGAATTAGACCTTGATAAAACAAATACGTTGTAATTTTCAAGGCAATTATGGACCTAGGATTAGCATGGAGTTATAATGGTATTGGTGAAATGGATCCTCATATACAGTGAACTTTAAATGGTATTGGAAAAATGATTCCTCATACACAGTGAAATTTTAATGCTATTAGCGAATGTGTGGGTAGATTAATACAGGCATCCAAAATTCTAGGTAAAACACCATAAAAATGAGTAGTTTACTATGGAAAAATATTAATCAAAAATTCCTCATAAAATAAATTAATGGTGAATTAAAATGCATTTAACTGATAATTTGTAAAATCCAGGTGATTTGACCCTCGTCAATTACAATATATTCATCAAATTTGAATTTATGGATATGAACTATTCACCAATTGATGAAGATTTACTTCTAAAAAAATTATTATTTTTTACACCAGTCAAACTTAGATTAGACATAAAGTCTGCAATGTAATTTTACACATGCTTGATTGTGTACTCTTATATATAATAATACTAATATTATATATTTATATTATAATATATCACATATAATATATTATATATATCAAATTATATATTATTATATTTAATATTTATTTTTCTTGGTGAGGAGGGATTTCTAACCTGGCCTACTCTAGGTGAGGTCATAAACAGGGGACCTCATCCCTAATATGAAATCACAACATCAACATGAATCGTCCAAACCCATAAGCATAATAGCCCAACAAGGGTATAGAGTTTGAGGGGCCACAAGCACACTAGCTTAGCCAGGTTCTAGAGTATAATCTAGAGCACTAAGTTACTTGGCATGAATTCCAATAGCATCAATGCTAAGGTTCAAATCTGTAATCACATTGGATCAGCAAGGGAATAAAGCCCATGATCACAATATCTTAGTGGGGGTTTGAACCTCAGTGGCCACAACAACAACACCACTTAACCATCACACTATGAGATGAACCCCTATTATGTATAAATATACATAATATATAATATATAATCTCAGAATTATGGCACAAAATCAAATATTTATCAATTGAACAAATTTTCTTAGTGTGGGTTATTCAGTGGAGCAAAGTAGTGCAAAACTTTTAATCAATTTCACAGAGGAAATGGACATTGTGAATCTCCAAAAAATATCTATGATTGCATGATTTAGAAGGAGGTTATAGAGATTACAAATAGAGGATTAGATTGTGAAATCATAGATTTCTTACTCTCCTCCTCTCTTTTTACCCAATTTTTTTATAATAGAATTCAAATATGAAGAAATTAGATCCTTTGTCCTTTTGCACAAGTGTTGGATCATGGAGAATCCGACACTATACATTCAAAAATGGATACATAATTTTGATCCAATGAAGTGTTTCTCTCGTATAAAACCAATCTAGATTAGGCTATAGAATATGCTCTTTGAATAGTGGACTCCTAATAGATTGAAGATGATAAAAAATAGTTTAGGATCCATTATGGAAATTGACAAGGAAAGCCTAGAAAGTGACTCCTTTAATTTTGCAAGAATTTGGTGTTGGACTTGTCGTTGCACCAAAATATCGACCTTTCAATGCCTGATACAAGCTTCGGTTAAGAACCACAAGAGGTGGTTAGACCATGTCACAAACTCAAGCGCTAGTGTTGCAAGGAAGACCAAGGGTCACACCTTGCAATAGTCCCCCCTAGCACAAGTGGGGTTTGAACCTATGACCAACTCTGATACCAATTGTTGGACTTGTCGTTGCACCAAAAGATTGACCTTTCGATGCCCGATACAAGCTTCGGTTAAGAACCATAGGAGGCGGTTAGACCATGTCACAAACCCAAGCGCTAGTGCTGTAAGGAAGACCAAGGGTCACACCTTGCAACATTTGGGTGGAATTCATTTATTCCATTCCACTAGAAATCTACATAGACACACCATCAAGCGAATGGAGACAAGAAATTGATATTAAAGAAATAAAATTCGATTGCCTCACTTGTAGAAATTGGATACACTAAAATTCAAATTACCCTAAGATTCCAAAAGCCAAGGATGAAAAGCATTGGATGGAGAAACTGAAAGAATCTACTCCTGAACCTCCTATTGAAGTGGATCCCATTTTGGGAAAGTCTACAAAAGAAGGAAAATTTTTGGATAAAGGCAAAGCATCGAGTACCAAACTAGTCCCAATTTCAAGCACTACAAATCCTCCAGAAGCATCATCAGATAATGATGATTCTAAAGGGGGTCATTGGTTAGAAGAAGAATAATTTTATTCAAATGAAATTTATATAATTGACCTTATATGTATTAGTCAATCAACATCAAAAATCCTCAATAATAATTAGGTTATGGAGAAGAAGAAAGGAAGGAAACTGAACAAGCAGAATAGAGAATAAATGGAAAATGAGAAAGATCTAGCCAACATTAAAGAGGTTGAAATCTAAGGCAGGAAAACCTCCCTTATAGATCCATAAATATCACTACATGAAATTTTAGTGGTGTAAATACCCCTAACAAGTCGTACCTAATGAGGTGCCACCTAGATTCAATGTTGGTCAGCATTCTACTTCTACAAGAAACCAAACTAAAATCACATGATGAATCCTTGTTCATATCACATTGCAAAGTTTGGATGATCCTCTTTTCTAAAGCAACAAGAATTGTGGGTGGAATGGATATCCTCTAGAATCCAAGAAATGTATTGGTGGATTTATGCAATATGGAATAAAACTAGATATTATGCAAGGTAAGAAGCACTACCTTTGACATAGAGTTTTTTTCTTTTCAATATGTATGGGCCAATTAAAATGGAGGAAAAATCCAAATTATGGGAACTTCTTTCTACACACATTTCAAATCAAAAGGAGGACAAGATTATTTTGGGTGGGAATTTCAATGTCATCTTAAGTCTAGCAAAAAAATTAAAGGCATAGCTCAAGAAACTCCAATCCTCAAAGTTTCAATAATTTTTTGGAATCGAATGGCTTAATTTAAGTGGCAAAAAAAAATGACACATGACTTGGACAAATAGATGCCTTTATTTTTCCGACATCTCACAGAGATTGGACAGATTACTTTTATGTTAATTGGTGAAACAAACTTTTCCTTTAGGAAGCATCCATCCTCCCTTATTATGGATCATACCACTTTCCTATAAAATTACTCATAAGCATAGATGAATTATCTACCAAATGTTTCTTTAAATTTGAGAAAATATGGTTTTGCAAGAAAGACATAATTGATCTAATTTAAAAATGGTAGACCTCGGCCCTTGTAAATTCAGGCATAAAAAAAATAAAATTCATCAAGAAACTAAACCACATTAAAAGAAATTTGAAAGAATGGAACATATATTATTTTTAAAAAATTGAAGAAAAATGAAGAATTGAGCTAGAATTATAGGCCCTAAATGAAAAATTCATAAAGTTTGGGATGTTTCAAGTTGATTTATTGAAAGAAAAAAGGTTGCTAGCAAAAAATGCGAAGATCCTAGCTCGTGAGGAAATCTTATAGAAAAGTAAATCTTGGGAAGTATGGATATCTAAAGGAGATTTGGACACCCATTTCTTTCATAATACCTCCAAATCAAGAAGACTATAGAATTGAATTGAAGCAATTCAAAAATTTGATGGATCCAAAACTTATTCATGCATAGTTATATAGAAAGAAGTGGTTTCCTCTTATGAATAAGGGAAATAAAACCAATGAATTCAATAATGGAAATGAAGCAATAATAAATCCAATTCAATAATCAAATGACCTATCTCAATGAAGCATGTGCACAGACATGAAATAAAATTAAATCAAACTAAACTAACTACTTTACCTCCACCAAAATTCCTAGCCTTAATCCATTGTAGAATGTGATTATGCTACTTTGAATATTATGTGGATTGCTCATAAAACCTTAGCATAACCTTGTTAGCAAAAGCAATATAAAAATTATTAAGTTTGGATGAAAAATTCATGAAAGGGTTAAAAGGCTAAATGATAGGTGTTTTATAGCTTTCACTGATATTAGATAAATGATGTAGGATGTGAAATGAGATCAACAGATGAGGATGTTTTAGAGATCATGAGGAACATGCATGTGACATGTGTCAAGATGAGGGGTCGCTATGAGGAGTTAAGCAACTACAAGAATTAGAGGATTGACTACATGAGAGGATGAAGTGAAAGTGAGTGAGAGTGAATTGAGGTTTCTTTTCAATCAACTCACTAAATTTAGAGATGGTCACTAAATTTAGAGTTGGAGGAATAAAGATAAAATGATATATTTAGGAAATAAATAAAATAATAATTTTATTTTTTTTAGAGGAATGTGCAAAGTCAAACTAAATAAACTAAATAATTTATTTAATTTTGGAGAAATAATTAGCTAATTAAATAATTAAAAATATTTAATTATGTCGAATGAGAGGAATGCATGATTTAATTAAATAATTAAAAATTAGTTAGTTATGGGGATGAAAGAGTAATTAGAAATTTAATTGGATAACTAAAAATTATTTAAATAAAATGGTAGGATAAAAATGATTAATTAAATAAATAATTATTTAATTAGTGATGACAAGGGGAAATAATAAATTAATTAAATAATTATTAATTATTTAATTAATAGTGATGATGGAAAATGATTAAATAATTAAATAGTTTAAAATTTATTTAATTAAAGTGGGAAATGTGTTAGCTTAATCAAATAATCAAAAATTATTTAATTAATAATGATGAAGGGGTTGGTAACAAATGTTGGTGAGAAATGATGATGTTTATGAAGAAATGAGTTAGTTATTTTTAGGTGTCTACATTTTGCTCTTGTTTGAGACAATGTGCCATGTTGCGTTATTTCAAAGACATGTTGTTGGTATGAAAATTTTAGGTGATGATGTGCTCTAGTGTTCCCCAGTGAATTGAGGGATGAATTTTGGATGGTAGGTTGCCCCCTCGAGAGATCAACCATAAATATTAAGTTTCAGGTTGGGCTCACAATAGGTAAATGTGATAGGTTTAGTTTAAAAAAGGATGAAAATGGGGTTAGGTTGGCTAATTAATGGGTTCTATGGGGATGGTCTATGAGGAAAATGGACTGGGGGAAGGTAGGTGAGAGGAAATTATGGTTTGGATGCTTATATATAGGCATTGTGGGTCACTTTCAAGTTATTTGAACCCTCTTAGTTTAGATATTCAAAGCCTTTAAAGAGATAAGAGTGTGAAGTAGTTGTAGAGATGGGGATTCTAAGAACTTCTACGTCATGCAAATAAATTTCATCAACACCAACGACTAGTCAAAGCACCTCAGGTTGTACATACATAACCCTTAAGTTGTTAGGTGTAGGTCTAGGTGTCATAAATGTTAGGTGAAAGTAGGCAATCAAATGCACCAAAAGGTATATTTGTGCTATTGAAACCCACTATTGCACATATGATATGAAAAATTGTGCATTTAACATGGAAAATATGCACATGTGAAGTTAGTTTGGTGTAGTCGATGAAAAGGTTTGCATGTGATTAGGTAGGTTTGCATCTGATTTGGCGCATTTGAAAAATTAGATCGCATATGATTATGAAATATGTTGCATTTGACAAATCAGATTTCATATGATTCTAAAATAGTGCATTTTAAAAATTAGATTGCATATGATTCTAAAATGGTACATTTGACATAATGAGCCACATATGATTGCAATTTGGCACTTTTAATTTTAGGGCTAACTAACTTAGTTTTTTTATATGATTGACGTTGCATGTACTCTTTTTGCAAGTGGTTCTAGATCTGCTCATGCATAGGGAGTGGCATCCCATTACCCTATATTTGAGTGCTAGACTGGATGAGTTGGACCATGCATTTATATCACTTGTTGGACTATGACATATCACATATACTATAGAGATTCGCACTCACAGGGCTATGATGACAGGCGCCCTTGTTGAGAGGTGGCACTGTGAGAGGTTAACTTTCATTTTTCTACTAGAGAGATTACCATCACCTTTGAGGACATATGGAGGATCCTAAGGATCCCCATCCATCATGTGAGGGTGGTCTATGACACATATACTAAAGAGGATAAATTGGAGAGGTTGTTCCTAGATGATGATCTCAACATCGACAATGGTGAGATGGACCTACGAAGAGCTATGGGGAGATTTGATGCACTCCTAATTGTTTTGGTTGGATTGATTGGAGGGGTGCTTGTCCTTAATCATAGATTGAGTGGTTTTTCTATTGGATGGCGTAGAGTTTTAGAGAGGAATTTTAATGATGACATCATTTTTTCTTGGATTCCTTGTGTACTGGCATATTTGTATCATGATATGCACTAGGTTGTATATAGACATGATGTGAGTTTATCTTATGACATTACATTGTTCCATATCTGGGCATGGGAAGATATAGCAATTACTCATCCTATGGGTTGGACAGCATGAGGCAACAGTATGTTGTATGTTTATGTATATGAGGGTGCATAGACTCACAATCAGTTGAGTGATCTTGACCATTGGAGGAGAGTTTTGGGTAACCTAGATAGCATTATTTGGACACCATGGAGATTGTACAAGGATTGGACTGATGATGCCACTAATATATTTTTTTTGATAGCCCAATTTTTTGATTGGGCACACTACTCATATTGTAGAGAGATATCTAGCAGAGAGAGTTAGATATTATTTTTTTGAGATCCAAGGCCTACCCAATGAGGAGGTCATTTTTTCTCATATATAGTGGGAGATTAATGAGTGGGGGCCCATGATAGCCCCTAAGATAACTATATCTGATTTTGAGTCTTTGATGCTTGTTCAGTGGGTATGAGGTGCAGAAGTTAGAGATGTAGGTACAACACCCAATTTTGATAGATAGTGGGAAACATTTCAGCTAATTCAACTAACACACCCAAGTGTGGGGTAGTGAGGAGACAAAAATGAGGCACAAAGCTAGCTAGGGATCATTAACTACAATAGAGAGTGGAGGTGGGTGATGTAGGTGGAGATGAAGGGTAGATACAAGTATAGGGAGGATATGGAGGTAGAGAAGATGGAGGAGGTGGGGAGGAGAGGAGATGTTGGGAGAGGATTGGGGTGGGTTGGGAGGAGGAGATGGGGGAGGTGGAGATGGAAATGGTGACATGAAGGTTAGATTAGAAATTTCCTTATCAAAGCACAACTAGGCTCTCAAGGAGAGGGATGGAAACTAAGGAGAGAGGGATAGCCTCTTAGTTTTGTTGAGATAGAGAACAATAGAGAGGGACAACCTCTTAATTTTGGTGACATAAAGGACTATAGAAAGGGATCGCCTCTTGGTTTTTTTGATAAAAATAATTTCCAAGAGGGATGCTAAGATAGCTTAGTATTAGCAAGCAAAGGAAATGGGTGGAGGATTTCCCTAATGTGGTAATGGAAGAGATGAGGAGACACATACAGAAGGCCACCTATTATAGGACCCTCTATGAGAGGGATGTTGTAATGTCATAAAATTGCACCCCTTGCAATTTCACCTACATTTTTGCGTCCACTTTAGTGTCCACTCCCTTAGTACTTATGTAGGCTCATTTTAGCCCTTGCATCAGCCTTTTCCCCTCTTAGGATGCTCAAGACCCCTTTTCAGTAGCTACCTTTGCATGTCAACTTTGTGTCAAACCTTGTGTTTCCTTGTTCTTACCATTTTGTACCATGATTTTTCTGGACACTAGCACATCGCACGGATGTCTGCACTAGTGTCCTATGACATTTCAATATTCAAATGGTAATTTATGAGCATTTTTCCACTTTTCACCTACCTTTTTTTATGGTAATGGCTCAAGATGCCCTATAATAGCTTGAGAATGTCTTTTTCCCTCCACTTTTCTCCTTTAAATCTATCTTTTCAATTCTATTTCTCTCTCTTGGTCTTTTCACTCCTCTTTGGATCTCTCTCTTGAGCTCTCTTGCTCTTTATCTCTTCTCTTTCTCTTTCTCTCTTGCTTAGACAACTCTTTATAGCTTGCTACAATAGTCTCAAGTTCTTACAACACTCTTTGTAACTCTCTTGGCTCTCACAGTTGTCTCTCTCTCTCTTTAGCTTCCTTAAGCCTTTTAGGTGATATCTATCTTTTGTCTTGTTTCTTTGAGAATCTTGGGATTTCTCACATCCCTTTTCTATGAATTTTACTATCTTGTCTATTTATCTTTTATCTATCTATCCCTTTGGTTGTCCGTGGAGGTGGGAACACCGAAATGGGGGTTTGACGGAGGCAAGCCTCTAAACAGCCCCAACAATTTTCCTCAATATTATGTGCATAGGTATTGAAGATATTCATTTGATGGAGGCTTCATTGCTTGGTCTATTGTGAGTGTTTTCTTCCACTTCTTTAGTTTTATCATTTACATTCTTTAATTTATATCTCATTTAGTTTACATTATTTTAGTGTTGTTACTCTCTATTACTTTCTTGCATTCCAAGAGTTCTCAACAGTTAGAGTAGAAGTAGTCACTTTGTTGTTTTTGTGACATTCTCAAATTTTGTTCCATATGAGATGCCAGCATGCCTCTAGGATGTAAACACAATGCACTACCATTTTTGTGTCACCTTTTAATCCTTTATTTGATAACTTGTTATTTTTCCCAGAAAACCTTTGTGACCTACTCTTTATGATTCTAGAAATCTCATCATTTTACCCCATCACTTGAGCTTTGTTCCTTAATAGCTTATTAGGTAGTCTAATGTAGTTTAGGTCAATTCACTCCCTTTAGGCTCTTTGGTGTCTTAAATACTTGGGATTAGTGAATCCCCCTTCTCTATAGATGTATTGACAGATAGGAGGGCTGCTAGTTTCTTGAGGAGAATTCATTCGAGGGCCTCACGATCAACTAGATTGGAGGGCAGTACAGTGATGGGGGCATCCTTAGGGCTACTACCATAGGAACTATTGGAACTGTAAAATTTTGAAAATTTTATAGTTATACAAATGAGTCCAAAATTATCCTCATTGTAAGCACAAAATTCTCTGTTCATAACATTTTGCTCATATTTTTCCATGGGATCCCATAGAATCCATCAAGTCATGAATATTTCACCATATTATCCATATCGGCAAGAGAAGGTCAGGGTTTCCCCGATCTATGATTTTTTTTCACTAATGTATAATTGTTGCAGACTATCGGCAGGACACATTTATTGTCTCGGTGACTAAAAGATCATATCGGCATGAGAATTGTTATCAGAATGAGTCATAGCAAACTCATATATGTCTCACCGACCAATGCATGGAATGACGTATCGGCCAAACTAAAAGACATCGGAGTAAGGTCTTATCGAAGGTATTTGGTCTTGCCGACATAGCAGAAGGATTCTATCAATGAACTGTCAGGAGGAATTCATGTAGTCCTGCCAACCTATAAGTCATGCCGATGAGATGTTTCGGGAAGAGTCTCGCCAAACAAAGCACAGTAGGAATAACAAGTTCGGCAAGACAATTTGCATCGGTATGAGTCTCTTCGAAGTTCAAAGTCTTACCGATAAAGCCTACAATGTCGGTAAGACTAATTTCATCGGTAAGAAATATGAAGGTCATGCCAAAGTGTGGTTTCATCAGCGAGAGTGTGGTTATGTATTAACGATCAGAAAATATTATGGGGTGCATCTCGGTAAGACACAATGTAGTCTATGAAACATCTCCTCGACCCAGAATTGTCACAGCGATATACAAAACTAAAGCGATAGCCTTCGGAGAGACTCTAGATGTCGATGAGACTTCAGGATGTATTGGCAAAAGGTTTAATGAACGTTGCAAAAGGATATCGCCCTAGATTTGAAAATTTCTCACTGACAAGACATTTGATGTGACAGTGTATGTTTCAAATAAATCTTCATTTGTGCTTCAGTTGACACATTAATGGCGTGATAGAACATAATAGGGAGAATTTAATTGAAGCATTGGTGTTGAATTGATAATAGAAGAACTAGCAAGGCGAACGGAGAACCAGGGCATCTTTCAGTCTGAAAAGCTCGAGTAGGATACAGTAAGTGATTTCTCTTTAGCTCCTCAAATTTTAACTTCTGTAATTTTGAAGAATGGAGTCCCCTAGCTCTGGAAAAGTTAAAAGTAGAAAACATGGTGAAGGCAGTCAACCAAAAGGAAAGAAACAAAAAACTGAGACAGAACATGAGGGAAATGAGTGAAGATTGAACCAGGACCTCATTGACCAGTTACCTAGCTCTGGGCCTAAAGCTAGAAGGTCCGCACAACTTAGGGCAGAACTAGATAAATTGGATGATAAATACAAATTCATAGGAGACGTGTGGACTGCCATAAGGGGGTATGAGTTGTTTAATTTTCATTATGATCGGAGAAATTGTTTTGAACTAGTGTGCAATCCAAGGAAACTCAATTTGGGGAAACTGGTGTGCCCTAATGTATTTGTAAATGCAGAATTGGTAAAATTGCTAGCTGATCATTATGACCCAAAATATAAGGCTATATGTGACCCGTCTGGAAAACCACAGATACATCTGTCAAAGGAGGCAATAGGGGAGGTTTTTAATCTAGAAGGGTTTAGCAACAAAGAGATCATATATGAAGAATTGGAGAAGGAGTTCTCAAGAATGGATACAATTTATAAGGGTTGGAGGCTGCCAATTCACAGGGTTAAACAGGGCAGCAAACCAGTTCCTCTGCAGGATAGTGATGGACCTCCTTATCATCTAGACCTGTTTGAACCTTATATGAAATACACTTAATTCTCAGTATGCCAGGTATTGGGAGTGGATGCCCCGAAATATATGTCAATTGTGCCAATGTTAATCACAGCAGATATCCAGTACCACAATTCTAGGTCATTTGACTATGCCTCATACATTTTTAAGGGGCTTGATTTAGGATTGATGGCTATAAAAAGTGGGTCATCTACCCTTCATCTCAGGCATTATTCATTGTTGATGCATATGGTGTTATATTTTGGACAGGAGTTGGGACTATGGCCTCTAGAGATGAGAATTTCTTAGTTTAGTAAAGAAGGTGCAGCCTTACCAGTTTAGTTGTGGACTACTATTTGGGATAGAAGGTTTTCCAATGCTAGTTTTATTCATTTTGAAGAGTATTTTGTGAAAACATTGTACAGATTGTATTATCATCCTTGTGATTATTCATTGTCTAATGAGATAAAGAGATTTCTTCGGCCAAAGGATTTCAATGGGCCAATTGATCATAATTGGGAAGATTGGTATTGCTTGGAGGGAGCTACCATGATTAGATTTTATGGGTTTGAAGATGCACCTTTCATTTTGCCAAAAATAGTCCCAAACAGAATTGCATATTTGGAGATTGTCAGACATATGGATTATTCCAGTGTTATGAATCTTAGTTCCTTTGGGAAGCAGGCCTTTATGCCTAGTACATTGTGTTTTGGTGACTTTACTGTGTTGGCCAAAGAAGGATACAATTTGATCCTTGATAGATTGCTGCAGTACAATATGAAGAGAGGACCACTCAGAAAGAACTTTGACCCTGAAGGGTATATTAATTCTGCTAAAATGAAGATAAACTTTGGAGGGTATCAGCATGTGCCCTATCCCTTTGATGATATGATCCAGAATTTAGATGAAGAAGAAGCAGAGATGGTGGTTGAAAGGTATAATCAAGGATTGTAGGATGCAGAGCAGTTGTCTTCTGGGGAAGATATACTTGAAGATAATGTGCCACATATCCAACCAGGAAAGGCATCCAGATTAAGAACTCAGCGATATATTTTCCCATCCAGAGAGTTGAGTATTGAAGGGAGTGATGAGGTAGATGTAAGGCATATGGAATACAGATCATTTGTATATGATGATGAATTTGTCAATTCCCCAGAATTTAAAGCATTTATGTATAAATAGAAAGGAAAGGAAATAAGGGAAAAGGTTGATGATGTTACCATAGGAAATGAAGAGCAATTTTTGAACCAATTAAGGAAATGTGTGGATGAGGAGATGATAGGTATGACCCCTGAAAAGGGGAGAAAAATGTTAGAAAATGTTGGTGTCATGATCTTCCCTGGGCTTGATCTCAATTCTGCACTTGTCTTTGATATTTTCTTAAGGGACAGCAATGCTACACACAAACTTGACAAAGAAAAAGTAACAAAAGTGTATGCAGGATCCAAATACAATACAAATGAAGGATCATTAATGATTTGGGCCTTATACCCACCCCACAAGAAATCAGTAGTTATTGACACTGAAAAGGAATTTGGACATGTCATGAATCTAAAAGTTGGAGAAGCTGATCCTGTGGCTACTGTAGAAATTGGGATAAATGTTGCAAAATTAAATAAGGCACAAATTCAGATGTTGATAAAAGAGAGAGAAATGTACAAAGCAAATAACGAAAGGAGGTTGAGAGAAAATGACATTAAAAGATTTGGTAGGCATTACAATGAGGTCAACCAAGATGCTTACTCAAGGTGAAAGCTCTCAGTTGGGAGATCATTGGGAAGGATCAAGTGCTTATTCCCAGGGGAAACATGACGCAATTGTAGCAATAATCAAGAAAAGGTAGGATAGTTTAACATCCTGGTTGAATAAACTTTGGGGAAAATATTCACATACCCTTGCTGCATTAAAGGAGCATAAAAGGATGGATGGACGAATTATGGAGAAGTTTCAAGAAACAAATCAGAGAGATGCCTCTAATAGTGCAGTAATTGAAGCTGCAAACCATATTTTAAATAAACATCAAAACTTCCACGAAGAATTGCAAGGGGATGAACAAGGGTTGATAAACGCCACCAAGAAAACGTTGATTGCATTTTCTGATGACAAGGGGGAACTTAAAGATGCTACCAGATGGAAAAGCGAGAGTGAATCAATACTAAATGAAATACTGAAGGTCACTACTGCTGAAAGCATGACATTGGAAGAGGCGAGTGAGCAGAACGAGAAAATGATTAGGATGGAAATTTCAATCCGGAATGCAATTGGAGATGTGGATACTCATGAGCGTCGGGATTACTTGGATCACCTTGCTAAAACTCATTTGTGGCTAAACAGAGCTTAATTATCCTTTAATCTTTTTGTTACGTAAACATATGACATTTGTGAAAGGACACGTCCTTTCACGTATTCGATGTATAAATATATGTTTTGGAAACGAAATAGAATATAAGTAGAATAGGATAGATAATATAGAAAAAGATACAGTAGAATACAATGTTTCACAAATATGAGACTATGATGCATGTTTGAAATCATGGAGATATCAATGGAAATCTTTTAATATGGCGCAGTTATTTCTGGTATCAGTTGTTTATTGTGTTCATTGAAAGCAATATCGAAGTTGTTTCCAAAGTGGCATTTTCTGGTTATTTAAATTGGTGTAACAAGTTTATGTCTAGTTTATCAGTGCACATTTGTTGTACCTGTATGATCAATTGATTGGTTCTTTCTAGTAAAGATTAAATCCTTTAAGTTGATCATAGTAATTAGAGAGTGTCAGTTGGATCATTAAGAAGAACTTGGTAATCACAACCTTGCATGTTTATACAAGTTATAAACTAAATCATATGCTGAAAAACTTGAATACCTGCCAGAAAGAAGTACTTGTTTTAGGTTTCTTTTGACTCTGCATACCCTATAAGGCACTGGTCTCTACATTTTCATCATTTGGTTTTATTCAATTATTTTTTTACATCTGTTAACTGAACATATTAGGATTTAGTTTTGGAATATTGCTATACAATTTATACCAAATTTGATTTCATTTGTCCACTTCCACTTGCCATCATGGGAAAAATAATTCAAAAGAAACAAGCAAGTCAAGCTTGCCCCACTCATATAGGTACACCCACCTAGGTCTAGCAGCACCTGAAGAGTAGAAGGTATAAAACATTTGACCTTGTCTATTACCCTAAAACATACCAAGAGATTGGCAACCTCTTGAGGTGTTCTTACCTGCGTTTTTGAGAGCTAACAGGAACCATCACAGGTAGGACAAGGTCCTACAAGATAGGTAGCTACATAGGGTATAACATAACTAGGGGCAACTCTTCCTCCTCATCCACCCTCACCTAGACATTCAGAGGGTAGGAGCTCATTGTAGAGGATCTTCTTATATATTGATGTATATTATGTAAACATGTATTTTTATTATGCCTGAGGACACATGAATCTATATATATATATATATATATATATATATTTATTCATGGATTTTATAGCCCTTTGTACATACATTATATATATTGATGATGTAGCATGACACGATCATTTATATATATGAGATGAGATTTTTTTGTGCAAATGTGATGTTAATGATGTGATGTGTTTCTATATGCATGTGATGGATATCTATGTGATTTTTTCTATGCAATTAATGATGATTCCTATTTCATGTTGTTATATGATGGATGTATGTATACAATGATGATTCTTATTTGATGTTATGATATATGATGTGATGGATTATGATGATGATGCAATGATGATTCTATGATGTGATGCTATGTTTTTTTCCATTTTTTATTATTCTATTATGAACTATGTGATGATTGTACCATGATGCTATGATTGATGATGTTATATCCTAATGATGTTATGATTATGGATGCAGGATATATATGATGTTTATAGAAGTTGATAATCCAACCTCATAGATCCCAATGAACACCTGCAAGAAAATAACCTATCACCAAAGGAGATCAAGAGACACAAGAATGGTGCTCTGTAAACATGAAGCAAAAATGCATTACCCGAGAAGCTGAATAATTACAAAGAGATCAATCCTTAAAAAAGGAGATCAAAAACCTAAAGGTGAGAACTCTAGGATGAGGATTAAATTAACATGTGACAAGTGTCAAGATCATAATGAACGACACGACATGACTAATCTAATAATGCAAAATAAAGATTCCTAAGTTTAGCTTAAGTGAAATAAAGTAAAACTGACTTAATTAATTAATCAATATGATTAAATTAATCAAGTAAGCAACCTATTACTCTAACACCCCCCCTTAAGATGAACTTAGGGAGAAGCTAAAAAACTAAGGAAAAAATGCATGAAAGAAAAGATGGGTCCTAGAAAACAAGGCTAGATGAGGTACCCATGTACAAATGTAAAAGATCTCTCACAACAGGAGAAAAGGAGAAAACCTCATGGGAAAAACTCCTCTCTAAAAGAGAGAAATACAAGTGAAGGTCTAAGAAGCCTCCAAACAAGAGTGAAGGATGAAGAATCCTCCAATCAAGAAGAAAATGTCTCAAAAGATAGGAACAAAGGATGAACATGGAAAACACCACAAAAGCATGAAGAAGCTGCAAACACTATTGTAGAATGACTGTTGAAATGTTGAAAGAAAAACCCTCTCTGAAACAAATGATGATTAGGATCAAGAAGACAAGAATATGCATGAGTTCCCTCATTAACACTACTCGAATCCAATGGAAAACCAAGGAAAAACATCTAGAACTCAAAGATATAGATGGCACAAGTACCAATAGTCTGAAGAACTGATCAAGTGAAAATGGAAGGTTGCCTCCAGAAATAGGAATGCAAGAGTGTCCATATGGTAAGTGCTCCATCTCACTGAAATGCATGGGTAACTAGCTGTTGCATTCGCCTAGTACATAAGAACAAATATTGTATACATAGCTCACTCCAACACAAAACCAAGGAAGCATTAGCACCAACAATAGAAACCCCCCCATAATGCTGACAAGGGAGAGGTAGAAAATTACACTGAAATTGAATGCCTGAAAGTAGTGCATGAAGAGGAACCAAGAACATCTGAAGGTGCAATCATGAAAGTACATGCAGATATAAAGGATGTGCAAACAAAAGTCACATACGCATGAGAAAGGTATGAAGGAAAAACAAAGGAAAACATCAACCCCATGGCACTTTATATCATAGTGTGAGTACAACAAGGCACAAAGTGATGTGTAAGAATCCTAATATTACACATACAAAGTTGAGGCACTTTATTTCAGTGTGTTTATAGATGATAAATACATACAATGTGAGCCCATAATGTCCAAAAAAGGACAACATCTGAGAAGAAGGATTTATAGAAAAAACCAAAAATGAAATCTAGAAACCACCTGCAACACTATGAAGATATCTCGTTTGCCCATTTTCGACATCGTATGCAAAAGTTATGTCAAAAACACTGAAGGAAACTCTTGGAAAAGAAGATCTGAATTTGATTGGAAATAACAGGGACCTGAGAAAAAATATCCAAAAAAAACCTGCACCACTAGAAAGTACTCTGAGTCCTCTTTCCGACGATATCTCGTTTGCTCGATTTCGACACTGTGGGAAAAAGTTATGGCCTCCGAAAGAAAACAACTCTCAAAGGGAAAAAAAAGATAGTCACAGCATTAAATTTGATGGCCATATGACTGTCGTAGCAAAATTGTGAGCCTAAATTTGACGGCCAAATGGTCGTCGCCGCATTTTTACAATTCAGCTTATTTGAAAAAAAATGTTTTTTAAAAAAAAACAATAAAAAATTTACATTGATAATAATTTTTAAAAAAAAATCACTGTCGACAGGTTTGGAAGCCGCCGCCAGTGGCATTAAAGCCACCAATGGATGGCATTAATGGGCCCGCAGGGCCTGCCATAGTAGGTACCCTATGGGTACCATTAATAAATGCAACCCCCAATGAACAAAAATTTGCCCAGTCCTTGTTTTTTTTTTTTTAAAATTTAAATTTTTTTTTTATTTTGAAAATTTAAAACAAAAACGAACCTATTTTTTGAAAAAATAAATTCTTGAACGATGTGCAGGGATCCATATAGGGTCGTACGGGAAAAAAAAAATCTCAGAAGTCAACTACTCGGATTTCGATGATTTCAGAATTGATCTTAGGGTTTTTGGCCGCTGCAGACGCAACGGTGAGGTCCATTTGGGCTCAAAACGCCCCAAAAAATTAGGCACCCCTTAGATCTGGCAAGAAAGTCCTTTCTTCAAACCCTCATAGATCTAACAAACAGAAGCCAAATTTGACAAAACAAAGGTCAATCTTGACTATTCCGGCAGCTTTGGATTCAATGGAGAGGTCTGATTTGACCCTAGATGCACTAGAAAATTGCTTCAAGGCAAGATCTCACAAAAAAGGAACAATAAGCTTGCAAATCTGGAGCTCTGATACCATGTAGAAGTTGATAATCCAACCTCATAGATCCCAATGAACACCTACAAGCAAATAACTTGTCACCAAAGGAGATCAAGAGACACAAGAATGGTGCTCTGCAAACATGAAGCAAAAATGCATTACCTGAGAAGTTGAATAATTACAAAGGGATCA
Organism: Sequoia sempervirens; assembly: GCA_007258455.2. Classification (NCBI taxonomy): domain Eukaryota; kingdom Viridiplantae; phylum Streptophyta; class Pinopsida; order Cupressales; family Cupressaceae; genus Sequoia; species Sequoia sempervirens. The sequence continues at coordinate 503,414 of VDFB02000010.1, read as the reverse complement.
ATCCTTAACAAAGGAGATCAAAACCCTAAAGGTGAGAACTCTAGGATGAGGATTAAATTAGCATGTGACAAGTGTCAAGATCATAATGAATGAGATGACATGACTAATTTAATAATGCAAAATAAAGATTCCTAAGTTTAGCTTAAGTGAAATAAACTAAATGTGACTTAATTAATTAATCAATATGATTAAATTAATCAAGTAAACAACCTATTACTCTAAAAATGTTGTGATGATACTAATGGTTGTGTATGCAAGGATGAGATGGATTTTTTGTTTTTGTGTCATGATATGTGGATACAATGGTTAGCCTGATTAGTAGGATAGAAGAAGTGATGTAGGATAATGATGGATAGATGAATCATTTTGATCAAATATCCATAAAATATGTAGTTATTGGAATGATTTTTGGATTTTTATTGGAAAATAGGATGGAAAATTTATTTTTTATTTTGATTTTTGTTATGCTAAAAAATGTAGAGAGCAATCATTATTTTGATATAGCAAGTAGACACTATGCATCAAGGTATGAAGAACCAAGGTGATGTATCTATTGCATGAACTTTGAATCTGCAAACAAATAGGATCATCCTTATTCAAATTAGGCATACATAAAATTTGTTTGAATGTGTGAGAGAATAAGACTTAGAGCATGATAGGCCTTTGCACAAAAGGTATGAAGAACATGATATGCAAAGGTTGTTTTCCATGCCATAAGTTACCTCAACACACACAAGACAAGTATTCACCATTTTCATATTATAAGAACATCCCACAAAACACAACCTACAAAAGCATTGACTATGCCCAATTCTATGCTCCTCTAGACACACAAAGATATTAAAAAATCGATGTGGCTTCGAGAAAGTGATAGAAGCAAACAAAAAGATAAATAAACATAAAAGAATAATTGAAAAAACATATCACAACCATCATATCTCTTTCCAAAGAGATTGTAATTGTTATTGTGGATTGTGCCTATTGTAGGAAAGATATATCTATTAAGGCATTGATTGGGATAATGAATTAAATGTTTTAGGTAATAGGTATGTAGGTAGTGGGTTATTTCAATAGTAATCCTTGCTTGCAATATTTCATGAATGCTCTAGAATTTTATTATTGTGTCATTTTCTTTTTCCTGCTTTGTTAAAGGTGGTTGTGATGATGATTTTATTATGGATGGGTGAATTTGTGTTGATTTTTTTTTATATTTAATGTTTTTGGATTTTTGAAATATTTATTTGTTTTTTATCTTTGGAATATCTAATTTTTTTGTATTTTTGGAATATCTAATGCTTCTTGGATTTTTGAAACACCTAATGTTTTTGGATTTTTGGAACATCTATTTTTTTGGAATATTTGATATTTTTTTTATTTTGCAGTTTAAGGCGATAATGCTAACATGAATGGAATGGATAAGAACCTAATAGATGGTAGATGGTGCTTAATACACATTTCACCTATAAACAAGTTTTCACCATGGTAATTTTTGAAGGTGTCATCAAAGTGGTTTTCACTAGAGGATGATTTTTATTTTTATAAATTTTTCCATTATTTTTTTTATTCTTTTACACATGATGCATATAAACATGTTTTCACCATGGTACTTGTCAAAGGAACCACTAGAGTTGTTTTAAACTTTGTATGAATTATTTATCTTCACTTTTTTTGGGATACTTGAGTGTTAAGCATGAAAATTCTTGAGGGGACTTTTGTTGATGGGCTCTTGTAAGGGCTCGCCTTCAAGTGTTGCAAGTTGGTAAGATCTCAACTCATAGCTCATTGTGATGACAAATGGTTCCATCCAATTAGGTTGAAATTTTCCCTTGTTCTCTTGATCTAGCTAATTATTTTAATTTTCTTTGAGAACTAGATCATCTCCTAATTCAACTTTTTTGTTCTTTATCCTTATGTTGTAAATACGATGAAGAAAATTGTGATAGGCCTGTAAATGATTTAATGTAATGAAACATATTTTGTCTAACATCTCTAGCTCAAGTAACCTAGATACTCTATATTCTTCATTATCAACAAGGTGTTGCAACGATACCCTTAAAGAATGGATTTTTACCTCAATAAGAAAAATAACTTTGGTTCCATAGAATAGGGAACATCGTGTAGCACCAATGGGTGTTTAGATGCTAGTATGGTAAGCCCATAAGGCAAGATTGAGTTGAATGTGCTAGTCACGACTATCATCTTTAACTTTCTTCTTTAGGACCTTGAGGATTTTTTTGTTAGATGCCTCACCTTGACCATTACCCCGAGGTAGCTTAGTGTAGAAAAAAATTGTTGGATATGGAACTGTGAGAAAAGACTATGGACATCTTGATTTTTAAAGGGTGTGCCATTATCTATGATAATGGTGTGGGGAACACCATATTGACAAACTGGGTATTTAAGAATGAACTTCACTATTTATTTATTGATGATGTAGGTTAATGGAATGGCTTCTATCCACTTTGTAAAGTACTCAGTGGTGGTGATAATGAACTTATGATCATTAGATGAGGTGGGTGAAATTTTTCCTATGATGTCAATTCCCCATTGTGAGAAGGGCCATGGTGTAGTGATTGGTTACAAATCTTGGGCTGATGCATGAATTATATCTCCATGTTGTTGACACTATAGGAATTTCTTCATAAATTAATGTGTCTCTTGATCCATGGAAGGACAATAGTATCATATCCTCATTATTCTTTAGCAAGGGTAGGGCGACTAAAATGTGACCCACAAACACCTTTGTGTACCTCATATAGGGTAGTTTTATCCTTTACCAAGTTTAGACATCTAAGTAATGTACCATTGAGACTCTTTTGGTCTAGGGTGTCACCAAGAATGGTGAAGCGGTATGACTAGCAAATAAAGGTTTTATTTTGGTTAGTGGTTAGGTTAAGTGGAATGGTACCATTTGTAAGGAAGGTGTAAATATTGTGGTACCATGGTGAATCAAGACCAATAATTTCATAAATGAATTTTGACTCAGGGACATCAAAGGAAAGAACCAAAATTTGTTCAACTAGAAATTCACATCTCTAACTATTATGAAGCATATCTAGGAGAGATCCAATAGTTTCCATAGCATCTGCAGTCTTATTTTTTAATATGGTTATTTTCTCAAAGGAGATAGTATAAAAATTTTATTGAAGCTATTGACCATTCTCTTATATGGGAGCAATTTATCATCCTTTGTTTTTTACTCATCAATAACCAATTTAATGACTAGTTGTGGATCACTGTAGACTTTTAACTCTTTGATTTTCTACTAGATTGCCATTATAAGTCCTATAATAAGTGCTTCATATTCATCAATGTTATTCAAACATGGAAATTCCAACTGATATGCTTTTGGAATACATTCACCTTGAGAGGTAATGAATAAGACTCTTGCCCCTAAACCATGTTGTGTGCCTGACCCATCAAAGTACAATTTATATTGATTTGTAGGGGTGATGACAAAAAGTGCTTCATCTATAAAGTTTGATATGAGAGGGTTATCATCGTATAACGGTTCTTCTACTAACTAATATGCAATGGCATGTCCCTTTATTTCTTTTTGGTCTACTTACTCTATGTCAAACTAACTTAATATCATAACCCATTTAGCCATGTGGCCATTGAGTGTTGCTTTTGTCAACAAATACTTCAATAGATGTACATTTTAGATGAGCTTAGTTTGGTGATTGAGCATGTAATTTTGTAGCTTATGTCATGCAAAGATGACTGCTAAACATGCTCGCTCAATAAGAGTGTAATTAAGCTTGTAACCTACCAATATCATGTTGATATAATATACTACTCTTTCCTTTCCAACGTCATCATGGTATGCTAAAAGTGATCCTAGTGTTGTTGTGGCTAAAATGTACAGCATGAGTGACTTTCCTTATACTTCAGGCATCAATATTGGTGGTGAAGCTAGATAATCCTTAAGTTACTATGACCAATGACATAGTCAAGGTTAACTACACCTAATCCATATGGATACAAGGCATATTTAATCCACTAAGCATCAATCCTGATAAGATGTTCAATGTAACCAAAGTGAATAAGCCATTAAAATGACATTATAAAACATGAAAGCTTGAAAAACATCTATTCTAACACATTGAAACTTATCCTATTGGGGGAGTGGTGTTTCATTGATGTGGAATGATGACCCTTTCCCAATCCCTTGGATAATATGAGCCTTTCCAATCAATTTTATTGATTAAAATTGATGGAAACTGATAAAAACTAATGCAGTATGACCAAAATATGGATGCAAAAGCTATATTAACATGATCCCCAAGATTAATATTAAGATTCTCAAACAACTGAATCACACCTTTATTTCCTTGATCCCCAAGATTGTTGATCCACAGTTAATGATTGATTTTAGGCCCATTAGCCTCTACAATACCATTTACAAAATCTTCTCTAAAATTTTGGTAAATCACCTTAAACCTCTCCTAGAGAAAATTATTAGCCCTAACCAGAAAGGGTTTGTCCTAGGTCGGCATACCCTAGATGCTACAATTACTACTCATGAATTGTCCCATTATATGGATAGATGCAATAATGCCAGTATGGCTCTCAAATTAGATATTTCTATAGCATATGATAATGTGTTATGGGATTTTATCCCAAAAGCCCTAGCTAAGTTTAGTTTTAACCAAGGGGTGGTCAACCTATTGATGGAATGCATCACAACAGTGAAGTACCCTGTTCTGGTCAATGGGGCCCACTTTGGTTTCTTTAATGTTAGGCGAGGCATCAGACAGGGTGATCTCCTCTCACCCTATTTATTTATCATGGTTGCATATGTATTGAGTAGGAACATTTCCAAATTGTTGTTAGAGGGTTCTATTATGGGGGTTAAGGCTACCTCTTCTCTGGAGCCTACTGTCATCCAAAAATTCATGGATGATACAATTCTCTTTGGGAAAGCCTTTGTGATTGAAGCCAGGAAATAGAAAATTTGCCTCAACAACTATGCTACTTGTTCTAGACAATGTATAAAATATAATAAAAGCATGATTTACTTCTTCAATAGCACACCTACTCTACAGGGTCGAGTGACTACTATCCTTGGTTGTGTGAGTGACTCTCTCTTGTCAATGTATTTAGGATTACCCCTTACTATCAAGGAAGTCAATACTACCTTTTGGAATTCGGTCCTTGAAAGGATTCAAAGGAAATTGGTGGGATGGAAAGGCTCAATTCTCAGTCATGTTGGCAATTTGTAGCTCTTGTTTTCTACCCTCCAAGGGATCCCTGTGTACTTCATCTCCATCTTCAAGATTCCTAGATACATTGTTGAGAAGCTAGAAAAAAATTGGAGGAACTTCCTTTGGTCTGGGACTAAGGAAAATAAAAAAGTTTGCTTTGGTTAGTTGCGATAAATTCTATAAGCCCAAACATTGTGGTGGGCTTGGGATCAAGAATATTCTTAGCATCAACAAGGCCTTGTTGGCTAAGGTTGGTTGGGATCAGCTGAGGAATAAAAAGGATTGGTGCAAGATTATGAACACCAAGTATCTTCACAATAGACCTATGATCAAATGCCTCTTTAATGACCACCCTTTGGGTTCATTGGCTTGGAAGAACATTTGAAAAATGAAGGGGTTACTCATGACCGGGATGAGATGGAAGATTGGGAATGGAAAAAGTATCAAATTCTAGGAAGACCCTTGGTTGCTAGACACCCCTAGTGCTTTTGACTTTAGGAATCTTATGATACCAACTCAACAATTTTTTTGGGTTGTACATTAGAGATTACCTCCTTGGCCAACCTGGGGCTTGGAGGTAGAAAGACCTACTTCTTTGTGGTCATTTTTCTCTGGAATTATTAACTTTGGCGAAGCCTCTACAAGACCTACTCACCCTTAGTAGATTACCTCTATCCAACATGGAGAATTATTTCTACTAGATTAACAATCAGAAGGGTAATCTTTCTGTTAAATCGGTGTACAATCTGTTGTCGATCCAGGGTGTTGAGAATGGACCCTAGAAATAGGTTTGGAATAGGAACATGATCCCAAAAATAAACTTTTTTTGGTGGACAGCTTGCCATAACAGAATCCTTACATAGGATAATATGAGGAAAAGGGGATTCCAGATCCCTAATAAATGCCTGTTGTGCAAAAGCAACGAAGAATCGGTGGATCACTTGCTAGTGCACTGTCCATTTGCAGATAGTACTTGGGAGTTGGATTTGGAGTGATTGGTCATTAAATGGACAAAGTGTGAAGAAATAAAATCCTTTATCTTGGGTTGTTCTAGGCCCTCCCTTCACCCTTTAACTCATGAGATTTCAAATCAATTTCCCCCATCATTTGTTGTGTCTTTGGAAGGAGAGGAACAACAGGATTTTCAGGAATATTGAGATGAGCCCTAAAGAGGTTTTTGGTATAGGGAAAAGGCTAATTTCAAAAAATATTTTGATCTTCAAGGGGAAAATCTCATAAAAAGCTCCTGTTGACTGGGAAATTAAAATGGCTAAAGCTTGGCACCAGAATCTTGATGCTAACTCCTACGATGACTCCAAGTCTCAGACAAGATGGGATACTATTTGGAAACCCCCAGGCCATGGCTATCATAAAATAAATTTTGATGGTGTGGCCAAAGGCAACCTGAGCAGGGCAAGCATAAGATACATAATCAGAGATTATAGGGGCAAGTTTGTTGGTGGTTACTTGGGGGTATAGGAATTTAGTCATCCATGATTGCAGAAGCTAGGGTGCTGCTAAAGGAGGTCCAATTAGCTATCACTCTAGAGATAAGGAACCTACACATTCAAGGGGATTCTAAGGCTATGGTTGACGTTGTTAATTAGGGAAAATTACTTGGCTGGAGTAGTAGGGACATTTTTCTAGACATATTTCATTTGGTGGCTAAATTGAATATGAAGATTACCACCCACATTTTTCGGGAGGGTAATCAAGTTGTTGATGCTATGGATAACCTAGGCTCCCATTGGAGAGATTCTAAGTGTTGTAGGAATTTGGGGAACTTACCATTAGGAATACAAGGTTTAATCCTTAAGGAGCAAGGTATGTATACTGTCCATAATGATATGTAATTTTGAGATTGTGTTACCCTTCTGGGGGGTCACATACTTGTCTATTGGGTGATGTGGATGGAGTTAAATGCTAAGGTGTTAAACTCATGGAATAATTTGAATAAAGGGATAGAGATTGATAATAAATAGTTAATTGTGAGGAGGAGTGGGGAGTACAACCGGATAATGAGCAAGTTGGATCGAACCTTACGCAATATTTATTTGAGGTCTTGTCTCAGCCTTCAGTTCCTTGAGTTTTTTACCAATAACCTTGAGGATCCCATTCCCCTATCACTTCATCAAGGCCTCATCTTAAGGCTCTATCATTTTCACCTCGCTCTCTTCCCACCCAAGCCCAACTTTGTTGTCTGCATTGAGTAAATAGAACCCCCGGTTCAAACCAACATTTCCCTAGCTAAGTCCAAGGGTCCCAAAAGAAAAACTCCTCCAGCAGTTGCTAAAACCCCTAAACCCAAACTGGCTTCCAAGAAGAAAAAGGGGATTGTGGGGATAGCCTAATCCCACATTGCGGTTGGTCTTTGCGAACTTAAGTCTTCCTCGGCCAAGACTAACAACAAACCTACAGCTAAGAGGAATGTGAAGGATGAGAGGAAGGACATGGTGGAGCAACTGGCCATTAACAGTGTTGGAAAGAATAGGGTGAGAAAAAACTCCAAAGTGGATACTATGGTTACTGCTACTGTGGAGACCGGGGTTGAAAATACTAGCATCAAGAGATCTGGTAGACTGGCTAAAAACAACAAGAAAGTGCAGATTAGTGAAATTTCTACTGATGAGGAGTTTGTTGAAGGACCTAGCCACTTTTCATACCTCAACAACATGCTAAAAAAGAATTTGACTTCCCAGTCCTCGGACCCTCAGGGTTTGGAACATGTTAACATTGCGAAGACTGTGGAGAAAGGGGAGGATCAACATGGGCTTCTAGAATGGGTGGAGAAGATTGAGAAGAAACTCAGCAGTATGTCTAGGCTCACTGCCAAGCTGATCCACTGCCTGGCTGGCACCCTCTCTACTGTGCTTAAGGATGAAGTTTGAAAGAAAGTTATGAAGGATGGTCCCTACTAGGTTGGGGAGGATGTTGTTAACCTCCTCTCCCAGAAGTAGGAGAATGCTAGCTAGTCTACTATTGCTCCATCTATTGGGCTTTTTGGTTGGTTGTTAGTTTGCTGCATCTATTCCCATTTTGGTTTTTTGTTGTTATCCTTGGACTTGATCTTTTTTGGCCCTTGAGGCTAGTCGTGTAAGGGGCACAACACCCTGTAAATGTTGCTTATAATATCAAAAAAATGAAGAAGATGAATGCCAAATGTTAAATTTTTTATGGTAATGATGCAATCTATGCTAAATGGAGTTGAAGTTCAAAGATGAAAGTCATTGATGCAAATCGGATTAAAATGATGCAAAATAAGCTAAAATGGAAGCCATTAATGGATGCTTTAAGCTACTATGATCAAGATTTAAACTAAAAATGTTAAATATATGTTAAATATGGATGCAAATGAGATTGATTTAAACAACATAAGTTTATTATTAGAAGATGGATCCCTATTCAATAGATGCAAAGTCTATTTATAGAATAGGCAATGAGAAACTGATGGTCAAGATTGAAAGAATCAATCAATGGTCAAGATGGAAAGATGGGGGCATGGATCATGGATTCCCATCAAGGGTTGAGAATACAAGTTGATATTTAATCAAGGGCTCACAATCATGCAAAGAAGCACACTTTCAAAGCTTGCTCAAGAAGTTTGTTGAAAGTTTGTTACAAAGAAGAATATTCTCAAAGAATATTCGCATGCAAGTGGATGAGGAAAATTAGCATTTAGCAAATTAAAACAAAGTTTTAATGTGCAAAGGGGAGGGATATTCCATAAGTATATTCCTTTTGTGGAGAAAATTAAGATTTAGCATTAAATAATTTATTTATTTAATGAAAGGGGTGGGATTAGGATATTTAATTAAATGACCAGGATAACTAGTATTTATTTAATTAAATAAGAATATATAAGAAGGCTAATTAAATAATTTACATTATTCATTTAGACAAGATGAAAGGTGAATATTATGGAGAGTGAATTAACCTAATTAGGTTAATTAGATTAATAGGTGAAAATGAAGCCTTTGATTAATTAACTAGATTAATTTAATCAAATAAGCGAAAAGAGGATGGATTTTAAGATGAAATGATATTAGTATATCAGATTCGAGTGTGTAGTATCAATCGGGACATTTTTAAGTGTCTATATTTTTCCTCTCTTTGAACCAAGGTACCTGTTATGTTGGTTCAAAGACTAACACTTTTCGGATTAAAACTCCTGCTCAAATCAAAAATTTAAAAAATTCTGATTTTTTTGGATGCCCCATTATTTCCCCAGCGGAAGGAATAAGTTGGTTCCCTACCCCCTTGAGAGATTGGGTGGAAATTTTGAATTTTGGGTTGAGCTCTCGACAAAGGTAAAATATGGACTCAAGTGCCAAAACATGCTCCAGGATGCGAAAAAGGCCTCAAAATCGCAAAAAATGGCACAAAATAGGTTGCAAAGCACGGACATAGGTAAAATAGGCTAAAACCCTAGCTTTTTGGCTCAAATTAGGGCAAAAAACCCTAATTTTTTTGCTTAAATAGGTGAGAAGGGTGCACTTCCAATTCATTTGTGCATTCACACTTTAGCGATTTTGTGCATTTGGAGCTCTAACACTTTGATGATATGGCTCACTATGCACTTCCACTTCACCTTTCTGAGTGGGTTCGAGAGTACTAGCATCGAGCAGACGCAGGACCACGGGTATGTGACTTAAATTTCTCGATTTTCACATTTTAGTGCATTTATTAGCATGTCCAAATTAGGTTTTCTAGGTTGTCGCTATATAGCAACATGCAAAAGGCGTCGGAAGCATCGCTATTGATTTTTTAGCGATGTACCTTCTATATAGTAGTGTGCTAGGATTTTTTGTTTTGGTGATGCACCTTGCCCTAGTGTCGTGCTGCTAAAATTGTGATGCATAAGGTTTTTTAGTTTAGTGATACACAAAAGTGGTGGGCGACGCACTTGTTAAATAGCAATGCACCATCATTTTTAGGAATAGCGATGTGCCTCAATGTTGATGCACAATTGAGTATTGCGACGTGTGTCTCCAAATTGGTGAAGCACCCCCCCAAATTGATACAGTGACACACCCTTAAAATGGCAATGCTATTGATTTCAATGACACAATTAATGTTTTAAGATGCAGCACCTCTGATTTTATCAGTTTTTAGATTTTTAGGTAAATTGATGTTGTGTGTGTGATGTGTGCAAGAGGATACGCTACCTTTGATGTCATGAGAGCATCATTCTGATATTTTGGTAGCGGCACGAGACTTCGATGACCTAGAGGTGGAGTAGTTGGTGATGCTCAAATTAGGGTTTATCGCTTTCATGCTAGAGGTCTGTACTCATTTAGCCATGATGACGATGCTCACCAAGAGGTGGCACAGTGATACATCTTTCCACTTACCCACTGGCGAGGCTACAGTCACACTTGAGGATGTGTGGCGGATCCTTTGGCTTCCCATTCATGGGGAGTAGGTTATTTATGACACAAATACTGGGAGATACGCATGCTACTCACTTTTGTGGATTGAAAACATCATTTTGGTTAGTTCACAGATAGATTTAGATCTATACAGAGCTCAAGTACCAATCTTCAGATTATTCGTTGCTACACTAATTACTGGTGTCATTTCCCCCAACTGACGGGGCAGAGGTTTCAGTCTAGGCTAGGAGGTGGCATGGTACGAGATGATTCAGAGGACCACTATGTATGCATGGGGGCCTATTCTACTTGCTTCATTATATCATGACATGCATCAGGTGGTATATTTCTAGGGCCAGAGCATTGGAGCGAGTCTGACACTGCTTCACATATGGGCTTATGAGCATATTGCAGTTTTGAGGCCTCTAGTTTTTTTAGTAGATGTTCATGAGGATGAACCAATTATGTTTAGGTACAAGGTATCAATGAAATTGTAGCACATAGGGCCGACAGGTATACCATATTGGGATAGTTTCATTGATGACATGACCATTTTTAGATGGAGGTCATGGCTACAGGTTCCTACCTAGTATGATGACAAGCATTAGTTGTATTTTTCTCAACAGACTCACCATATGTAGGGGCGGGAGCACACTATGATAGAGTGTTACCTTCCATACCACGTTGTGAGACAGTTCGAGGAGGTACAGGATGTCCCCCCATAGGATTATACAATATTTTTTGTGAGATCTTAGAGAGAGGTCAAGTGGGGAGCTTAGATTGATCCTGTCATGGAGATCAATGAGTTTTGACAGCTGGTTGCCCAGCCATGGGCTTATGATTAGGGTTTTCCAGATGTGGGGACTACCCCTGTATATGATGCATGGTTTAGACCACTTGTTCACCTAACAAATGCAGCGAGGGGAATACCCCAATGGGAGAGGCAGAGACAAAGGTGGAGGTCGAGATGGAGGTAGGGATGGAGTAGGCAGTAGCTTGACCAGTAGCCAAACCAGTAGAGGGGATAGGTGCCATGGGATGGAGAGCAGCCTCAGTAGGATCAAGGTCACTAAGACCCAGGGCATCATCCCGATCCATAGGATGGACAAGTTTTAGGGGCACCACCACCTCCACCACCTCTACAACTAGATCCATGGGATGGGTATATTGTTTCCCTCACAGTAGAGAGGGATCAATTACATCAGTAGCTCTAGGCGATGATCATAGAGAGAGACAGAGAGGTTCAGTTACGACAACAATTCGACCTACAATTGGCTCAGGAGATTGGGCGCAGGTAGCAACTTAAGGCTATCACAGTGGCATCTGAGGGATGAATGGTGTTGACTCACATATACAGAGAGGTAGTCATAGAGGTTGCATTTTATAGGGTGCACTACCATCATGATGTCCCCAAAGAGATGCAATAGCCTAACTATTCACAAAGGAGTGGGGCACCACTTGGGGCTAAGGATCAACCTTTGGTTAGATAGCCTGGGGAGTCGAGTAGCCACCAGGGATAGACACTTTTTGGATTCCCTCCCTGATTATTTATATAGATACACCTTCATAGGCTCATTTTTTATAGCCTCCTATGCATTTTACATTTGATGATATTTATACACAGTGATTCAGATATTGTAACATGATAGTCATTTTTTGATATATATGAGATGATTCAAATTCATGATGTGATGTGATTTTATTTGATGTTTTATGGATGTATGGATTCAAATGATATGGTGTGATGTGTTACCTTCTTTTTTAGTATATGTGTATGATATCTTATGACATGTTATGATATGCAAATGCTATGATATGCATATGCTAGATGTATGGATGGGTGCATTTTTTGTGTACTTTTCCCATGTGATTTATGATGTCATGATTTTTGTAATTATGTGGATGGATATATGGATATTTTTATGCTTATGATATGGATGTGATGAATGATAATGCAATGTATATAGATGCTTAGAATAACAAATATATATTACTCAAAACAACTTAAATGATAATGATAATGTAGTGGATTATGTTTTCCATTATTGTGATATGTTGTGATGATGTGAGATGTATGTATGCTAACAATGTTGTGGATGTAGGATGGATGCATGAATGATATTTTTTTAGGGACTGAATTAGTACTCTTGGAGACCTTTCTAATGGTGCAAATGGATTCGAATTCTGAGTAACGAGTAGAAATTTATGACCCCAACAAGTTGGGGTAAATAATTTCCTAGTTTTTTCCCAAATCTGCAAAACTAGCTAGCCTCAAAAAACAAAACCAGGTGTTAGTGACATGTTAAAGAGTAGATGAAATAAAAAATTTAAAGCACATGTCAAAATTTAGTCTCTGTTTTGTTTACCAGTAAAAAGTGTCACTGAAATCAATTCCATCGTTGAATTTCATCAAATGTGTCACAATATCGGATGTGTGTCACTATAGTGAAAATCAAATGTGTCACTCTGCAGTAAAACATGGACATCAATAGCATCACCAAATCAAAAGCGTCGCTATAATAAAATTCATGATGTGAGGAAAAATAAGTTTATTGTCGCTATTTTAATTGTGCGGTGACGAAATTAAATCAAGCATCACCAAATTAATTGAGCATTGCTAAAACAAAACCCAAGTACGTCGCTGCATAGTGAGGTGTCCTAGATGCATCGCTAATTTTGATGAAGTGTGTCATTGAACCTACTATTGGCACTCTCAAATTTTGCAAATTTGAGATGCCTATTTCAAAATTTTGCCTCTGCACTTTCAGAGGTGCACTTGAGAAATATACCTGAATGACCTACTTTGAGGGGTCATAATTTGATGCCCATTGATTATAGAGCAAAATACCTTTACAGACACACTCATGTGTCATATGTGAACATGCATGTCAATTTGCAGCTTCCCACAATGAGTTTTGTCAGGGTTTCAAAAGGTGAAGCTGGAGGGTTTTGTCACTGTTTAGTTATTTGTGAACGTTTAGTTTTGCAAAGTGCTTTCCCATTTGAGCCTGTATTTTGCAACCAGTTGATCATCATGCTAAATGAATGTATTTCTACATTCTCCATACCAAGATGAACTCCCATGTCATTTTTCAAAGGTTTATGAGCTGATTTGCTATTTTTAGCAGGACAAAACCAAGTGCAATTTCTCCTATTTTGCAGTTACATTCCTGACAGCATTTCGAGGTGGTCAACTTCGACACCTCATATCTTTTGATCAAAGATGATTGAAGCTAAATCCTTCTGCACACGTGTTCTCTACACCAAAGTGAGCCACTATGTCCAGTGGCAGCTTGCCAGGAGCTGATTTGATTTATTTTTTTGCAATATGGTGATTTGGTGAGTTTTAATTGGTTTTCAGCTTGCACAGTTTCAGAAAGTCTGAAAGTTTATTTGGGTGACTTTGAGGTTGAATAAATTTTGCCTCATGATAGATTTCTCTAATCTTTCTTTTGCATTGTATTCTTTGAACCAATGACTACATGCCTGCAAGTTTTTATAGATTCACGAGGTCGTTTGCCTAGTTTTCAAAGGCGATTCCAGAGCCAACTTGGCTAGTTGTCACCATCCTTCAAAGTGCCTGAAAGGTAAATTCTGATGTAAACCCAGTTCATGTGATCAACTCCAAATGCATTCAAATGTTGTTTCAGATCAATTTGAGGGAAAAAATTGTTTGAAAATAAAAAAAATTTAGCTGGGCCCACATGGGGACCCGACATGCTCTTATTGGTGAACACTTTGGTTATGAAAAATGTGAATTCCAGAGCATTGTTTTAGTAGAAAGATGCCATTCCTCATCATCATAAGCTTCTTCCAAGTGAACATTTCTACTTGAAGGACAAAAGGGATTATATATACACAATAAGAAGGAATAAAGCTTAATGATAAGCTAAAGCTTGAAGTCAAGAAATCTTGCTCAGCGTGAGCATGAAGGGAGAATGTGAGCACAATCAATGAAAACATTAAGCACTTAAAGAGGAAGATACATATAGAATTCATACATGGTAAAATGGATATAATGGATCAACTTGATTCTATTGGAATCAAAATTTGTGCTTTTGGATATAAGCTTCAAGAGAAAACGGTGACAGTTGAATGCATTGTCAAAGATTAAAATCTGAGACTGAAACATGTAACCCAGGTCCAAACCATTTATCAAATGCAACACCATGTAAAATGCAGAATTAATCAACCGAGTTACATGTCATCAGTAATGCCTCATTCAAATGTGGTAACATGAGATACCATGGAGCAGTACGCACCAAGAGTGATTTGATGAAAAGTCTTTATTGACCTTTTAAGCACATGAAATCACGCCATCAATGGACAGAGAACACAAAATATGTCTAGTTCAAAGGCTTAAAAATTGTGAGACAAATGCAATCCATGGGGGATCGGCCAAATGCAGTGAGGGTTCAAATGGACGCTTTAAGGACTTTAATGACTTTCACTCAATCTACAGAGAACTGCAAACCAGCGCACAACATATAGAAGGAAGGCCACACACCAATGAACAAGACACCAATGCCACATTTGCAATAAAGCACAATGAGATGGTTGCGCATATCCAACAAAATGGAATTTATTGAGGAAGGCATGCTGAAGCAGCGTATACTGAAGGATATGTTGAAAAAGCTATAGAAATTTTAAAGCAAATGCATTTGCTTGGCAAAAGGCTGAACCCCATGACTTCTCAGTGTTGTGTTTTTTATGTGTCTTAGAGAATGGCGTGCACATCCATGATATGTAGAAGATAGAGAAAAGTTGTTGAAATGTGATCTCATGGCACGCAACCTTCACATTGGATGGAGCCATTGAAATTTTTCACACTGGCAGCAAGAAACACAATGCATTTGTTAATGAAAGACTCTAAAAAAAACTCTCAGCAGAAGCAAAGGAGACTCGAACCATTTGAAGGAGGCTTATATTCATTGATTGGAAATCTTTCCACAGAGCATAGATAATCCCATGCACCAGACAAAGGAGTAACTGCATAAAATGGATTTATTGAAAAGGCTTTGGATGCCTTAAGCAAAGCCAACGCATTCAAAGAGATGGACACCCATCAAAGCAAATGCCATGAAAGAGAAAATATAGTGAACAGGGGGTCTTTCCCTGTAGTCACCGTGCCATTCAAGAGAGAGGCTTGTGGATTATATACAAAGTAGATAGATTGAAGAGGCTCGAACCTCACTTTAATAGAGTGTTGGCATGGGAAATTGGAAAGAGCCTGCGCATCTGTCGAGAGGAGATAATGAGTGCTTACAGAAAACACACCATAAAGAAAATGCAACCATAAGATGAAGACCATAAGTGCGCCCATCACAATATGGATCCAAACTGGATCTGTTGAAGGAACTTCAAATGTGTTTGCCTGGGCCCGCGTACTCATCAAAGGAGGCACTCTTCAGCCACTGGCTCTGTGAAGTGCTTTAGTAACCTTCAAGCGAATGCTTCTAAAGATTGACCCAACCCAATGAGGAGAACGATGCCAACAACAAATCATTGGATGAAATGTTTTAGAGACTTTGAGGCAGTCACCATGGAGATAAATAAGAGGCCGAATGGTAACAGATTTCACAAGGCATCAGTGAATGATGTTATCTAAGAAAGGATGTGCACAAAATAGAGTTGTAAAAGGATTTTTGAAATCTCCAAGCAATTATTGTAACTGGGATACAAGTTACAGAGAAGGGAGGATTGATCCCTATAGCAAAGAAGAGACAAATGCCTCAAACATGGTCTCAGAAAATGTTATGACTGCAAAATAGAATGCTCTCCATAGGAAAATGGCTGCCATTGTTAGAAGTTGCAGAGAAACGCAAATGCAACGGGGAAACAAGAAATTAGGGCACAAAATGGAGGGAGAAAGATCAAAAAAAAAGAGAGCAAAATGTTGCGTGATCTCCACCATTGCCCGCCATATCGCAATTCCAACATGCTCACTCTTTATTCATCGCGAGATGGCGGGATGATGACACGTGGCTAGCGGACCCCAGAAAATTTGAAAGCATGGGAGATTCATTAAAAGGCTTTCATTTGTTTTTCTTAAAGAAAGGAAAAACATTTCCAGAATATGCCCGATAAAATAAATGGGACCAAATTATTTTTAATGCCTTTGCAATAAAAAGGGGTGGGCCCTCATTTCAAGTGGGGTGAAACATTTAAGATTAAATGTTTCCCAGAATGCAAGGTAAAAGGAGTGGGCCCGAATAATATTTTAAATGGAAAAACATTTAAAATGTGAAGTGTGGACACGGGTAAAATGTGTTACTCAAAATTTTAAAGCTCCTTTTAGAAAAGAAAATTTTTAAAATGCAAAATACAGAATGAAAGAGCCCAATGGAAGGTAAATAAATCTTAGGGTAATATTAAAGTTATGAGACTTTAATATCAAAAGAATTTTAATCTGTAGCAAATAAAGGAAAATGAATTTTCACAGACGACAAGGCAGAAGTATTTTCCAGCTGCTGGGAAAATTGAGAATTTCTCCACATGGGCGAATTTTCTGCTGCAGGGCAACTAACGGCAAAGGCAAATGAAGAGGTAAATTCAATTACAAAGAGATGAGAGAGGTTTTGAGCAGCTTGTTGATCAACGGTGGATTGAGTTTCCGGATGGAATCTACAGATCAGACTGATCTTAGGGCTACTTCTATTTTCTCTTTTGTTCTTTTCTTCTCTCATTGTAAAAAAGAGAGGTTGGGATTTCCATTTTTTGAAAGCTCTGCAAGTCAGGCAGAAGCTCTGGGTAGAACTGTATAGCTGGGAGAAATGTAATTGAGTCATTAAATCTGAAAATGTTTGTTATGAATTGGGTTCTCATGTTTATATTTAGCTGATAATTGTCTCCATTTCTGAGATGTACTACTCTTTTTTATTCAATAATAAGATTATCTGAGTCTTTTCATGCACATTTGCTGCATTAGAGTGATATATGTTGCTACCTTCTATTCTGAGAATAATGTAATTGCTTTAATGAAGCACAAGGTGCATTTATTATTACCTTTTGTTCATAGGATAGTGTAATTTCTTCAACATATGTGACAAGAATACTATGTTTCAGGTGGATTTACAAGAAGAGTTATCAGATAAAACTTCAGTGATCTGGTTGTCATAATGTGATAACATTTGTAAGGATCTCCATAACATTTTCAACACTGTAGGATGAATGCTGGTTATATGACTCCATAGCCCATTTTCTGGCACTGGTCAAGTATTATACTTCTGTTGTTTTCAGCTTGGTCCCCAATCTTCAAAATTCAAAACCATTTTAAATCCTTGTGTGTTATAGTGTTGTGGTTATCTCATGCTCCAAGTAGTTGATATTACTGATGAACAGCCAATTCTATTTAGTATTATCCTATTATGTTCAGTCATTAAATGAGATTATTTGTTAACCAATATTCTGTTGTGTATGTGTTTCAATTTGTTGATATTGCTAAAGGGATCACCCTCCCGGGTCTTGTAGAGCCCAAAGTGTAGGAGGTTATTTTAAAATCCTCGTCAGTTGGTCCAAGTCCTTCGAGCTGCCCTTGATTGGAATTGGCAATTACATAGGTAGATTAGAAGACCAACCTGGTTAACAACATAAAAAATAACCAACACCTACAAACACAAGAAAATGGGAATCTAAAGAGAAATTCATCATATTTGATTAGTCTACCCTCCTAGTGCCAAAATGTGACCAATGTCATAGTATAGGTTAACTACACTTGATCCATATAGATTCGAGGCATATTTAATCCACTAAGCATCAATCCCAATAAGATATTCAATATCAATAAAAATGAAGAAGCCATTAAAACTAGCATGCTAAAACACGAAAGCTTGAAAAACATTTATTCTAAGATATTGAAACTTATTCTATTGGGGGAGTGGTGTAGCATTGATATGGAATGGCGACCCTTTCCCAATCCCTTGGATAATGAGCTTGTTTCAATCAATTTTATCTAATAAAATTGATGAAATCAATGAGAGATGTGTGTAACATGATGAAAGCTAATTTTAACATGATAAGTGCTACGATGTTTGATGTAAATTTATGCAATCCTATGGTAAATGTATACAAGGTTCAAAGATGCAATCCCTAGATTCCAAAATATACTAAATAAACGCAAACTAAGTTATCATGGAAGCCATTAATGGATGCTAAGCTAACAATGCATGAAAGTTAATCTAAAATTCTTACCAAATGTAAAACATGAGCACAAATGGGTGTATGTTTCAATAGCATAAGTTTGCTCTGAAAAGGTGGATCCCTATTCAATAGATGCAAAGTCTATTTATTAAATAGGCAATGAGAAATTGATGGTCAATATTGAAAGATTCAATCAATGGTCAGGATGAAAAGAAGGGTGAGCACATGGATCAAAGATTCTCATCAATGGATGAGAATCAATGTTCACATGGATCAAGAAAAGATCAAGGGTTGAGAATGATTCAAAAAAACACACTTTGTAACAACTTTGAAAGTTTGTTACAAAGTTTGTTTGAAAGAAATCATTCCAATTTTGGAGCCAAATAGGAGAATATTCCTTTGGAATATTCCCTATGCAAGTGGATGGAGGGATTAGCAATTTAGTTAATTAAAACTAAATTTGAATGTGCAAGATGGAGAATAAAGTGATATTCATTAATCTATTGATTTTAATGAAAAGAGGAATGCAATATGATATTTAATTAAATAGTTTAAATTTATTTAATTAAATAAGCGACTTAGGGCTTAGAAAAAATTATTTGTATTATTTAACTAAACAAGATGAAATGTTAGTGTGGGAGGGGGTGAATTAACCCAATTAGGTCAATTAGATTAATAGATAAACATGAGGCATTTGATTAATTAACTTGGTTAATTTAATCAATCAAGTGAAAAGAAGATTGATTTCAAGATGAGGCGATGTTAATATATTTGATTCGAGTGTGTAATATCATTCAGGACAATTTTAAGTGTCTACATTTTTCCCCTCTTTGAAGTGAGGTACCTATTACATTGGTTCAAAGACTAACACTTTTTAGATTGAATTAATGCTACTACTTAGATCAAAAATTTAAAAATTCTTGATTTTTTCGGATGCCCCACTGTTGCTCCAACGAAAGGAATTAAACTAGTACCCTACCCCCTCGAGAGATCGGGCGAAATTTTGGAATTTTGGGTTGATCTCATGACAAAGATTCGAGATTAGTTCAAATTAGAGAGGACTAGAAAGCACAGATGTCTGATGTAGAGAGATTTGATGATGTATATATAGTCATCAGCCATGGGTAGCCTCATGTATATTTTGATATATCACACATATTTGATACCTGGATGGAATTGTTAGTAGAGAAAGAATAATAAGATGAATGGATTTGACCATTAATTTTGAGATTGATTGAGAAGTCCAACAAGCCTATGATCCATCGAAACCTCATTAGATATGGTGATTAGATGGATAATTGTGCTCATATTCAGGATTGGGACTTTCCATCATTACTTATTTTTGATATAACACATAGATATGATGCATCAAGGTATTAATAACCAGGATGGCATTGTATCTAGTGCAATAGGCTTTGACTCTGCAAATAGATAAGATAATCCTTGTTCACACCTTGACATACGAAAACCTCATCACAATTTAGTTTAGAAGTTTAGAATACTTTGGACCAAAGCATACACAACAGTCAACAATATACTCAAAACAACCTCCATACACACAACTAAGCAAGTATGCGCCAAGATTATTGTACAAGAACATCCCACAAGAACAGCAAACAAAAGATAATGATTGATTCCCCATTCATTTCTATCTAAATCATTTTGATAGACATCATCGAGAGGTCCCCAAAATGGGTCAACAATATAAATCATAAGAAAAGATAAAAAAAACAAATAGTCAATGTTCTCTATATCTCTTGCCAAAAGGTGTAATGTGTTTAGGATAAATATTCAAAGTGATTGCTAATGATAATTCCCATTGTAGGAAGGATGCATCCTAGGACGTGTTATCAGATGTTGGTGGGTTGATAGGTTGTTTGAAAGGCCATTGATATAAGGTTTGATTGACATGTTTGATAATGATCAAGAATTTTGATTTTTGACATTTAGGTTCACACTTTTTTCGATTGTTCCACTTGTTTTCCATTTGTGTTACCAAAGGGTAAGTGTGACAATTGATTTATTATGGATGAAATTTTATTTTAGGTGAAAGCGAAATGGGATGGATGGTTTTGGATTTTCTAGAATATTTCAATGTTTTTGGTGTTTTGAAAATGTTTTGAGGTTGTTTTTACTCTTTTTTGAAAGTTTATGTGAATGTTTTGGTTTTCAACTATTTGAGGTTGTTTAAGATTTTCCAAGGTTTTCCAATGTTTTGGGGTTTTCTGAGTTTTCAAACATTTTGGTGTTTTCTAAGTTTTCAAATGTTTTTGGATTTTGGTTGTACAGGATTTTGAAGTTTTTTGGATTTTCTAATTTTGCAAGTATTTTTGGATTTTTGGTGAGGTTTTATGAATTTTTTTGGTAATTTTGATTATATTTTTGAGGTAAATGATACCTAGATCATGATGTTGATGTCACACTGTGAGATATAAAGACATGGATCAAGAGTCATTTGGAAATAAGAGTGCAAGAACCTGCCCCCAATGTCTAGCAATGCTTCATAGTTTAATGAAAAAACCAAGATAGGTAATGTAGATGCAAAGAGTTCAATAGAGTTTTATCATGCTAGATATGTGCTACTAGAATTTATGAGATAAAATGGTAAAGATCCTATCAAAAAATTTCCATGAGTAGATTTGAAGTATACGTTGAATCTTTATCAAGATCAAGATAAACAGGAATACCTAGATAAATTTGGATTGGATGGAGGGAAGGAACATTGGATTTATCATGAGAAGGATGAGATGCTTTTGTCTAAGAAGGATCATATAAATGCTCAATTCTACTCATGACACCCGTTTACTAGGTTTTCATCATAGTAATTTCCCAAATCGCCACCGTAGTGGTTTTCACTAGAGGATGATTTTTTATTTTTACTATTTTCTTTATTTTTTAATTTTTTTGACTTTTTGGAAGTTTTACCCTCATGTTGAACCACCTAATGGAACTGATGTAGAAGCCACTGTCATAATGTGCCAGTGATATCCTACTTGAATAAGTTTCTTTGCTAAGATATGAGCACTTGAATGCAACCATGAAGAACTCTAATCTACCTTGTGGATACCGAAATTAACCTTGTCTACGTGCACACATCGTGATAAAGTGCCTTCAAAATCCTTATAATAAAGGGTATTTGCCAACACACGATCAATGTGAGAATTGGATATCATGAATGGAGTGTATGATGTATACGTAAAGGAATGTGAGATGGATTGGTAGATGGTTTGGAACCTTTGACTCTCCAAACTTGGGAAGATGAGCAATGATGGGTGGGAACGGAGTTGTGAGTGGAATTAGGACCAACCATTGAATATACTTTGTTCATTGCTTGAGAAGCCGGCTTTTGTATTTGAGGATGCTTTTGATAGATACATTTCCCTTTTTTATTTTTCCCCATAGTTTCTTTTACTAGTGAAGTTTTGGAGGGATGATTTTTCTTTATTTTGCTTTAGTATCCATTTGTATTTTCTTTGTCCTTTTTTCTATATTGCCTCATTTTCTTTGATGATTTTCTCCTTGCTTTGATAGGAATCTTTCTTCTTACGTTGGTCCCAATTTGTGTATGAGATGATGGATGAATTCCAACTCATGATACAACTAGTTTTAGCATTAACATCATTTTCATCATAAGGATTCTTCGTGCCCCATATGTTGATTTTTGTTGTAGACAAAATTTCCATTGGCATTGTGAAGGTATTAACAATACCCAATCCTTTTCCTTGATAATGTATCCTCTAATCCATAGCTATTGAATATGACTTGTCATGAACACATGATATTGCTATGGGTTCCTATTGTTCAGGAATATGAACTATTTTCTCTGATCTTATGACATCGTTATCTGTTGATACTACTTCAAAAGATGTTGGTGCTTATGCAAAAGATGTCGATGATGCACAATCACTATAAGAATCAATAATCACGACCATTGCTTGCTCTTATGTAGGAATTTCAAGAGTAGGAGACTCTTTTTTTGGATGAAGAATGTCTATATGTCCATCTGAAAGAAACATCTTAGGGGTGATATCATGGTCATATTTGGAGTTTAAAATGGTGTGCAAGATGTCCCTCAACTCTTGGTTAAACTCTAGGGATAGGGGCTCTTGATCCTGACTCGATTCAGAGTAACTTTTGTTATCCTCAAGAGCCTCTTCTTGACATGATCCTTGGGTGGATGATATATCATTGGTAAAAGACTCTTCGCAACAGTTTGTGGGTATGGGTGCAATAAGGGATATTTCTTGCTCATTTGTAACTTCTTCAGTATGCCCAATCATTGAGTCATATGTTGGAGAGATATTGTAATCTAATACATACTTGATGCCATTACAGTATGAAATATTGCTAGACATTGTTGATGGGTTTGGACTTTGTTTTAAAATAGTATCTTGGTGTATGTGTTATTCCTCATGTTGTGATGAATGAATACCATAAATGTGTCCCACCATGGTATCACGGGTATGGTTTACGTTGTTTGAAGTTGATGCCTTTCCTTGATCTTTTTTTTTCCATGATTAGGCATAGGGTTTGTGTAAATTTCATATTTTCATTACCAAATTTTTGATTGACATCAATGTCTCCTTGCTCAATAGGATCTTCTATTAGATGTTTGAGTCTAAAAAAATTCTGTGTTATGACCTTTGTATTGGTGGAATCCACAAAAATGGTCTTCTCTATAGCTACGAGGCTTGACTTGTGGCTCTTGATAGTTTGAGAAATCTAGGAGTGTGATAATATTACACTATATCAACCTTTTCAGCAAATCTTCCATAGGTTCCCCTAAGGTAGTGAATTGTTTCTTAGGAGCACTATTTGTTCTTTGTGGCGCATGTTGTGTGTTTATGGTTTGGGTTTTTTCTTGTCTAGGAGCAGTTAAAATCACCTTTGCATCAACAACACCATCACTAGTAGCATTCTTGTTCTTGGACCAAAAGCAGGGCTTGTCATTAGAACTAGTGGATGGGTGGTTGTCTTTATACACTTGTGTGTTTCCCTATGAGATTAGGGCTCTCTCGATGTTGAGGGCACTAGGGAAAATCTCGTCATAAGTGTTGATACATTACATCTTTAAGTGGAAGGATAGATCTATATCAACATTTGCTATGATAATCCCCACTTGTTGTTCATTGGGAATGGGTCACTTGCTCTTACTAGCTCTTTGTCTCCATATTTGCAAGAAATTAGTGAAGGATTCTTCTTTGTTTTTCTTGAGTGTGTATAACTCTTCTAAGCTTACATCCATATCAAGATTGAAGGATAAGTGATCTATGAATCTATCGATGATTTCTTGCAAGGTTTAGATACCTATAAGTAACTGTGAAAACCAATCGATGGCTAGACCTGTCAAACTTCGTGGAAAGAGGTGCATCAAATAGGAATCATTATAGGCAACCTCCATACACATGATGTTGAATTATTTGATGTGATCCACAAGATTTCCTCTCCCTTTGTATTTATCAAATTTAAGGACCTCAAAACCGAGAGGGAAAAATATCATTGTGATTTTTCTATCGAATGGGTATGGACACAAGTTTTGTTGTGTATGGGGCTTCTTTGTCTTTCCCATTTGAATATCCTACATTTGTTGTGTTATTACCTTGAGTTTTGATGCTACATCATCTTGTTGGTTTAGTGGAGGAATATATTGTGGGAATGTGGATGAATTATATGTGGTATTTTGATATGATGGGGTGTTGTAAGGTTGTATGATGGTGTGGGGTATTGTGAAGGTGAATGTGGTAGAGATGTATATGTTCCTAACACATTTGGATTCATGACTTTTTGTTGAGGATTATAGTATAAACCTGGTTGTTGTTGTTGTTATTGTTTCACAAGCACTTGTTGTTGTTGGGTGTACTATTGGGCTAGTAATGCTTGTTGTTGGGCTTGTTGAACTTGTTATTGGGCTTCTTGTTGTTGTTGGGCCACTAAGGCTTGTTGTTGGGCTTCTTGTTGTTGTTGTGTGGCTAAGGTTTCTTGTTGGGCTTATTGTTGTTATTGTTTGTGTGTGGCTAAGGCTTCTTGTTGGGCTTATTGTTGTTGTTGTGTGACTAAGGTTGCTTGTTGGGTGTATTTTTGTTGTTGTGTGACTAGGGCTGCTTGTTGAGCTTTTTGTTGTTGCACTACTTATTGGTAGGCATCTTGTGCTTGTTGAAAAGCTAGAGCATGAGTTTGTTGTTGTTGTGAGGCTTTTTGATAAGTTTTTTGTTGTTGTAAAGCTTGATCTTGAGATTTTTGTGCTTGCAATGCTTGTTGATAAGCTTTTTGTGCTTGTTGCAAAGCTAGAGAATGTGCTTACAATGTATAATCATTTGGTTGTTGAGACATCTACAATGGGTTTTGGTGTTTATGGTTTGAGTGGGTTGTGGGTTGATTATGAGTGGTTGGGGGTTGCTTTGGCTTAGCATTCCTTGTAAAATGGTGGATTGGGATGGATGAATGTAATTTTGAGGTCCCATTTGATTTTGCATGATGTGGGGGACCAATGGTAAATATTATGATGGCGCCATTTGGTATTGTGATGTCAATGGCACATTCTAACCTAGGATCAATTGACTAGAAGGGTTCCCTTGACCGATGTTTTGAGGGTTCCCTTGTTGTGTTTCATGAGGGACCAAGGCATTACCTTGGTTGATGGGGTTTGTGATCAATGTGTTGCTTTGATTTGGATTGATGATAGATGGGTTTGATGTGGATGGTGGATTGACTTGAGTAGCTTGGGTAACCACTTATTTTGATGTGTCAATGGGGTTGTTGGAACCACTTTTCAAGGGTTGAATTTTCATGAGATTGTTAACTTTCCCTTGTTGTCCTACTTGAGGCACTTGGTTCACATTACCTTGTGTAACATTAGGCATACTTGGGGTATTTGTGGTGATGGATGAAGATGGTTGCACTCAAAATTTCAAGGTCATTGTGGTGTCATGGAATGTAAGTGGTTTGCCAAATATTGATGTCCAACTTGTGTTTTGGTGAAGGTTGGTGGTTAATGGAATGGTCATGTTGTGAATACCCAAAGTTGTGTTATTTCCTAGACATGAAGTGAGACCAAGGTTGGTTCCTATTCTAGTTGCAAGACCAGATGTTAAGGGTTGACTTTTCACAAGGGATGGAGTTGGTTGAATTGTAGATGGATTCAAGCCTTGTGCCAAGGTTTTTGCGACAAAATATGGGGGAATTGAAGCCACTTTCTCTAAGGCTTGATGTTCTTGTTTATACTCAAGGATTTCTTCTTTAGTAAGCTCAAATGGGTTGTTTGTGACATCTTCTACCTCATATGGTCCCACCATATCTAAGGATTGTTGTGAGGGGGTAGAATGACTCCTTGGATCAAATTCTTGTGGGTTTGGATCACTTTTGGTGGATGGGACTTTGGTTTCTTCCATGATTCTCATGTGTTTTGATCTTGTTGTAACCATAGATTGTGGGTCAACGATGGGAGAGGTGTGTTGAGATTTATAGTTTTGAAACTATCTAGTTGACTCATTTTTTTATGGAAGGGATATTCTAAGTTGTTTTGGACCAATGATGTGAGTGGGTGATGAAAAGGGTGAATGATATGGGGGATAAACTTTCTAAACTTTTGGGACAACACTTTTGACTATAGGTTTGATTGTTTTTGTATCATGGATAAAGATGACAATGAACTTGTAAATCTTTCAAGGTATACTTGTGACCTTTCAAGATAAACTAGTCCACAAAGGTGATAACTAACTTAACTAAATGCATGGAAAAGGATCCATTTCACACACAAAGTAGCTAAGTTAGGGTTTGGGTTGATAGATGTCTAAGTCTAAATTGTTGGTGTGTTTCAAAAGTTCACAAAGTTTGGTGAAGTGAAGTGTGAAATATGATGAAGGTGGATGAAATGTTAACCTAGAATGAACATTTGTTTTGCAAGACCAAGGAAGTGAGAAAAATGCTATACCTCTAAAGTGATAATACTCCAAGAACTCAATGATTTTGGTAAAATAGAACTCAAATTATTTTTGGAAATAGGACCCAATGATTTTAACAATAGAACTCAATGATTTTGGATAATGAAACTCAATGATTACAATATTTTCCTTGTCTCAATTTTCTTGTTTTAGGGAGTCAAAGTTTAAACATACATCAATGCGGGGTGTTCATTTGATTTAATCATGGATTAATGAAGTTATTTTTACCACATACAATGTCTTGCTTAAGTTTCAAACTAAATGTCTATGTCAAAAACATCATTCATTTCACAAAGTCCATTATATGAGAATCATGAGGTTTGGGCCATAATTGCCTACGTTAACTTTGGGAAGTATGGATTTAGATATAATCCATAATATTTAGAAGTCTCTAATGATAGAATCCTTAGGACAAGCATCAATATTAAGACTTTTCAAAGGGTATCCATGCTTTAAACCAAAGGGTCTGAAATTTTGAAAAACTTATTGATGTGTGTTTGAAATTTTTTAGAACCAAGCAAGTATGAATTTGACTCTCAAGCAATTACAACCCTAGCTCAAGTGGGTGTCTATTTCTTAGTAGGCTTACCATCATCCCCTAAGAGATGATTAATCCATGAAGATGGAATGGACAAATAGGCTATGTAAAGGAAATGTATCATCTTGACACACCAAGCAAAAGAGTCCCTTCCCTATTTGCTTTATTTCCTCAACCAAAAATTGACATGGTAAGTAACTTCTTGGAATAGTGTTATTCAAATGCACTACCATAAAATACACTTCAGAGATAAAATTGGTGAGACACTACTAACAAGGTTCTTAATTAGGATTTTTGAGATAAAATGGTTTCTATACATGCGGTGATTCACTCAATTAAGATGCCTCCCAGCCCTTAGAAAAATCTAAGGGTTTTTACATATCACACAGATACTAAGGGAGACATTCATTGGTATAAAGCATCTACACCTGCTGGTTAATGACTTTTGTCACACCAATTTATGTATATAGTGGACCGAAATGAAAGCACCACTTGGTTCGTTCCCTCTCACAAGTTGGGAGGCAGGCCCTCTAAAGGTAACATAGATTGTGAAGCTTAAAATGTTTTTCATCACCCAAGATTTTCCAAAAGGTGCAAGGGGAGAGGTTAGTCACTTTCAAGAAGAAAAGTATACTTGTGTGTTTCTCTTCACCGAAGATCACACGAAGCGCAAGGGGAGAGGATATGCACAAAAAGTACACACAAGCAAACCAAACACGCATTAATTTTAACTTTGACACACATAATGAGTTTGTTTTAAGCACCAAATTGAAGTGTTGGGATTGTTTTGTTCAATTTTAAATCAATATTGCAAAATGAGGATATGCGGGTTCAATTTTAACCAACTTTAAACATTAATTTTAAACCCAAAGGAAATTTAGTTGGTCCTAAAATGTGAAGTAAAGAATCATAAAATGGGTTATAATTGCCCCATAAGTGTCAAAACACTTTTACAATAACTAGAACTAAGAAAAACCGAAAATAAAAATTTCAATTTTTTTTCAATTTTTTCTATGTTTAGTAAATCGCATTTTCAGAGGCCTTTGAAGCAAAATTTAGGGTTGAAACTTGTGTCAATCCTTAAAAATCAAGTGTTGAAGGCATAGTTTTTAGGGATTAAATTAGCACTTTTGGAGACCTTTCCAATGGTGTAAACGGATTCAAATTTCAACTAACGAGTAGAAATTTATGACCCCAACAAGTTGGGGTAAATAATTTCCTAGTTTTTTCCCAAATCTACAAAACTAGTTAGCCTCAAAAACTAAAACTAGGTGCTAGTGACATGTTAAAGAGCAGATGAAATCAAAAATTGAAAGCACATGTCAAAATTCAGTCTCTATTTTGTTTACCAGTAAAAAACGTCACTGAAATCAATTGTGTCGTTGAATTTCATCAAATGTGTCGCCTTATCAGATGTGCATCACTATAGTGAAAAATCAAATGCATCACTCTATAGTGAAATAGAGACATCAATAGTGTCACCAAATCAAAAGCATCACTATAATAAAATTCATGATGCAAGGAAAAATAAGTTTAGTGTCACTATTTTAATTGTGTGGTGACGAAATTAAATCAGGCATCGCCAAATTAATTGTGTTGCTAAAACAAAACCCAAGTGCATCGTTGTATAGTGACGTATCCCAGATGCGTCACTAATTTTGATGAATTATGTCGCTAAACCTGCAAACACAAGAAAATGGGAATCTAAAGAGAAATTCATCGGATTCAATTAGTCATTCCCTCCTTCTAGTGCTAAAATGTGACCAATATCATAGTATAAGTTAACTACACCTGATCCATACGAATTTGAGGCATATTTAATCTACTAAGCATCAATCCCAATAAGATATTCAATATCAATAAAAAGAAGAAGCCATTAAGACTAGCATACTAAAACACAAACATCTATTCTAAGACATTGAAACTTATCCTATTGGGGGAGTGGTGTCACATTGATGTGGAATGGTGACCATTTCCCAATCCCTTGGATAATGAGCTTCTTTCAATCAATTTTATTGAAGAAAATTGATGAAATCGATGAGAGATGTGTGTTGAAACATGATGAAATATAATTTTAACATGATAAGTGCTATGATGTTTGATGTAAATGTATGCAATCCTATTCTAAATTTATACAAGATTCAAAGATGCAAGCCCTAAATTCCAAAATATACTAAATAAATTCAAACTAAGTTATCATGGAAGCCATTAATGGATGCTAAGCTAACAATGCATCAAAGTTAATCTAAAATGCTTATCAAATGTAAAACATGAGTGCAAATGGGTGTGAGTTTAAACAACATAAGTTTTCTCTAAAAGGGTGGATCCCTATTCAATAGATGCAAAGTCTATTTATAGAATAGGCAATGAGAAACCGATGGTCAAGATTGAAAGAATCAGTCAATGGTCAGGATGAAAAGAAGGGTGAGCACATAGATCAAATATTTTCATCAATGGATGAGAATCAATGTTCACATGGATCAAGAAAAGATCAAGGGTTGAGAATGATTCAAACAAACACACTTTGTAACAACTTTGAAAGTTTGTTACAAAGTTTGTTTGAAATAAATCATTCCAATTTTGGAGCCAAATAGGAGAATATTCTTTTGGAATATTCCCTATGCAAGTGGATGGAGGGAAATTAGAAATTTAGTTAATTAAAACTAAATTTGAATGTGCAAGATGGAGAATAAAGTGATATTCATTAATTTATTGATTTTAATTAAAAGGGGAATTCAATATGGTATTTAATTAAATAGTTTAAAGTTATTAATTAAATGAGAGGACTTAGGGCTTAGATTAAATAATTTATATTATTTAACTAAACAAGATGAAATGTTAGTGCGGGAGGGGGTGAATTAACCCAATTAGGTCAATTAGATTAATAGATGAACATGAGGCATTTGATTAATTAACTAGGTTAATTTAATCAATCAAGTGAAAAAGAAGATGGGTTTCAAGACGAAGCAATGTTAACATATCGGATTCAAGTGTGTAATACCATTCAGGATAATTTTAAGTGTCTACAGTTACTAAAAGTCTTTTTGGTATTTCTCATCCCATTTGAATGTCATTTTTATGTAGGTGATGAGAGAATGTATGAAATTTATCCACCAATTGTGCTATGAACCGTCTAATATATTGTAGCTTTCCTTAGAGACTATGAAGTTTCTTGAGTCTTTGGTGGAGTCATCTAAATTATGGCTTTCACTTTTGCAGGGTCAACTTCAATACCTCTATGAAACACAATGCATCCTAATATCTTTCCTAAAGTGACAACAAATACATATTTATTGTGGTTTAGTCTTACCTAATATTTCTCTAGCCTATCAAATATTTTTCCAAGAACATCTGAATTTCCTTTCCTTGTGATTGATTTTACTAGTAAGTCATCTACATAGTATTCCATTATATTGTGGAACATGTCCTGAAAAATAACTATCATAGCTCTCTGATCGGTTACACCGAAATTATTAATACCGAAAGGTATTACATTCCATAAATAAGTACCCCAAGTACATGTGAAATCAGTCTTGTGTTGGTCTTCTTACGCTATACAATTTTATTATATCTTGATAAATCATCCATGAGGGAAAGACTGTCATGGCCTACTGTTAGATCCATTATGATGTTTATGTTTGGAAAAAAAATTCATCCTTCGAATAAGCCTTGTTTATATCTCTAAAATTTGTGTATGTATGGATTCCCCCAATGGGATTCAAAATAGGTGCAAAGTTTGACACCCATTCTAGATAATCTATCAACTTTATGAAGCCACCATCTAGGAGTTTTTGTAATTCCACCTTGAGTGAAATCTAGGATGCATCTTATGTAGTTTCTATTTTATAGGTTTAGCCTCTGGGTAGACCATCAAATGATGGACTACTATAGTTGTATCTAATCTTGGAATGTCCGCATATGACCAAGAAAAAATGATTATCTGTGTCTCAAGGAATGATGTGAAATCCTATTTCTCTTCAAGTGTCAATGATGCAACAAAGAATGTAATTTTAGGAATTAGTGATAACAGATTTCTACAATCCATGAAGATTATTGTTGAGTGCTTCTGGCTTAGATTTTGTTTGAATTTTTTTCATTGACGTTTCGGATCACTCCGTAATCCATCATTAGGATAAAAGAGACCATAAGGAGTAGAATGATTTTAGGAATTAGTGATTTTAGGAATTTCAATTGTTCCAACATTTATTTCCTCTGATGCTTCTACTTGAATTGATGATATCTCTTGATTTAAGTGATATTAGGGAGGTTGAATCCTTCATTTGTAGGCACCTCAGAGAGTTTTTCACCCTTGGATACATCCTTCATTTTTACTTTTTCTTGATTTGAAAGTGTCACATTGTGGTTTTCACTAGGGGGTCTTTTTATTATTTTTATTGTTTATCTTTTGTGAAGAAAGGAATTGATTTTCCCCCCAAAGTATGATTTTTCATCAAGGTATATGTCAAATCCTTCTTTGTGATCTCCAAGTGGTATTCCATCTCTAAGTCCCATAAACTTGGCAATATCATCATCATTTTTAAATATATCTAGAATCAGTGGTTGTTGGTGGTCCCAATCAATAGGCTAGGGATAAATAAGGGGAAGGTTTGTGGCTTGTGAGGGAGATGTAAAGGATATGGATGTTATGATGTTAAGGGATGCATTTCTAAATATTTTAGCGATGTACATGAAATATTCATCGACACTATCATCGTTAGAGTTTTCAACCATAGGAAAGACTTTAATTACCTTCATAAGGACATACTCAATGTTAGGAGTAAAATTACCTAATGACTTGTACCCAATACCTTTGTA
The DNA here is from genome assembly GCA_007258455.2 of Sequoia sempervirens. NCBI lineage: Eukaryota > Viridiplantae > Streptophyta > Pinopsida > Cupressales > Cupressaceae > Sequoia > Sequoia sempervirens. The sequence goes on along the minus strand of VDFB02000010.1, from coordinate 471,406 downwards.
TTTCTATCTATTTTATAAATGATGGGATCTCTTATTCCTTGTTGATGAATTCCTAGACCACCTTGATATGTAAATCCTATGTTCTTAATAATTTGGAAACCCTTACTATATTGCTCAACTAGTAGGGTTGGTTGTTTTTTCTCTTCTTGGTATAACCATTTTGAGATATCTTATTATATGACCTCTTTTTTATCTCTCCCCACACTGAGAATACCGTGGGTTCAAATCAGATAATTGAATATTTCTTGTCTATATGTTGAGGTTTACCATATGTCTTAGGAGAAGACAAAAATTTTCCTACATAGAAGGACCCTTTTAGACCATATTTTCCACAACCTTTTTCATGTACTTGGACCTTGATTTTAGGAAGTGGATCATGTTTGGTGGATGATGATGCCAATTTGGATGGATTGATATCGGATTATGAAGATGAGTTGATATCATTGTTAGGTAGTTGGTGGATTTTTTGGTATTTTTTCGCTAAATTTTGACAATAGTGGAAAGGGCGAGGGTCCTCATAAATGGTTACCTTTATGCATTGGTGATAGATGGAAGGGATATCCTTCATGGTATGTATCCATGGGTGGTCAAGGAGAATACTGTATGGGAAATCAAGGCCCAATACTTGACATGTAGTTTTTACAATTGTTGGACCAAGTTGGATAAGAAGTTTGATTATCCTTTCTAATTCATGCTATCATCATATGCTTTGATAGTAATTATTTTCTATTCTTTTGTCACCCCATTAGAGTATCTCAATTTTTTTACCAATTTTAGAGTATAAATGTTTAAGCCTACTCCTCCATATATCAAGACTCTTTTGATTTTGTGTTTATGGATGAACACTTCTAGGTATAATTCTTGGTTATGATATGAGGCAGAAGGAAGATCTTTTTCTATGAATATGAGGTGGTGTGTGGATGCAATGTGTCCTACCATGGCTTGGAATTGTTTATTATCTATGTTGGTAGGTATGGATGATGCTAGAAGTGCCTTATTTGGTACCTCTTTATGTGTGGGAGATATGTGTAGGAGTTCTAATATGGATATTTGAGCTAGTGTTTTCATCAAATGGTCTATAATATTATACTCATATTGTAACGACATGTTCAAGATTTTGGTTTGGAGTAGAGCTCCTTGAAGGGTGACTTTCCCTCGTCATGTAGTAACTATATACTCAAGATTCTTAATTGGCATGGTGATAATGATAACATGGTTATTATATTCTTCAATGTTTCCTATTATAGAATCTTATGAATGGTTGACCTTATTATAATCCTTTCCTTTACTCGAGTCATTATTTTTACCATGATTGCAGATTGGATCCTTATAGATACCAAGATTGTTATTGTTAGAATTTCCAAGACATTGCTCAAATTTACATCCCCTTGATCAATAATATATTGGATGAGATTATTTAGTTTCATGCAGTTAGGTGTTTTGTGACCTTTTATCCTATGGTACTCACAATAGTCATTGCCATTGTACCATGAGGGTTTCAGTTGTGGTTCATCATATTGTCTTAGCTCTAGAAGCTTAATGAGATTTTTTGGGATTATCTTTTTCAATTCAGACTCAATTGGATCCTCTAAGGAGTGTACTTTCATCTAATATTGGTATTTTGTCTTTGTGGTCCCTTTGGGGGATTCACGTTTTGGTTTTTTTATTGCATTTGAGGTGGTGGTTGTATAGTTTGCATAAATTTAACATCCACTACACTACCATTGGTAACATTATTCTTAGCCCATAGTTGCAATTTCTCATTGGATTTTGATGCATGGTCTTTTCTTTATTTGTAGATTTTAACAAGTCCTTTCGTGATAAGAGCTTTTTCAATTATGATTCCTTTCTATATGATCTCATCAAAAGAGTTAGCGCTTTGCACTTGTAGGTGGCAACCTATTTCTTAATTAAGGTTCTGCTCATGAATTATTTTTATGGTATAGTCCATGGGAATTTACCAACCATATTTATCCATCTTTGTAGGAATGAAGCGAATGTCTCTCCATTTCATTGTTGGGTGTTACATAAATCAGCCATGGATATCTCATGTTCAATATTGAAAGAGAAGTGACTGATGGATTTTTCAGCTAGTTCATGGAAGGTTTTAATACCATGTTGTAAATGAGAGAACCATTATATTGCTTGTCCTCCTAAACTTTGAGGAAAGGGGTGAATTAAGTATGTGTCACTATAAGCAACCTCTAGGAATGTTATGAATAATTCCCTTATATGTTCTCATGGATCACCTCTTCCCTTTTACTTATCAAACTTTGGCATTTCAAAGTTGTGGGGGAAAGGAACCATAAATATTGTTCTATCAAATGGGTAAGGAAATATATCTTCGAGAGTGTAGCTTTTCTTCTTTTGTCCTGATTCCATGTTAGTTATCTTTTGATGCAATATTTTTATCTATGATGTTAATTCCTTTGTATCATTTGGTGGTTGGTTAGAGGTAATGCAAGTTTGATGTTGTGGAATACATGAGGAATTAAATGAAATATTTTGATTTTGTGGAGTATTTTTATTGTTGTGGGATGTTGTATGAATTGGATGGGAGATTTTGATTTTGTGGAATGTTTTATTGTTGTGGGATGTTGAGAATTAAATTAGGAATTTTGGTTTTGGGGAATATATAGTTATTGTGAGATGTTCTATGAGTTGAATGAGTTATTTTGATTTTGTGCAATAGATTGTTATTGTGGGATGTTTTATGAGTTGAATGAGGGATTTTGGTTTTGTGGAATAGATCATTGTTATGGAATTTTGTATGAGTAGTTATGCATTTGAGGTATGTGTGTGTTTATGGCAATGGTGAATGGGATGAATTGAGATTGAAATTGTGATGAATTTGGAATGTTTGTGTTTGTAGGTATGGTATATATGGAAGATTGTGAATGATTTGGGATGTTTGAATTCTTAGTTATGTTATATGTAATTGTGAATGCCAATCTGCAACTAGCTAACAAGAGACAAAACAAGCAAGGCTAGTAATGTTAGAAAGCACAAAAAAAACATTCCTTAGGAAATTCTTGATCAAACATAGAGAAGAAAACATGAAATAAAGCATATAACATAAGAAAATAAACATGCAAGCCTATCTAAATCAACCAAAACTCAATCCCATAGGGGGATTGGTGCTAATTTGATATGGAAAGTAGCCGTTTCCCAATCCCTTTGATAAGCTCCAAGATGTAAGTGATTCCGAGTGACAAAAAAAAAAAGCTAAAATGTGATGAAAATGAGTGTAAATGAGTGATTGCTATGAGTGAAAATTTCTATAGTGATATTGCATGAGATTGTGGATCCATATTGTGTAGAGAAATCCTCTAATTATAGGATTCAAGGGTTGAAGAGAGAGTGAAATTGGTGAATGTGGGACTAAATGGGGAGCCAATAGGATTGTGCCACTTGTCACAAGGCTAAGGGATGGATGTAGAGCACATTTTGGAGAATGTGCAGAGTTAAGGCATGTAGGTGAATGTGTAAGAGGATGTAAGGAAATTGAATGAATATGGTTGAAATATAAGAGGGGCAAGATGGCATGTAGGTGGCTCTTGTAAGAGCATTTAAGACCTTTGTAAGAGGCTATTTAAAGCCTTTGGAGGGAAATTGAATGAAGGGGTGGTTGGGAGGAATATTCCTAGGAAAATTCCATTGTGAGGAAAATAAGCTATTTAGTTAATTAGAAGAAATTATTTTCATGTACAACTTGGTTAGTTGACCATGGGTTGATTTAACTTTGGTGAAGTTAAAAGCTAGAGAAATGGGTAATGAGGATTAAGGGATGATTAGATAATTAATCAACTTGAGTGGGTTAGGGGATTTATGACATTTGATTTAAATAATTGGATTTATTTAATCAAATAAGAGGACTTAGGGGAATTTAATTAAATGATTTGATTTTAATTAAATTGGATGAACATTAGTCAGTGAATTAATCCAATAAAGTTAATTATTTGATTAATAGTAGAAGTTGATGAATTTAACTAAATAATAAAGATTATTTATTTAATTGATTAGTGTAGAAATGATTTGAGAAGAAATGATGTTAATTAATCAAAATCAGATGCATAGTATCAATCAGGACTATTTGTGTGTCTATAGTAGAAGAGTGATTTGGAATGTTGAATGAAGAAATTCGTGAATGACTCGGAATAGATGATTATTTGGAATGAGTGTGGTTTTATGTGCTCATGGTTATATTTAATGTTTGTGAAGCATATGGAATGTTTGTAGGCACATGAGATGTGATAGTTTGTGAAGAAAATGGGTTGTTTGTATAGTTTGATGTGATGGGTTGTGAAGCAAAGGGAATATTGGTGTTATGAGATATGATGGGTTGTGAAGCAAGGTAATATTGGTGTTTTGATGTACGGATGAAGAAATATGGGGATTTTGGATAGATTTGGTTGTGTGATTAGATGTGAATAGAGTTTGATAAAATGAGTTAACATATTGTTTAGAAAATGGTTTGAATTTGTATCATGAAAAGGTATGGGTGGTTGACTTGATCTATTTGGCATGGAAGCTTTAGGCATAGATATGTTGATATTGAGCTATGGATGTGCTTGCATTATATGGGATATGGAATCACATGACATTTGTAAGGGCTTGTTCCCTAAGTGTGGTGATATTAAAATTTAAAGGTATTTTAGCACCATTTTGTGTGAATTTGAGAAAATATGTGTTTTGGTTAAAGGAAATGAGTGCATCAATTTCTCTTGATACTACTAGATCTTGTTGCATCTCTAATAATTTCTCTTGTGTCAATTCATCAAAATCATGTGTGATGTCTTCTATAAGAATATTTGGGGGTTGAGGTCGTGGTGTTTCATACTCATTAGGGTTGAATATATGAGAAGGCATTTCAAACTTAGATTGTGTACCACCCGTGGTGGCGGTAACATTTGACCCACTTGGATTGGACTCCATGAGTTTCTTATGTTGAGACCTTGTTATAAGCATACTAATTTTAAGGCCTTATGAGATTAGGATGTAAAATGGAAGTTGAATGATGTGATATGAATGTTGTTTCTAATGGGCTCTATGAAATATATGTTTGTAGATTTGGACAAAAGGATGTGGTGATTTTGGATAAGTGTGTTAATTTTTTTGATTGATGTGAGATAAAACCTCAATAAGTCAAAGTAAATCTAGATCTTCATTTGGATAAGTGCAAAGATTTTTATGATTTTTTACTTGTACTAGACTAATGAGTCCAAGCAAAAGGATAATAGTGGGTTTACTAACTCAGAAGTATCCAAGACTCCTAAGTGAATTCACCCACAAATTATTGATTCTAACTCAACTATCTACTTGAAATAGGAAACTTCTCAAGTAAAAAACTAAATTAGTGATAAAATATGGAAGATCTAGATGAGATGATGACTATTTTCATTGCTAATTCTTTTGGATGATTGATTTTGATGATGCTAATAATGGTTGTCCAAGCCTAGGGCAGTACCTCTAAATTCCAAAAAGGATGATATGGAATGGATGTAAATTTTGATTCTTTGTTGGATAGTGGATGACGATTATAGGTCAAATATGCTACAAGTCTCAAATTATAGGTCTAATTGGTCAAAAAATGGAAACTAATTTTGTGGAGAAATCTAAAAAATTTAACACAAGTCAAAATCATCAATGTATCTATCAGATACACAACTATGGGTATCAAATATACTAAAGGAGGTTTCAAATGTTCCAAATTAGGCTCAAATATGACACAATAGGTATCAAAATCTACACTTTGTCTAAAAATTATTACTGGTTGTCAGGAAAAGGTAAGCAAGTGTTAAATCAAAAGTGATAATATATTGTCAAATACATAATTTAGTAGATCAAATTCACTGAAGTATGGTAAAATACAACTTAGAATTACCAAATGCTTCACTCGATAGTCAAATATGCCAAAAGATGATCAAATGCACAACAAGATAGTCAAAAGTGCCACTGTAGCTATCAAATGAACCACAATAGCAATCAAAAATACAATTCTACCTGAAAGATGCACAAACAAAATACCAAGGTTTCAAGAGTACAACAAGAGGTCTTAGGTGTGTAATTTAATGCTCCAAAGCATAGTTTTGGGCTCATACGTGCAATTTTGTGTAATTATTTGTACATTTTGTAAGTTCTTGGACTAAGTTTTGAAACTTTTTGGCAAGAGACATAAGACAACAAAAAATATGGAAAATTATTTCAAGGTAGTAGTTTTTTGAATGGTATTTTATTGGTCTTCACAAGAAAACATGCCAAGAAATACAACCTAACTATTCATTAAAGGTGTGTTATACTAGTGTGGGCCCAAGCAATAAAATATTGTAGGATTGCACATGTGTCTTAGATAGGGTTCCAATGACACAAGGGGTCACCTTTCCCCTTCCCTTGAAGGTTTTAACACCTCCAAATAAATCTTATCTTTCCTCAATATGATACATGTTAAGTAACTTTAGGCATGATATTGTACCTTGCACCATAGCTAGATTAATGACCAGAGGTCTTAGGTCTCTAAAAAAAGGTTCATAGTGGTTTTGAGAATAGTGGGCATGTTTGATAGTGCCTAAGACTAGGGGGTCTACCCTCTTCTCCTCACCAAACAAGTCTTGGCAGACTGAGGGTTTTGCAACTTGGCTTAAATGGCATTGGCCACACCTTGAGGTACAAATTTCACTATCCCTCTATATACTATGCCACTAAACATGGTTAAGATCACCCTTGAGGTGATAAAATATCCAAGCAGACCCCTTACTAAAATTAAAATGAATATATTAGCATTTTTTATCCCCAAGCTTGCATGAAACACAAGGGGAGAGCATACTTTAATAATACTCTATGGGTAAACTTGAAAAAATGTGAACAAATAGTTCTTTTGATCCCCAAGATTGCACTAGGCACAAGGGGATAGAATACACACTAGAAGTTCACCAAACACACCATACAAGATTAATTGATTAAGTCCAAACGAAGTGTGTAACTAATTTAAAAAATTTGCACCAAATTTGTCAGTAGTTGGTTTTACCCTACTTTCTACCAATAATTGCCAAGTTACACAAATGTGATTAGTTCCAAGAGATCATGTAAATAGATTAAAAATTAAATCCACAAAATCACGAGCATCACTATGTAAATAAAATGCACCAAAACAAAGTCAAAAGCTTCATTTTACCTATCAAATGCATCACTTTACCCATCAGATGCATCATTTTTCTTATCAAATGTATTAAATGGCAGTCAGATGTGCCAATATTCTATCAAAAGAACCACTCTAGTAAATTATACCTACAAATAAAGAAATACACAAAGATCATATGAGACTCTATAAATGTTAAATGCATCAAATTTTTGTTAGATACGCCACTCTATGGTTAGATATGTCATTTCTCTATCAAATGCATCATTTCAGGATCAATTGTGTTGTTCTACACCTGTAACCTAAAAACTCAAGGAAACTTAATTCACTACTTAAATCAAGGGCATGGGTCCCACTAGATGTTCCAAAATGTGAATAAGGGAAATTAGATCAATGAATTCAATAATGGAAATGAATCAATAACGAACCCAATTCAATAATCAAATGACCTATCTCAATGAAGTGTGTGTACAAACATGAAAGCAAATGAAATAAAACTAAACTAACTACTTTTCTTGTTGACAATGAGGATTACACCCTTAGCCAAGTTAGACTTGCCTATCCTATTGCAACATGGAAACACTCTTGGATTGTGGGTAATCTATAAGTGAGAGTGAATCTCCAAAGCAGGTTGGTTCCCCCAGTAAACCACCTAATCTAGAAGACTTTCAGAGGAAAGGGTTAAAAGGAAAAATTGAAACAGAGATCCTAAAACCTAAGATGATTCACCAATAATTTAAAGATTTTGACAACTTTCTACTCTCAACAATCTCTCTAAAACTTTGATTCTCACAATTCCACCCTAGAAACACGTAATCCAATAGTGATTTACATAGAGGTTCACCAAACAGAACACAAAATACAACCTAAATTATACGAGACCCTTGCAAACAAACTTACAATAACAAGACATGAAGAGGATTCTGCATTTGAATCACAGTTAACATCAAATTGTGACTATAAATTTGAGACAAGAAAATGAGAAAGGAAGTCTTGATGTTTTATTGAAATGAAGGAGTGTCAAGCTCAAAATCTGAGTACAAGAAAATGTTTACAAGACTCTCTGAGTGAGTAGGAGAGCAAGAAACAATCAATTTGAATTGAGAAAATCAAAATTTTCTCCAAACTTATATCTTCCAAGTGTTTCAATAGTGAAAATAGAAAAAATTAGCTCCACTACCTCTCCAAAATAGCAACTCTGATCCATTTTCAAGCGCCTCAGAAAAGCCTAAAAAATAGGGTTCAAAACTGCTCCAAACTGCATGAGGAAAATGGAAACTTTCTATCTTCAAGAGGTTGATCCAAAAAATCCAAAAAATCAGGTCCAAACTACCCAAATTTGAAAATAGAAAGCTCAGTTTGCTTGCCCCTTTCCAAATTTTCCCACGAATCTTAACTTAGAAATAGAAGGTTTTGATGTGCACTCAAGTCTACTAACTGCATTTTAAGAACATAACAAACATCAAGGTAATTTATAGAAACATTACCTTAATGATGCTTTACATCATGTGCAGTTTTGGAAAATCAATCTAGAAAGCTCCTTATTACATCTGGTTTGATACAATTTGGCTCTAATTGTTCTGATTTTTTTCCATTTAGGTAAAAAATGATACTTTGCAAAGCACCAAAGTAATATGCAAAGGCTCCTATACATTTGATTTTTCTATAAAAATCATAAAAATTTAACCATGGGCTATATCCCATAAAGCAACTAAGGCACATGAATAACTTAACCTAGTAAGAAGGGTCAAAGGGCATGTGATTTTCTCATAAGATCATAAAGGCAAGGTATGAGTTTATTTGATTTTCTTTAAAAATCAAGAAAAATTGCCTAAGGCATGGCTAGACCTAGGCAACATTTGTGACAAGGTATTAATAAGGAATTTGATTTTTAAAAGAATGTGATAAAATTCCACATTCGAATTAGGGCATTGGGAAACCCTAACATCAAAACCAACCCCTATCCCTAATTTTTCTCATCATTTGCATCGGCCAAGTTTGGAGAAAAAAGGCTCTGCTCGAGCTGCCATGGGAACTAGGGTTTGAGCTCTTTTTTCTGCATTTTCCAATTGATTCCTCCTTGCTTGGGGTCGAATCCTTTTGCAACTCGATGGTAAGTTGTTCTTTGATCATTTTGTGGCACTTTGACTCCATTTTTGAAGGATTTTGAGGCCTCTTGGTCGCCGCCTCTATAGTTTTTCTAACTCATTTCCTTGTGCTTCTTTTTTGTGTTGAATCCTCCACTTCAAGCTGCCATGGAAAGCTTGACTTTGATTTTCTAAAAGACATGGCTTGCAAGATTTTAATAATTTTCTCCACACACCAAAGTTGGTTAAGTTTCTATTCCTTCAATCTTGTACATTTCCCTCTTAAAAAGGCTCGATTTGAGCATCCTTTGAATGAAATACTATAGTTTTCTCTTTGTTGTGGGAAGAATGAATGAGAATCTGTGTTTTTCCTTTCATACTGGTCATGGCCATACATTGTGCATTTCCATATTTCTGCAAAAATTACTTGATTCTGGGCTCGACCCATGATAAAACAATGAAGGAAACTTATAAAGAGAGTGATTCTTTTTGCTTTGCTTTATTTTATTTTTATGGCTCACATTTGCACGAGCTCAAACCCTCTTAATCTCTTTTTCATTTGAATCATTTGGAACAAACCCCGAGTGGGTTTGTGCTCCTGTGAAGAGGAAAGCCTCTCTCAGGCCGTGGCCATGAGAGTACCAACTGGGGTTTTGATGCATCATAGATTTCTTGTTCATTTTTTGAATATGTAGAAAGCAACATTTTTCTTCTATTTTTTTGAATGGAAACCAAAATAAAATCCTTTCTAAGCAAGGTCGAGGCTTTAAAAATTTTTGGGTTTTTCATGAGAAAATCATTATTGTTTCATTTTTACTTTGAAACCCTAGCTTCACTTTAGCATTAGCTCACTGTTCTGAAAAGAACAAAAATGGTTTCATTTTTCCATGTGTGCACTGTAACTTCACTTTGTTTATTCTTGAAATGAAAACTTCCACTGCATACTCAAAAACTCTTTTAGTGAAGCAAACTGATTTCTTTGCACTATTTGTTTTCAAAAGAACAATACAGCTCCATTATGACATTTTTTCTCCCTTATTATCATGTATCTTGAATGCACACACTAGCCATTTATTACTTGTTTCCCATTTATCAACTTGGCACCACTTAGAAATCTATATGGTTATATATGGATGCATCTTATATGCAAAAATGAACACTGAATGTTACTCTCAAACACTTGTATTTTGGGAAGCAAGACTTACCTTCAGGTACTATGAAGCTTTGTCACTGTTGATTGCAACTTTTGCATTTTGAAAATGTTTACATTCTTTTGGTGAATAGAGTTAAGTTTTTCTATCACCATTCACATTTATTATTTGCAGCATAATGAAACTTAACTCCCATTTGATACTTCCATTCCTTATATGCAACTCCATTCCAGCATGTTTAAACTTTAGCAAAGACAAAATCTTTTGTAGCTATCATCGTTGATTTTGTGTAACTCTTGCATTTTAGTTGCTTGTCATAAAATAATGCCTTCTCATAGTTTCACAGGGCTTCCATGGTGTTTTCACTTTCCTTGTTCCATGAAACATACACAGAAAAAATTTCCACTTACATCCAAGTGTATTTCATGAGCAATGATGATGCCTCTATTATGTTCATTCACTTCTTGCAATGCTTGTATTCGGCCAGTATGATGCATCTATAGGTCATGAAAGCTCCATTGTTTTTTGTTTCCATCCATTTTTAGGCACTTTGAAGCTCGATTTTGTAGGTTGAAATTCTTTTGCATTCATAAAATGTACTTCAAACTTCCACTCTTTACCATAGTTTCATTCTTATTGTGAACATAGAACAATGTAATGCAACAAAACTTGAGTTCCATGTTTCATTTCACTTTAGTAATGTTGTTCTATATTTCATTTTTACTCAGACCTTTTGTGCATTGTGTCTACAGTCAATAATGGCTCTTTCCATTTCATGCTATGAATTCAATATTTCACTTGCAGCCACTTTCTACTTCCATTTCTTGATAGAAACAAAGTTCCTTTGCACTCTTCATGCATTTTTATCTTCCCTTGGATAGTTGCACTTGATATGAGTCTTGATCCTTAGTGCATAGAAGATTTTGAAATAAGTGACACCTAATGATGATGTTTTGAAGCTTCTCCATTTGTTTTAGTTGTTACTCTTGATTGTAGGTTGGCATTGTGTATGCATGTTCACTATCACTCCATGACAATGTATCACTTGTTTCCCTATCAATTTGAACATCATGTTAATGAAATATGGTAGTAATGTAATGTTGCAGCAACACTTTGAATATGACACATTTGTATGCAAACAAAAATATCTAATGAAAGATATTGCATTTAATTTTTGTTCTACATGTTTTGAGCATTCGAGAAAGATTCCATGCTCATCTGTGATCATCATCTTCACTTTGCATTTTGAATTTGGTGGTCATGTATGGGTAATGAATCAACTTTCTTTGCATTGTTTTTGTGGACTTCTCCTTCAGTTGGATGCTTCATTTTGAATACTATGAAAGAATTTCTTTTCTCAAAGCCCCACTTGCAGTCAAGGGGCAACATGTTGGGCTCAACCCTTGTGGGAGCCCATTTTCATGCCACATGCTATTATGTCTTCAAAATAGATCAGAAACATGACTTTTCCTATACCTGCACAAGGAACAAACATGTTAGATTAAAAAACAAATAAGTTCAATGTTCCTATGATGTCTCATCTTTTGTGTTCCTCTACAAACTTCTGATATTTTCTCAACTGATTCAATGCACCACAAGCAATGTACTATATTATTGTTGATAGATCATATAGGAGGATTCATAACTAGAGCTCTAACAAAGTTTTCTCAATCATCTATAGGTTCACTCGGAGACCAAGAGCAAGGAGGGATAAGCAACAACGAAGAGAACTTGAAGACACCTTAGGCAATGATGCCTATGTTTTTTCTTATTTTTTCCTTTCTTTCTTTTATCTTCAGTAGCATAGTTGTACATTCCTTTTGTTTTGTTGACTCATCTATTCCCATGGCTTGTGTGGGACACTTGATCTCTCTTTTCATTCCAATGAACATAAAACAACATTTATGCATTCTTGTTCAATTCTATACTTCGCTTTTGCAAAAATGTATGAAACATTATGGAATGGATAAATCCATATAGAATGAAAGCATTATTCTTTGTATCTCATGCAATCTTTTCTATGTTGTTGCAAATTGAATGCTCTCTTTAACTAAAAACGCATTGCACATTTTAACTAAACAACTCTTTTAAACTCCAATAAATGCAATGGTTTAATCAAAAGTAGAAATGAATTGAAATTTGTTCACCTTAAAATGAACTTAATTAACCAGCTCTGCCAATTTGAGTTGTGGTGAAAATTTGGTAGCATTGCCTCCATCAAAATTCCTAGCCTTACTCCATTGTAGAATGTGATTATGTTATTTTGAATATTATGTGGATTATGTTGTAAGGTGTGTGCCCTTGGTCTCCTTGTGATGTGTAGAATAGTGCTCAAGTTCGTGACATGGATTAACTACCTCCCATGGATTTATTAACTTTGTTGGTTGTATCGGGCATTAATAGGTCAATCTTTTTGTGCAACGAAAATCATCTTTGTAACAATTGGTATCAGAGCTTGGATCACAGGTTCAAACCTGTCGCTTGCACTGGCGGGTTTTTGCAAGGTGTGTGCCCTTGGTCTCCTTGTGTTGTGCAGCACAGTGCTCGGGTTCGTCACATGGATTAACTACCTCTTGTGGATTCATTAACACTTGCAATTATATCAGGCATTAATAGGTTGATCTTTTGGAGCAATGACAATTGTCTTTCCAATAGATTGCTCATGAAACCTTAGCATAACCTTGTTATAAAAAGCAATATAAAACCGTGTATGGTTTGGATGAAAAATTTGTGGAGGGATTGAAAGGCTAAATTATGGGTGTTTTATAGCTTTCACTCATATCAAATCAATGGTGTAGGATGTGAGATGAGATCAATGGATGATGATGTTTGAGAGATCATGAGGAACACGTGTGTGACATTTGTTAGGATAAGGGGCTATGATGAGGAATTAAGTGACTACATGAACCAAAGGAATGACTACATGAGAGGGTGAAGTGTAAGTGAATGAGAGTGAACTGAGGTTTCTTTTCAGTTAACTCACTAAATATAGAGATGGTCACTAAATTTAGAATTAGAGGAATAACAATAGAATGATATATATAGGAAATAAATAAAATAATAATTTTATTTATTTTTAGAGGAATGTGCAAAATCGAACTAAATAAATTAAATAATTTATTTAATTTTGAAGGAAAATATAGCTAATTAAATAATTAAAATTATTTAATTATGTTGGATGAGAGGAATGCATGATTTAATATGTGGATGGAAAGAACACATGATTCAATTAAATAATTAAAATTTATTTAATTAAAGTAGTTGGAGAAAAATTATTTAATTAGTGATGATAAGGGGAAATGATAAATTAATTAAATAATTATTAAATATTTAATTAATATTGATGATGGAAAATGATCTAATAATTAGATAGATTAAAAAAATTTAATTAAAGTGGGAAATGTGTTAGCTTAATCAGATAATTAAAAAATATTTAATTAATAGTGATGAAGGGGTTGATAACAGATGATGATGAGAAATGATGATGTTTTGGAAGAGATGAGTTAGTCATTTTTTAGGTTTCTACACCTTTCAAAACCTCCTTGCTTCAAGCAACATAGTCAACTTGATTCACACCAATGAAGTATTAAGGGGAATACCTTCACTAATCTTCCTCAAAGATAATAAGATGTTAATGGCTCCCTTCACCATGGAGGAAGTATAACAAGTGACATTCCAAATACACCCTGAAAAATCATTGAACCTAGAAAAATTCCTTGCATACTTTTATCAAAAATATTGGTACATTATTGGTCAAGAAGTATGGGAAACAGTAGAAGTTTAAAGGAGGAATAAATTTATGAAGAACATCAATAACACATTGATTGCCCTCATCCCAAATAAAAATGATTTCCTATCTTTTGCATATTTTTGAGCAATATCATTGTGCAACACAATTTATAAAATTATTTTGAAAGCTATGATGAACAAGTTGAAACTAGTGTTGACAAGCATTATCCCCCCTAAACAAAGTGGTTTCACTTTGGGTAGAGATATCACAGAGGGCATTCTCATAGAAAATGAAACAATACACCTAATTAAAGTCTCAAGGAAAAAGAGTATGCTACTAAAACTTGATATTAGCAAAGCTTATTACTGTGTATGTCGGTATCTCATGCTAATTATGAAGAAATTTGGATTAGCAATCAATAACTAGAATAGATATATGGTTTTCTATCCATAGTGCAATTCTCAATCTTAGTACATGAAGCACCAAGTGGTTTTTTTAGATCTCTTGAGGATTGTGATACGGGGATCCCTTGTTGTATTTCTTATTCATCATTTCGGCTAAATCATTGGGAATATTGATCAAGTGAAAACATAGATATGGATTGTGGCATGGTATTCATATAGCAAGAAATTTGGATCCAATCACACATTGATATTTTTTTGATGACACGATTATATATAGGGAGTCCAACTTAACATAAGAAAAGACCATCAAGGAAACATTAGATCAATAGTTCACAATGTCAGGTAGTTGGTGAATAAAGAGATATCCACAATTTTTTCTTTACACCAAAAAAATTCTCTAGAAAAATATTACCCAATCACTTAGTTTATCTAATGACATTTCTTCGAGCAAGTAATTGGGAGTTCCTTTGTTTCATGGAGTTTTCAGAAAAAACTTATGGAAAAACACAATTGAATCCTGCCAAAGAAAGGCGTTATAATGGAAAGATAGGTGGATCTAACTTGATACTAGGATAATGATAATTAAATCAGTATTAGCTACCATACCAATTTACATGATGTCCTACATTCGTCTAACTAGGAAAGTAAAATCCACTTTAAATGGTATAATGAAGAAATTTCTTTGAGAAGGTTCAAACAAGACTAAGAGGCTCCCACTCATCCATTGTGATCAAGTCAAGAAAAGAAATACTTTTGGTGGAGCTGGAATTTAGGACTTAGAAATGGATAATCAATCCTTGGGCACTAAACTCATTTGGAGAATGTATTCTTCTCCTAAATCTCTATGGAGAAAAAATTTTATAATTAAAATATTTGGACAACAGAGATCCAAGTAGAATTTTAACAATCGCCAACTCTTCAAATAGTTCCCACATATGGAAATTTATGTGGGATTTCAGACCACTAATCACAAATCACTTGTCATGACAAATAAATGACATCAAATCGAATAAGTCTTGGATAGAATCTTGGAATGGCTACCATCCTCTTATATAAATTGAGGAATTGAGTGAATGCAACAATTTTTTTGATCTGAGAGATAAAAGGTGATACATTATATAATCAAAGAGGATCCCATTGGAGGAAATTATTACCCGTCTAGTCCACATTCAAGGATATTTCGATAAGTGACTTGGCCAAGAAGAAGGTGATGATAGAACTAAATAGTCAAAAGATCATTTGGAACTCATAAATGGATAAAGATCATTTGGAGTGGGAAAAAATCAATAAATTACTCTGTTAAGCTAGGATATCAGATCCAAAATATTAGACCAAAGGATAATCATTAGCCATTTGACTTATGTTGTAATAAAATAGTTCTTCCAAAAGAATTCCTTCACTTGGACTACTTTACATAAATGAATATTAACTAGAAACTAATTACATATTGTTGGATAGATGGACCAAATTGGTGCCCGATGCACATAAGAAGAGTGAGGAAACCTTTGATCAATTCCTTCTCAATTGTGATTTCACTTCTCAATGTTGTGATTTGGTTGTGTAACAAACTTAATTGGAAAGGAGTTCATCAAGACGATTCAATGACCTTATTCCAAAGCTGACCTAGAATGGATACACAATATTTTTGGGATGGAATATGGGTTACCAACTCATGTTTTCTCATCTAGAAGATCTAGAAAGAAATAAATTGATGAATCTTGAATAAAGAGGAGTGTAATATTCATCAAGTCTTGTGAAAAATAGAATCTAATATTTGTAAAGTTTTTAATTCAAGAGCCTAATCAAAAAGGAAGTTCACCTTCACATTGTGGGATGACAAAATATGAAGTGATGGGATGGTTTGAAATTCCCTTATGCATGTTTTCTAGCATCCACCAATCTAGTTTTGAATTAGAATAATTTGAGATGACTGAATCTCCTAGTGAATAGTTAGAATTCAACTTTGGCAGTGCATCCAAAAGGAACCCAAGCACCTCAAGAGCTAAATGCATCATTAGAGTTCATAATGGAAGTCTAATTTTGGCTCTTTCTAAAAACTCAAAGAAGAAACAAACAATGAAAGGAAAATGGAAGCAATCACAAAAGGATTGAATATTTTCATAGAAAAAGGTATCAAACACATTGACATTGAAGGGGATTCCCAAATTTGCATCAATCCCATAAAAAAAAAAATTAAATGGAACCTTCATGGTTAGGTCAAAGTAACGTGGAAATGACTCGCACAATTGGAAGACTTCTCTCTCTCACACATCTACAAAATCAAATCAAGCGATAGATTTTCTAGAAAATCAAGGCATATTGTGTATGAAGCTATACACACTATTTTCTCTCCCTCTTCTTGGGATGGCTTGGATTTGATATTGGAGGTAGACTCTTAAGTATAATCTAGTCAATGTATAATTGTATGAATGGTTCTTGTTCAAGTGGTCTTGGGATCAATTTGGATGAGTAGAGTACCCCTATAGCAAGATTGGTAATATCTCAAAGTCCTTGCATCTATTCATACTGTATACCCTAATATTATGCTATTCTCTAAATGAGCAAAACAACTAAGAAATATGAAAAACAAAATATCAAGGACACCTCAAGATTAGCCAAAAGAGAGTGATAAAACAATGAGAAAAGTAGATAATGTAAGACAAACAGTTTTACCTTCCTTTGTAGTTGATACTCCTTTGATTGGCCCTTGATTAAAATGGATTGTGTGCTCCTTAGATGGTGGATTGAAGATCACTACTATATGCTTGAATGTAAAATGCAAGTGGATGTGATTGAAAATTGGATGAGTGCATAAAATGGCAGCATGTAGTTACAAATTGATTAAGTGTTGCAAATGCTTATTGAGAGGGGGTATTTATAGAGGTCCTTGAATTCTCTAGAGAATTCAAGGGTCAAGATTGATCCAACAAGGTCAAGATGAAGGGCCAAGGTGGGTTGAGAACCCACAAGCCCTCACATCTTGACATGTGGAGGGTGAAGTGGCCAAGGGAGGATGAGATGGAAATGAGTTGTCAAAAAAGGTACATGAGGTGGAGAAGGACATGCACCTTGGGGGATGAGAGGATTTCCACAAAAAAGGGATTTCTTGTCCCCAAGTGGGAGTGAAGGGGACATTTGAGGAATTTTAGAATTCCTCAAAAATCTACATGGAAAAGGAAAGGTGGTTGGGGGGATAAATGTGAATTAAAAATTCACATTCCTAGGATGATCTAGAGGGTAAAAGGTGGGCTCCAAAAAGGTGGGACTTGGTCACATGTGGAGATTGTGACAAGTCCAAGGTTCTAGAAGTCTTGGAAGAATGGAATGTGAATTAAAAATTCACATTTAAAGGAGATGAATCTAGGGCAAATAAATCTGAATTAAAAATTCACATGGGAAAGGGGGTTAATGATAAAAAAGGAAAAATGGAAGAATTGACCAAAAAGTGGTGCTAAATTTAGCTAATGACTTTGATTAAGGTTGTGCAAACATTGGATTAGGCTAATTAACAGAAGATTAGAGGCAAGTGGCAAATGTAGGAGGATGTGACATTAATCTCTGATTAAGAGGATGCACATCATAACCCTGAATTAATTAAATTAATTCAGATTAGGGTGAGATTATGGAGGATGTGACAAGGAGAGAGAAAGTGGGGAATTTTAAATTGATTTTTAAAAAGGAAGAATGACTAAATTAAATAAATTAGTGTATTTATTTAATTTAGAGAGGAATAAGGTAAAAGACAAAGCATTAATTATTAAATTAAATACTTTATCGGTATGAGACAAAAGGTGTAATATTAATTTAATTTAATAAATTAATATTAATATGATAGATGGAAAGGCAGTAATTTTAATCATATGGAAGTGATTAAATTTGAATGCCTACACATACATGACTAGGGTCATCATCATTCCTTCATGGGTTGGAAAATCCACAAGATATATTATCTTAGGGAGATTCACATCTACAACAAAATGATCGATTAAAGAGCATTCATAATATATTGTAGCTTCCTAGATGAGGATTCCAAGATAAAAAAATATGTTGACTATTCAAAGTCAAACTAGGAGTTAATGAAGCCATTTTGAATGTAATTGGTCCTCTATGCTAGTCAAATGGACATATCCATGATGGAAGAATCTTCAAAATATTTTTTTACAAACATGGTGCGGCTACTCAGGAAGAAAAAGTTATGGATTGTTTTTTGTAAACACTCTCCTTCACCTTTCCCAAAAAAGAACTTGTGAGCCTAGTATTACCAACACTAGTCAAATTCCCTTCTAAATTCTATATTTCAAGTACTTTTTACATTAATGTTGTGAAATAAAACAAGAAAACTAAGAAAGAACTTGATATTTTCAAGGAAAGGTTGTCTCAAGAAACATAGAAACCTTCAATTTCTATATTAGTTAGTATGGATACCTTTTCTTTCCAACTTAAATTGTTCATCTCTCTAAGGTAATTGAAATATTTTCTATCTTGCTATCTCTTGGGAAACGAATGCACTAACACTTTTCTTAGGTTGAGCTGGTGTATCTTTCCAATATTTTAATATAATGGAAGTTTCCCCTTGACAACACTTATCTATCAAATATATATTGGATTGATAAAAGTGGTCAAGAGGGCCACATTTGTTACATAGATTAATTATAATATCAAATAGCTCCATGTAGAATCCATGTGTCCTTATGCCATGTTAGGGTAGAAAAAATGACATTTTGCTTCTACAATCCTAAGGTTTCAAAATTGCAAAGACTACATAGCTCTGCCTTCCTTCAATATACATAATATTATAAATTATTAGGCCTTATCATGGTCAAACATACATACTTTTTGCTGCCAAAAATTATTTTTGTAGGCCCATTCACCACTATGTCTCCTCATCTACATCCTACTCTAGAGGAAGATTCAACAAGGCAAAGGATCATACGACATTTCCCACCAAATTAATTCTAGTTATTTCCTTGATGAAGTTTATCCCCCATGTGGCTTGATGCCATTTATGATCAACATCTGAGGCACTATCCCAAACCATGAATGGAACCCAAGGGCCATTGAAGATTGGATGGATTCTCAACCTAGGTCTATCGTTCGGTCAGACCCACCACCACTCTCCCCAGGAATTCATGCATCCCTCCATGCCAGTGAGACCATACCATAGCCACAATCATTTTCTCCATGTATATTGGTTCATCTCACATCTAGAAGCATGACCATAAACATTGACACTATGTTTCTATTCACCCTATATCTCTTGACCATATTCACGTATGTATCACCTAGAACTACCCAAAATAACATGCAAGACAACCACAAATTTTGTTTTGAAAACAACCTTTTTAGCCTCCACTTGGTAATCTCTCCAAAGAAGGCTATTTTTCATATATATATCTTCACGTTTGGTCAAAAGGGCGGGGATATCCCGACCCTACTATCACTATGCCTTTGCAATGCCACTCGATTTAAATCTTCATACATTTTTTTTTGTATGCGGGATCTTCTATCCCCTTGGGTTATATACATATATATGTGTGTGTGTGTGTGTCTATCTATAATATATATCTATATATAATATATTTTATATATAATAAAATATTAATGCAACAATATATACATGTCTATGAATAATATATATCTATATGTAGCATAGAAAATTGTACTCCCTTGTAGGTGATAGTATAATTTCATGCTTAGTTTGGACCTATTTCAGTGACCTTGCATTTATGCATTTTAACCCTTTCTAAATAGACCCCAATTCCCTTTATTATGCATCCCAAGGTCTATTTTTATCATTTTTTGACATTGAAACAAGCATTAAACAAATACAACCTATCATTAATTTTCCATGACACAAGTGTGTCCTAGAAGTTTGGGCCATGACCCATTCACCCATGGGTGAATGGGTCCCCTTACTTAGCTAGGACCCAAATTTCAATAGCTTCATGGCGGTATTTTAATATTCAAAATTCAAATTGTAATTGTTGGCTATCACAGATCTAATTTTGGGGAAATTAGAGAAATGCCTATAAAATCCTAGTCTTTTCATCAATTCAAAACTAGCATAAGAGATAAAGGAGAAAAGATTCAAGCAAGCACCATTCAAAGTCTTGGAGCAGCATTATTTGAGATTGCAAGTCTTCAAGTCCATTTGCAGATTTGATCAAGCTTTTTCATATGATTGAAGGTTGATGCCAATAGAAGAGCATGATGGATTCTAGGTTTGGGAGATGCATTTGGCCATTTCCCTTAACCTAATGACTTGTTTCCTAGTGTTCTCATCTTCAAGCTTCATTCTACTAGCAACCTACAACAAGGTATCATTGTGTTTTAGATTTATTTGGGGTGTTTTAACTTCTCCCTAAGTCGATCTTGTCATTGTCATATAGGGATAATACTCTAATGCATTTGAGTAGGTTTTCTTTGCATATTAGCTTATAAAAACCTTAGACACGCATAAGGTTGGAGCTCATACACTATCTTTTATCAAATCTTTATCTTTTTTATCAAGGTTTAATTACCAAATCTGGGGTTCAACCGAGGCAAACCCCCATACAAACAAACAAACAATTTCATTTTACAAAAATTTTCCAGGTCTGGATTTGAAGATGAATATTTGTAGGTATAGGAATAGAGAGCAGACAAAGGGTATAACATCAAATTTTGAAGTTTTGGTAGCCTAATCAAAAACCCATTCGCCTAGGTACAAACCAGTCCTTTTGCACATGTTAGAATCAACTTTTGGTGATAGGTACATGCCCTCTAATATCTCCCAAATCTACCTGCAAAGTGTTGTTACAGTTTTTTTTATCTTTGGGAATCTATATTTTGCATATTAGGTCATATTGTTCAATTGGTTTTATCATTTCAAATTGTTTCTATATCAGTCTTAATCATCCTAAGGCCCTAAAGAATCCACCAACCTAGGTCTAATTAACTCACCATTGAGGTTGAAAGTCAATCTCTTGGCTTTGTGGTTGGCATTCTAATGAAATCTAGGAAAAGGCCCCTTTGAGTCTTAGGTTCTTTGCATTTAGGATCTAGAACTCCCTTCATTTCACTATATATAATATAATATAGATGCAACTATATATATACACCCATATACATATGTATGTGTATATATGTATATATATATATATATACATATATACATACATATATATGCATGTATATACATGTATATATACATATATATATATATATACATATATATATACATATATATATATATGTATATATATATGTATGTATATATACATACATATATATATATATATATATGTATATGTATATACATACATATATATATATATATATGTATGTATAAATACATATATGTATGTATGTATAAATACATATATGTATGTATGTATGCAACAATATATTTAATTTATTTATATATGTATGTATATTTATATATCAACAATATATTTATATTTATCTATATATTATATGATATACATGCAACAATATATATTTATGTTTAATATACATATATATATATGTATGTATATGTATAAGTATGTATGTATGTATGTATGTATGTATGTATGTATATGTATATATATCTATCATTGTCTATATCTATATGTATATATAATAACATAGTAATATATGGGTTCTCATATAAATATGGCGTAGATCACCTTGCATGAATTATAGTGAACATGTAATTTTTAAATTGGGGTATGACAAAGACATATATCAAAATAAATATATTTCACAATTCAATCATGTTATCGTAGATTCCATAGAAAATTTATAATTTCTAATTCAATTGAACAACCAAATTGAATGCATTCCTTTTATAAAATAGAATCAATTACAAGAGTAAAATTATGTAGCCCTCATATTCCCAAGGCAATACACTATAAATTTCCTCCATGGGCTTATAAAGGGTATTTTGTTATGAATGGACTTTACATGCTTCTAAATACATCCTAAGAGATGATATTAAATTCATTTTCAATGTTTCATATTTATGAGTCTTTATATATGTTTTTAATCAGGGTTTCACTATTTATATGGTTTAGAGTGAAACCATTTATATTTAGGGTTTTATTATAACTATATATATAATTAAATCAAGGAATTAAAGGTTTTTGATGTGTTGTTTTTGGGTTCAAACATCACATACAAGATTTTTATTGGCATGGACTACAATTTTGTTACTATCCACTTTATAACATTTCATGTCTGAATACATAATTCCATTATAATTAGTTTTCACACTAATCATTCTATTGGTAATGTTTGCTTATGACATAGGTTTAGTCAAAACTATGGATGGCGATGAAAAGGTGAAAAGAAAATGTGGATGGTGGAAAGTGCTATGAATTTTTGTTTGCTAACATACTACTATTTTTTGAGGTATTTTTCTCTAATGGATACTACTTGGATTTGTACAATGCAATTGGTTATGTGTTATTACCAATATATTCTTGTGTTGTACTAGTTGTATACAAATTTTTAATTGTACATGCACTATACAATTTTATTGGATCCTTCAACTTACATTGTTGGGATATTTTGATGTTTGTTCATTACTACTTGAATTATATTTTTTTTTTTAAGGCAGGTGAGAGTGGTGAGAGGCTTGTAGAACACCTTGTATTATAAGAATTGTTGTATATTATATTTATTGTTCATTCCATTTTTATTATATTTTATGTGAATTTGGTAATTTTTATATACTATGACAAACTATGATATATCCAATTACAAGTTGTGTATTTGTTTCATTTATCAATTCAATTCATTGAACTAGTTTGTAATGAAGTGAACATTGAATTACTCAACAAAATTCAATTGTACAATAACAAATGAGAACCATGTTAAGAGAAGAATTTATTGTATTATGGTTTCACTCTATTGGGCATAATAGACCATATTGTGACTTTGCCTATAATGTGTGCTACTACATGTATTATTTTGATATCTTCTTTATATATAATGAAGCCGCATTCGACATAAATGAGCCGCATTTTCCTGTCAGACAGCGACGCATTTGCTCTACTGCGATGCATTCGCCTGGTAAAAAAAATTCTTCCTTCTTACATTTTGGTTTTTTTGTTTTCTATCATTCTCTATTTTGCATTATGTTTTCTTTCTCTATTTTTTGTTCTTTTTTGTTTGACATTCTGGTTTTCTTTTCTACCATAGAGTTTTTGTGTTACTAATTTTTGTTTGTAGCATGTGGCGGTTACATTTCGGGAGTCCAAGATCATTTAAGCAAACTACTAACTTGTGGTTTTGCAGGTTCGAGTGTCAAAGACTCAATATTAAACATTGTGCTTTTTTTTTTTTAGATTACAACACATTTCTTTTTAGTGCACTTAAAATAAACATTTCTTTCATTTCTAATTGTGTTTGAAAGTGGTAGGCGAGTATGCTCTCACCTTTTGAAAACTAGGTGATCAAAAAGCCCGACCCACTTTTTCCTTGTGTAACCCTGATGCAATAACTGGAGTATCCTCTCCCCTTGCGCAGTAATGTGATCTTGGGTGTAAGAGAAATGATTATTGCCTCTAGAAATTGGGCCTACCTGGGGATTTCATCACCCCAACGTGACTCAAACCGGCAACGGAGCTAAATCCAAGCTACCCCCGACTGGTATATAAATGTGAATCTGAAGGGAAAACCTAACATTACGAGTGCGGATGTGTCATACGGACAGAGTAGTACTCCCATAAACCATGTTGAGCTTAACCTCTTTAGATTGGAGTGCCACCTAATTGGTGATTAATCTCTTGCCCCATGTATGGCCACTCGAACGGGGGTCCCAAATTAAAAAATATTGTGTAGTAAGCCCAAAACCTTCTATTTGCTAATACAGCACCGGTCGGTGTGAAGCCTTCCACGTCTTCGCAGTCTTTAGTAGAGGTGATCAATCTGCCATGGGAGTTTCATGGGGGTTGGAAGCTTGCTTGGCCTGAGAAGAGAATGCACTATAAGGGGGAGCCCGTGCAACCAAGCTTCTGGATTCACACACTACTGATATGCGACTGGGGAAACCCATGTGGAGTCTAGCAAATACTGACATGGCCTAACCTAGGATTGTACTTGTTCTCTTGTGTGTTTGTTTACTTTTCAAAATATCATGCTTGCCAAGTGTTTGCTGGTTACTCAAATAAAACAAACAACACTCCAACATCTCAAAACAGATAGTCAAATTTTCAACAATTCAGGTTTTTAACCACAACTTCAGAAAATTGACTCTTTAACATCTTAAGATGCATCTGTCAAATCGTATTCGCTCTATCGCACCACATTTTCCAAACTTCACAACGCATCTGCTCTGATAAACCACATTTTCCTGTCTTAAACCACATTTGCATTTTCTAAAGCCGCATTCAAAATAATTAACCACATTTGACTTCTATAAAGCCGCATTTGCAAAACTGAACTGCATTTTCCATTCCCAGAGTCGCATTCGATCGCTGCAACGCATTTGCTGCCTGTAACGACGCATTTGCCTGTCGACAAAGTAAACCCTGTTTTATACTAGAATCTGAGTACAGACATCTTGGCCTAATGTTAAACATCTTTTTCAAAAGTCTTTGTTAGAAACCAGAATCAAAATTGCTCAAAACGTCCATCATTTGCATTCACTAGCTTGCACTTTAACCATAGGTTTAAAATTTTCATATTTTAGTGGCATTCCCTAGGCATCATAATTGTCATTTTTCCCTTAGGATTCATCTTGAAAAACTTTGGATTAGGCCAAATCTCCTCACTTTGCAAAAACCATTATTTTCAAAATTAGGGTATCTTGGGACAGTCGTTATTCCTCTTTTCGATCATTGTCATTTTTGTGAGAACCTCCAACTCGATAGTCTAGTTAGGCAGTCTCACTCGTCATTTTTACCTTGTCATTTAGTCCCTTTACCAAGTCCTTTGGATAACCTAAATTGAGACATACATCAAGCTTAGAGTGGTTAGACAAACCTTTCTCCAAACATTGTCCAAACTTAGTCATCATTTTTTTTAACTTAGACTTTGCATTATCCACCCCTAGTCCTCATTTTGAACCTAGAATTTGTATTAATCACCTTAGTCCTTCGTCAGCATTACCATCTTAGTCCTCATTCAACACTTTGGCTTTTACAACCTTGTCATTTTGCATCAATCATTTCCTTAGTCATCACCTTGCATTGTCATCCCTCAAAATACCAAAATACAAAAAAATATAGGCTAGTATCATCCTTGCATTTCATCATCATTTTCATTACCTCATTTGAGAAATTCAATTTTATGGTGGAAACTAGACTCCAAAGAAAGAAAAGACAAATGGAAAACTTTGGACAAGATTCTAATTCCAATGTCACCAATCGCACTTATAACCCAAATTGGACTTTTGACGACCCATTTAGCAACACGAATACTCAACCTCTCATGACCATACCATCCTCATCAAACAGCCCCTTTGAACCATTCTTACATAAGGATGAATATGGACAAATACTTGAGGAAAACCTAGAGGTAGCAGCACAAGATCCAAAGGCAGCCTACTTCATAGAACAAATGGTCTTATATGACAGAGACAGATATTTGGCCATACTTTTAAGTCAAGGTACCTAAATTACTTAATGGGTTCGACATTGATACCTTGAGATCGACATCTCCTGCCGATAACGTTAACAATACACATAACATGTCAAATAGTGGTCAACCTCCAAACACCACAAGCAATACCTTCTTTGATTCTACCTCACAAAATGTCACAATAACCATGAGTGCTACCTCCAACATTCCAAACAACTCCAATTCAAAAAATGCTACATCCATTGGAGGATCACAATCTGTCACAGTGCCCACAATATCCACAACACCGTCACAATCGGCTGGAACCACCTTTGGGTCCTCGGCAATGTGGGTAAGTTATTCCAATCCTCTCTTTACCACTACGGTAAATTCCATGGGGGCATCATCAAGCCATACAAATCCTCCATTGACAACTACATCTAGTACCATGAGTACATCTTCATCATATCCTCTCATTGGTATCTCACAAAATCCTTTGGGTGGAGGCAAATGACATATCTTTATTCAAGGACAACAACAAAATGTTAACACGTCAACACAATCAAATTCCATCACCTCCCAAGGACAAAATACGACCATTCCCCTTGTACAAACCCAACAATTTGGATAAGGTAGTCAACACACAACCTATGGCATCATTCGCACATCAAAATACTTATGGTTGCCATATTCCCCAAATATCGACCCAAATGGTTGGGGGACATATCCCAACATACTCATCACATATTCATACCCACCAACATACCCCCAATCCAAACTTTCAATACCAACAACACGCAAATCAAAACACATCGTACATGTCACAACATGTACCTCAACACCACACCAACATCCACTCACAACAAATGGGGACCTATGGCGTACCAATCAATCCGATGTATGGGACCACAAATGACCCTATAATCGATGCCTTACAAGAAAAAATGATGGGTCTAGAGAAGACCATGGAAAGCATACAAATATCCGGCAAGAAATCATAAGTGTCATATGATCTATCCGTATATCCCTTCAACATGAACTTATACATGCCACCATTTCCTCTGGGATATGTGTCACCTAATTTTACCAAATACAGAGGAAAGACAAACCCTATCGAACATGTCCGAGAATTTACAACCAACTGTATGGACGTCGCCTATGAACAAACGTACTTGATGAGACTCTTTTCTAAAAGTCTTGCAAGTCCTGCCCTTGAATGGTTCTCCACTCAAAAGGATACCCAAACATGGGATGAACTTAAACACAAGTTCATAAAAAATTACGCGTACAACATTAACATGGAAACCTCTATTACTAGCTTATGCAATCTCACGCAAGAGGATGTTGGTGAAACATTCATCCCATTCTTTCAAAAATGGAAAAATCTAGCTAGTCATTGTCACATCAACATACCCGAAAAGGAAAAGGTGGACATGTTCGTTCAAACACTTCTAGGACCCTTAAAATATGCATTACAAGTACATTGTTGCACAACCTTCATGGACCTAGTCAAAAAAGGT
The DNA here is from genome assembly GCA_007258455.2 of Sequoia sempervirens. Taxonomy (NCBI): domain Eukaryota; kingdom Viridiplantae; phylum Streptophyta; class Pinopsida; order Cupressales; family Cupressaceae; genus Sequoia; species Sequoia sempervirens. The sequence goes on along the minus strand of VDFB02000010.1, from coordinate 443,853 downwards.
GTCTAGATTGAGAAAGCCCTTATCACAAAGGAAGAACTAAGATACAGTCCTAAAAACACAAACGCAAATCCTCCCACTAACAAAAATAAGTACTAGGTCAAAAATAAACATGTTACCAACGACGGTGTCATTGATGCCAAGGTTGTAAACACTATGGGTCATGTACTAGCTCTAAAAGGGGTTCAACCACAAAACAAGCCAATGATGATACTAAAACCCCCCACCAATGCCATCCCAAACAACTAAAATGGTCAAAACAGTCAAAATCAGGGACAATACCATTAGATGAGACAATTCCCTAGAGGTCGCACATACACTCCCTTGGGTGAGCCCATGGAGGAAGTCCTCAAGAAATTCCTTCAAAATGGTCTCATCACACTTGAAGAACCAAAACCATATGACCCAGGGCAATTTAAACCGTCATGGTGGGATGATAATGCCTTTTGTGCTTACCACTGGGATAAAGGACACAAGACAGCGTCCTGTCGACAACTCAAAAATATTGTACAAGACCTTATCGAGAGTCGAATAATCGAATTAGGTGGGCTACAATTCCCATCAAATTCTGACCATACCATTCATAAGAACCCATTGCAAGACCATGGTTCTAATAATGCTTCCATGTCAGGTCCTAAGACAAACAATAATCAAGCCAATTTCACTCGCGCAAAGTATGACTATTCCAGTGGACCTACTATAAACAATGTTCAAACTGACGATGAATACATCAACACCATCACAGTCAAACGAGCACCCCAATGCAATGCCACTACTCAAAGTGGCAAGGTCACCATAGCTGGTCTGTCTCCCGCTAGGAAACCTAAGATTACCATACCTGGTCCATCTCCTAGGCAGTCACAACCTGCCTCGACCACAAAGCAATGGCAACCTAAGAGTCAGTTTAACCTTATTGACCAGCTTGGCAAAACTCTCACACAGATTTCCATACTTGAGCTACTTCGCATCTCTCCCACACATAAGGCTATACTGGATAAAACCCTACAAGAGTCGTAAGTCCCTAAAGATATTGATGTCAACCAATTTGAAACCATGGTGGGATACCTCACTATGCCTCACCACATCACCTTTTCTGATCAAGACTACTCGTCACCTAAGACTAATCATAACGATGCATTACACATTGAAACTTTCATCCATAAGCACAAGGTTAGAAGAGTTTTAGTAGATGGCGGAGTAGGATTGAACATATGCTCCTTGAAACTAGTTAAGGCTCTAGGATTTTCTAATGCATGTGTGGACCCTACAAAGAGTATAGTAATAAAAGCATATGATGACGAAGAACGCTCTTCATGAGGCATTATTTCTCTTCCTATCAGAGTGGGACTAGTCATTGTGGATACAACTTGCCAAGTCCTGGATCTAGGATTACCTTACAACATCTTGCTCGGCCACCCATGGATTCATGCCTTAAAATCCATTCCATCCACATATCACCAATGCTTAAAATTCCCATTTGACGGCACAGAAATCACCATATATGGAGACCCTGACCCTTTTCAATATTGCACCAACCTAAGGGGAATTTCTGAAAACTGAGTGCCCATCAACCAAGAAGCTCTTGGATCCTCTTCTTCTAAATACATTGACCCATCCACACTTGCATCATCTTCCACGTCCACTTCGTCCACATCTTCCACTACACCACCATCTTCCACACTTCCTAAGGATGAACCCAATGTCAAGATCCAAGACCTAGGCTATGGAGAATTCAAACTACATACAGCATATAGCATCACAACAATACCAAAGTCTCTGAAGGTCTATGGTTGACCATGTTTTAGAATGGAACCGAAAGAAATTTTCAAAGTTCCACCAAAAATAGTTTTCATAAAATGGGGAGAGATGAGTAACGAGGACCTTGCCGATATTACAGGATGGCTCTATAAAGAAATGGCTGACCTACCCCCATTACCAGCTAAGAAATATGGCAAGGGATATGACATAATGAAGGCTAAGGGCTATGATGAAACTAGTGGCCTAGGCAAAAATAAAATTGGATGAAGAGAGCCCATAGAATCTTTCAAAATACTAAAGTATCTTGGATTAGGGTATGGATTGCCCGACAATGATGACCGACGTACCAGCGAGCTTTTGAGTGAGAGCGTGCATGCTTCAGAAAGTGTCGAGACCGCTAAGGAAACCTTCATTGAAACTGACTCCCAAGAGTGGGATTTTGGCTTTGAAAGATCCTTAAGTGACTATTGCCTCGATGATTTGTTTGTTGAAACGGGGGAGGGAGCTTACCTCTGAACAAAAATTTTGGAAAACATTTAAAATCGATCAGGCACCAAATAGTCACAGTTCCATTTCCCTTCCCCATGACATACAAGACCCACCACCTAAATCTAGTAACCAGCAGTCGAATCCATCTGAATTGCCAGATAACGCGGACAACCATGACTCTGAGTCATTCACCCCTTACTTTGACAATGAATATAAAACAAGTGAAGGGGAATATTGGATAGAGTCCGATGTGGAATTGGAGGATGATAATTTCATCTACAATATCTCTAAATCCGTCTGCATACTTTCTGCATCCTCCCCTCAATTCACCAATGCTGATGATGGAATTTCCTTAGTCTATCCACAATTAATCAATTGGGACCAACAAGGCCCGCCAGTCCTGGACACCTTTCAAAATGATGAGGCTATTGCAGAATTTATGGGATTACGTGTGGGCATTCCCAGTGGTGATCACAAGGTAGGATTCACCATTGACCTAGATTGTGCAGCCTACTTCGGCGAGACTACTCCGTCCTCCAGTCGCAAAATTAAAAATAAAAATAAAATAAAAAATGAAACGTCTTTAGGTGAAAACTGAAAGGCACCTTCTGACAACAAAAAAGTAAAAACAAAGGACGTATCTGCAAGTGAAAACCTCTCTGAGGTGCCCAAAGATGGAGGACTGTACTTTCTTCCTGTAACACAAGAAAAATTATCTATGCTCATAGAGGACACCATAGAAGATAATATATCGACAGTAGAAGATCCCAAAATGGTCCTCTTTGCTACATCCTTGACTGTAGAAGAGAGACTGGAATTTCACAAGTTCTTTGCAGAACGTAAAATCAACTTCGCATGGTCCTATGCCGACATGTCAGGACTAGACCCAGAACTAGTCTTGCACCATCTGCCACTATTGCCTAATGCTAAACCAGTTAAACAAAAGTTACACAAAATACATCCTCAAGTCACTCTATTGGTCAAGGCTAAGTTGAAGAAACTTCTAGACGTTGGATTCATACGGTCTATTGATTATCCTGAATGGATATCTAACCTTGTGTCAGTAACGAAGCCAAATGGAATGATCCAAGTCTACACAGATTTCAGAGACTTAAATAAGGCATGCCCAAAAGATGACTTTCCTTTGCCAAATATTGATATCATAGTCAACCTAACGGTAGGATACGAGATGTTGTCCCTCATGGACGGTTTCTCAGGCTACAATCAGATTCGTATTACCCCCGTAGACCAGCATAAAACAACATTCACTTTCCCTTGGGGTACATATTGTTGGAATGTCATGCCATTTGGTCTTAAAAATGTAGGAGCCACATATCAGAGGGCTATGACCACAATCTTTCATGACATGATGCATAAAATAATGGAAGATTACGTAGACAACCTTTTGGCTAAATCAGTAACATGAAGGATCATCTAAAGGTATTAGACACAATTTTCAAGAGACTAGAAGAATACAAAGTCTGACTGAATCCTAAGAAATGTGTCTTTGGTGTAACATCAGGTAAACTCTTGGGATACATAGTTTCTCGAAGAGGCATTGAAGTCGATCCAGCAAAAGTCAAATCCATCATGGACATGCCTCCTCCCAGAGGAATAAGCGAACTCAGGATTCTACAGGGCAAGGTACAATCTATCTAGCGCTTTATAGCACAATTAGCTGACAAGTGTCAACCATTCCAATATTTTTTGCGCAAAGGCATCCCATTTGTGTGGATAGATAAATGCCAAGAATCCTTTCAGCAAATAAAATACTACTTACTGTCACCGCTAGTCCTCATGCCACCCATTCACAGAAAACCATTGATCCTATATATCTCTGCCACTAATTCAGCACTAGGGGCATTGCTAGCACAAAATGACCAAGAAGAAAAAGAAAAAGCCATATATTATATCAATCGGACACTGGTCGGGTATGAACTAAATTACACATCAATTGAACGCACTTGTCTAACAGTTGTCTTTGCAGCTCAGAAGCTAAGACATTATATGTTGAGCCATCAGACACAGTCGGTAGCCAAGATTGACCCCCTCAAATATCTATTGAGTCGTGCAACATTGACAGCACGTCTAGAAAAATGGGTCATGATTCTAAGCGAATACAACGTTCAGTATGTCGAAAGAAAATCGATCAAAGGACAAGTGATTGCAGACCAACTGGAAGACGCACCTATACAAAGTGATCATCCCTTAATGGCAGATTTCCCAGATGAATCAATATTCCATATAGAACCAAAGTCTCCCTGGAGGCTATACTTTGACGGATCGCATACTAATCATGGCTCGGGGGTAGGGATATTGTTTATCACCCCTCAAGGAGATTCCATTCCCAAGTCGTTCCGCATAGCTTTCCCATGCATGAATAACATGGCAGAATATGAGGCACTAGTTACTAGACTTAGAATGGCAATAAAATGGAAAATCATAGCATTGCATGTCTATGGGGATTCTCAGTTAGTCATCAACCAAGTTAATGATGACTATGACAAAAAAGATGAGAAGCTAATGCCCTACAAATGAATGGTTGACAATTTCCAAACATACTTTCATATGGTAACTTTTGAACAAGTTCTGAGAACACAGAACAAGGCAGCAGATGCAATGGCTACAATAGGCTCTCTCCTCAACATTCAAAGCAATATGCCTCACCTAGAATTCTTGATAGAACAATTGTTGGTCCTCGCCTATGATGTTCTAGAATTAGAGATGGTCTGCGAGCTTTTTAGTCCCGATTCTCCCTAGTACCAAGACATCCATGACTACCTTAAGTCTCAAACCCTCCATCCTAATCTGTCCAATAACCAGAGGAATTCTTTTATCTAAAAATCTGCAAGATATGCCATCACCCTTGACCACCGTAGCTTTGACGACACCCTCCTTAGATGTCTCGACACTAATGAAGCACGTATAACCTTACGTGAAGTACATGAGGGTATATTCGAGTCTCATTCAAGTGGTCCTACTCTGGACAAGAAGATTACAAGACTTGGGTACTATTGGCCGACCATTCAGAAAGATGCAATAGAAAATGTCAAGACTTGTCGCCAATGTTAGATTCACAGTGATTTGATTCATGCTTCAACACAAGAACTTTATCCAATCACGTCTCCATGGCCCTTCGCACAATGGGGACTCGACCTCCTAGGAAAGATCCATCCTACCTCATCCAATGGCCACAAATTATCATAACATCCACTGAGTACTTTACAAAGTGGATCGAAGCCATCCCCCTGACGTACATAACTGGCAAACAAATATCCAAATTCATTCTTAACTATAACATTTTTCGGTATGGCCTTCTACAATCCATCATCACTAACAATGGGTGTCTATTTAAAAACCAAGACATTCTTGAGTTATGTGAGCGATTCCACATCCAACATCATTTTTCCTCTCCATATTACCTGCAAGAAAATTGTCAAGCCGAGGCGTCAAATAAAACCATTGTTAAAATCCTTAAAAAGACTGTCAATGACGTTGGTCGTGACTGGCATATTCAACTCAACCCTGCTTTGTGGGCTTATCGCACTAGCATTTGTATGCCTACGGGAGCCACTCCATTCACCCTGGTCTTTGGAGTTGAGGCCATCTTTCCCATCGAGGTTGAAATTCCTTCCTTATGAGTCTCCCTGAAAGGTCTAACTGATGATGAAGAGTACAGGCAGTCGCGCCTACACGAGTTGGAGATGTTAGAGGAAAGAAGGCATAATTCCCTAAATCATCTGTAGGCATATCAGAATCGTCTCTGTCACAGTTACAACAAGAGAGTAATGGTTAGGAATTTTGACATCGGTAACCTAGTCCTCATGTAGAATCCTAAGAATCAGGCAGATAGAGAAAAACCTGGAAAATTTGAACCAGATTGGCTAGGTCCATACATCATCATATCCTCATTTGGGTCTTGAGCTTATCAGTTGGCCACTCTAGATGGAGAACAACTAATAGAGCCTATCAATAGTCTACATCTCATAAAGTTCTATGCATAGCATCAAAAGGTCAAGCTGAAAACTTTAAAAATACAAAAAAATTGAAAAATGGTAAAAAATTGTTGCCTTCATGAAAACCTGGCAAACAGGCATCTTGGCGGCACCAAAAAAATAAGAAAAATGACAAAAATAGTAAAGAAAAATAATTCATCCAACAGTGAAAACCTGGAAAACAGGCACTTTGGACAAGTACCATGGTGAAAACCTGGCAAACAGGCGCCATGCGTAATCAATCATTGCTCTGCCATCTACTATTACTTTGTCTGCTTGACCTAGGATGAAATACATTTTCCATCACCACCATGACATCTACCATGACATCATACCCTTCCTTTCATGGTTGATAAAAGGTTGACGTCAAGTCCTGAATACTGTCCATCTGGTACCCCAGGCACATCCCTTTCATGTCCTTTAAAATTGGCTAAGTCTTGGACTTGACTAGGGGCAAAATTTTAATCATGTAACTGCAATGGATATCACACATGGTTTCGGAAATTACAAAAAAGTCCTGAAACAAGACAAAAACATTAAAAAAATGTCCTGAAAAAAGAAAAAAACATTATAAAATGTTCTGAAAAAAGACAAAAACATTATAAAATGTCCTAAAAAAAGACAAAAACATTATAAAAAATGTCCTGAAAAAAGACAAAAACATTATAAAATGTCTTGAAGAAAGACCAAAACATCGCAAAATGTCCTGAAGAAATACCTACAAACTGAAAAATGCCTTGAAGAAACCACAACAAATACCAAACTGTCTCGAATGACGCAAAACAAAGTCACATTTCTGCATGTTCGTCATATTACTCAAGTATTTTTCATTTGTTTGAACTACGTTGTCTCTACACATTTGCTACGTAGGCAAGACTCATTTTTGAGTCCCCGATAGATTAGGTCAGTCCTTTTAGGTTTGTCAAAACAAAATCATGACGAAATCTTTGGTCATCAAGAGAAAGTCATTGGTCGTGTCGAACTACGAGGTCTCTAAGTGTATGACGTAGGCAAGGCCATCTATTGATGAGCCCCCGAGGCCGCACTAGGTCAGTCCATTGGGGTTCATGGCATTACACTGGAACACACGTCAAAAGTCTTCAAGTCAAGACAAATCATTTTCCAAATGGGAAAACTCTTAAAACAAGGTATGGCAATCATTTATTCAAACATGACAATCACATCAGCATGTCAAAAAAATTGGCATATGGTCAACACAAGTCAAACTTAATCAAAACAAGTCAAATGATCATAACCTTTCAAATTGTCAACTCTTGGTTATCTTTCAGATGTGTCCTTCTGAAAAATAGCCTTTGTCATTCATGTCTTAGGATGTGTCCTTCCTAGGCATCATCACTGTCATTCGACATTTTGAGGGATCCTCTTGACATCTAAGGATCACTCCTCTCGACATCAGTATTCTTCATATGTGTCCTTCTGAAGAACAAACTCTGTCATTTATGCCTTAGGATGTGTCCTTCCTAGGCATCATCACCATGTCACTAGCATTTCGAGGGATCCCTTTTGACATTTATGGATCAAACCGCTCGACATCAACATTATTCAGGATGTGTCCTTCCTGAATTTAGCAATCTTCGACATTCATCATCTTGGCATCGTCAAAACCTTGACACCCTGGAATCTTAACATCATCAAACCTGACATCTTGACATTAAAACACAGGGTATCCAGACACACTTGGAAAACACTTGGCACTTGTCTTTTGGATTTTTATCATGTTACTAGTTTTTCAGCGAGATCCCAACAACAGGATTTAGAGAAGTAGTGACGTATAATGACGTTTGTCTTGACTTTTTGACACGCATGATTACTAGTTGTAGATGCATAAAATTGGTCATATTTGATTAATCTTGGCATTTAATTAAATATTTATTATTTAATTAATTTTTCTAAAATCTTCTACACATGATTAAATTTAAATAATTTAATTATATTGTTCATTTAATTTATTCTTCTATGATGATTAAATAAATTGATTTTTATTTCATTATTCCACATCCATATGTCTACTTGATTAATTAAATAAATACACTTTATTTATTTTAATTAATTATCACTTTTTGAATTTAATTAAGTCTTTTATTTAATTAAATTTAAATATTCCTTTTCAATTTCTTCTTCTAGTTAATTAAATATCTCATTTAATTAATTTCATTTTACATACCATTTCTTAAAGGTTTAATTAAATATCTTTATTTAATTGAATATCTTCCATGTCTTCTCATAATTATGATTAAATATTCTATTTAATTATGAAATCTTCCATTATTCTTCAAATCTAGGGTAAATATTCTATTTTTAAGAAAAACCTCTGTGTCACCCATAAATAAATAATTGAATTTTATAATTCATTATTTATCTTCTTCAAAATCTTTCCATAATCTCACAAAAAGATGATTTTTAACAAATCATCTTCATCATCTTATCTTACCTCTTTTACAGAAAAAGAAAACAAATCTTGCTTTCTGCTTTCTTCTATTTTTCTTCAGTCTTATCCATCCTCAACCGTTCAATTTGCTAGGAATTTTCACAATCGTTGATCATATCAACTAATCAGAAGCTTTTGAAAAAAACTCTATAAATAGCACAGCCAATCCAAGCAAGGGTTACACAACACATATCAGAGTAATTTGAGATTAATTGCATTCTAGCATTATAGCATTCTAGTTTTATTATTCATAGCATCATCAATAGTCTTTCATTTTCAGCAATCATCTCTTAGCTTAAGGATTACATGCATTTCATATTCAATCTCGTTCTTTAGGAGGACTATTCATTGAGCCTAGCATACAATCTAAGAGCCAGCTGAAATCAATGAAAATACTGAAGATAGAGGACGATAGGATGACATCGATAACAGGATACTGAGTTTGCAATCTTTATTACTTTAATATTCTGTTTTGATATAATGTCTTATTGGTGTGTTTGATTCATTTCATTTTTACATATTTAACGCTCACAAAATTGACCACCGTGGGGCATTGCCCCGTTTTTAACATCTACTTGCAGGTTTTCTGATAGGATCTCACGTTCGGGAATTTGGATTTCCGACAAAAAAATTTGTTTTAGCGCATACGACGATTTCTGAAGTGCATCCGCAGGTTTTTAAAGCACATCTGTGGCTTCTTTCAGTGCTTTTGCAAGTACTTCGGCGCATCTAGGAATTGTTGCGGTGCATCCAGGAACTGTTTCGGCACATCTACATAACAGAAGGGCGCATATGCTTGACTTAGTTTATTAAAATTTCTGAAAAACAAAAAAATGAAATTTAGCTGCATTCTGTTTTAGCGCATTTAGGACTTTTCGTAGCGCATTTAGGACTTTCTATAGTGCATTTATTGTATGTTTTAGCGCATTTACTTGTTTTTGTGGCACATACAGGTGATCTTTTGGCGCATACAGGTTGTAACTAAACAGGTTTCCGAGTCTAACACCTTCCGTAGATAGAACCTTTTTCTGGCTTAAAAGGAACAAATCTAGGATAGTCACAGCTGGTTTTAAAAGGAAGCAACCCTAAGATAGACATGGATTTAAAATAAAGCAATCTAGGATAGTCACCACACACTGATTTTGCGGTTAAAATGAATCCCATGCTTTCTGTGAAGCAACATCTTTACATAGTTTAGATCATTGTGATTTGGACTTTTAAAAAGAACAGTGTCTACTGTGTTTGTGGCAATAGGTCTATGCTCTCCCCTTAACTGGGTGATCAGAATACCAAACTTGCATTTTTCATTCATGCAATTTTACTACTTTATTACATCCTGTAGAGGGCCTGCTCTTGTGGGAAAAAGTACTCACCCAAGAGGAATGACTCAAGTGGGTTCAAGCCAAAGCCAAGTTATTCCACCCCACTATAAAATTTAAAACAGATCAGGAGAAATCCTCTTTTTCCAGTAGTGTGCAAGATAACCATCCCCAAAGCCTTTGTTCTAAAGGTTGGGAGGTCTCCTGAGGGATTTTATTATTGCCGCACCTAACGGAAACCCTTACTACGAACCTAGTGTAGTATCCAGCCGAAGTCAGTTTCTGAACATCATAATAATCACAGTGCAGGGGAGGGAAGAATCTACCCCCAAGATACTCACCATATAACTGCCAAGGACCGTTTGCTCAGGGGATCCGGTATCCACTTCCATCACTCTGAGTACACGCCTGGAAAAGACAAAAACACGGGCGCCCCTTCAGGGGTGACACGGCTGTGTGAGTCGACGCAGTTCTAAGATGTGGGTTGCTGATTATTATGATGACCTACTTGAGTACTAAGAGTGAGTCTACTTGAACTATCTGTATGTGTAAAACCTGTGAAAACAATTTTTGAAGAACATTTTGATCATACACTCAATGTTTAGTATAGGACTTAAAAACAATTGTTTTCAAGGTGTTTGATGTGTTTTCAATCACACTAATTCAGATAAAGGATCATCTGAAATGAACATGTCAAAATTTTAGCTAAAAATTGTTCTCAACTGTTCGGGAAAATACCTTGGAAAAATTGTTTTAGCACATCTAGGGTATAATCCAGCACATATAAGGTCTATTTTAGTGCATTCACTGGTTAAATTAGCGCTATTAGGGTCTGTTTCAGTGCATTTGGAGTCTCTTTTAGTGCATAGGCCGAGTATTTTGCAACCAGTTTTGGGTCACTATCAAAACATTTTCTAAAGCACATATAGGATATAGAGTAGTGCATTTGGGACATATTGAAGCACATTTGACCATTTCTCTAGCGCATATAGGCAATAGAAAAGTGCATCTATCATTTTTTTCCCAAATCATTGTTTTTGACAGATCTGAGTTTATAGCATTCCTAGTCCAGTAGCATATTTTCTCTCATGCTTAGGGAGTGGAAATCTACCAAGTTTGTTAAGAATTCAATTACCAATAGGATCAGGAAACCCAAGAAAACTCTAGGCTACAAGAAAAGTTTACAACGAAGGAAGTTTTTATATAAGAGTTAACACATCTTGCTCCATTATCACAAATTTCTCCATAGATACCAAGATTTTGTCAGAGGATTTATTGACGAATACGCTGTGGACCCTCTAGATTCACGAGCCTATTTTCAAAGAAGAGCTCTCTCTCAATGACATAATCACAATCAGCCTCTTGATTTGAACTACATACCACAACCTTCTATCGAATATTCGATGCATCCTAGTCAAATATTTTAGTGAGTTGAAATAGGCTATTTGATATATTGATCATTCTTCAAAAATAGAGATCAAATCCTACAAGTGCACTTTCCATCGCAAACTTCTAAATTCTCAGTTCAACTTCTCCCAACAGGATCCTGACATCCTTTATCATTGGAAGCCACAACCATGAATTAGGAAAACATAGTTTTGATCATATCATAAGATTTTCATCTTATCATATTAAAACACCATCATTGATTGCACTCATCAAACTATGATCTAAGTTTGGGAGAACATCTTGAAATCATATGCCTATTTTTACACGATCACAATACAATAAACTGAAGGAGGATATTCAACGAGAAGATCATACATCAACAACTCAAGAAGAAGGTGAAAATAGTGATCCCCTTTATAGCGTGAGTTGAAATCCCCTCTTTGAGGACAACATGACTGAAGGAGAAAAGAATCCATTTACTTTCGACAGAGATCTAAGAAAAACCCCTGAGGATAGTGAAGATGAACAAGAAAAAGAACGACACCTTAAAGAAGCCGAACGAAATCCAAAATTTCTCAGAGCAGTGGAAAGGCTCATAGAATGAGACAAACAAAAATATTTCCTGTTTCTGGCCAATAAAGGAGCTAAACTACCTCATGACTTTAATACTGAGAACATAAAGAGTAATCCTGATGAAACACCCTTATCTGGTCTTAGTGCCTCGACTCAATATGTTAAAACACTAGAAGGGAAAATTAAAGTTCTAGAAGGGGGAGCCACAATAAAGACATACGCTCTTAATGATATTTGTCCATATCCTGTTGATCGATGTCTCAACATGATTCCATTTCCTAAGCATTGTGAAATTCCAAAGTTTGATCGTTATAATGGAAAATCAAATCCCATTGACCATATTAGAGACTTTTGAAACATGACTTTAGAACTCGCTCATGAGGATACATACTTAATGTGTTTGTTCCCACGAAGTCTTGGAAGCCAATCTATGGAATGGTTATCAAAAATCACACTGCCTATCAAAACATTTGAGGAGTTGATCAACGAGTTCATCTCACAATATTCCTATAACATACAACACCAAATCACAATGATTGATCTATGCAAGGCTAAACAAAAACCTGGTGAATCATTCATCACAATTCTTCAGAGATGGAGAAGATTGTTCACTAGATATCCATGCCATGTTCTCAAAAAGGAAAAAATCACTACATTCATAAATAGCTTGGATCAAGAGATGAGTTATCGCCCAAATCTTCATTGTCCTCCCTCTTTTCAGAAAATGATTGAAAATGCAATCATAATTGAAAATGCATTAGTCCAGATGGGGATAATCAAACTTGATAAAGCAATCCTAGCTCCTCAAATCACCACAATGACAAATCTAGATTTTGGACTCACAATAAGAATGTGGTGAATGATGGTGTTGTGGATGCACATCATGTCTCAACTAAGCCAGTTGTTCTTAGTATTCCTCGCAACAACAACTACAACAATGTCAACTCAGTTACAAATCAGGGAAACAACTCCCCTCCTCCTCCGAGGAATAACCAAAATCCGACTTTTGTTTCAAATCAGGATAATACCAACAATCAAGGGTATCATGGAAACAACAATAAAAATGCTTTAGGAAATACATCAAACACGAATACACAACGATCTTCATTCTTTACCAACAGAAGAACTTTCACTCCATTGGGGCAATCTTTGGAATCTTCTCTTAAAGACTTAATGGCAAAGAACGTTATTACCCTACCACCTCAATGTAACTTCGAACCTAGTGTGAATATCATAGATGTAAAGGCCATCGTACAAATAGTTTCCAAGCTTTGAAGAATGTTATCCAAGATTTAATCGACAAAGACATTGTCACAATAGAAGGGAACCAACAATCAAATGAAGACCACCAAGCATTTTGAAATCCTTTGCCCAACTATCAAAAGGGTGAGTCTTCTGGAAAGAATGTGAATCATGTCGATGAGCATATAATCAATCATATCTACACTGATGACGAGTGGGTTAATGTTATAAAAGTCAAAGAGAAAATAGAGTCTCGAGAAGTTAACGTAACAACAAGGGCACAAGCTAAAGTTGTCCTAAAAGGTGCTCCTTCAAAATCCATTGTGCCACTACCGTCCCATCAATATGATTTAATCAATCAACTTGGAAAAACTTCTGCCCAGATCTCTATCTTGGAGCTTCTGAAGATCTCCTCGGCGCATAAAGAAATTCTAGACAAAGCCCTCATTGAAACATCTGTATCTAATGATCTGAATGTGGATCAATTTCAAGCCATGGTAGGACATTTGTCCTCACCCACATGCCTTTCATTCTCCAAAAAAGATGATGTTTCCATGACACATCCCCATAATTTATTATTATACTTAGAAGTCATGGTCCATAAATTTCATGTCAGACGAGTTCTAATAGATGGAGGTGCTAGTTTAAACATATGTACCATGAAATTAATTCAGGCTTTAGGATTTTCTGAGGATTCCATTGATCCCAGACGAAAGATTACCATTAAAGCCTATGATGATGAGGAAAGAACATCCAAGGGTTTAATCATGCTACCAATCAGAGTGGGACCCATTATCAAAAATACTTTCTGTCAAGTATTAGACCGTGATCTCGCATACAATATCATGTTGGGTCGTCCTTGGATCCACGACATGCAAGTTGTACCGTCTACATATCATCAGTGTCTTAAATTTCCTTATGACAGACAAGAGATCACGATATCGGTCGCCAATTCTCACAGTCAAACTTGTGCTACCATCAAAGCTAGTCAAGACACTTTGGTTCCTAACAATCGAGAAGCGACTACTAGCACTTCTCCAAAAGTTGATACACAAATCAGTCAACTAACCAAAACCTTTGACAAGAAATTATGGTTTAAGGATAGTGGCGTAGGAGAATATTCTCTCTGTCTAGCTAATCTTCCTACGTCACCTCGGTCACATGGACAACCTTCTATCGTACACCATCAGATATCTGTAGCGTCAACATCAACACAATTAGCAGTAGAACCAATCACAAAATTCAATGGAAAATTTATCAAGGAGAAATTCCCGATGGAAGATCTTGAGGATAGCGAAATGCTAAAATGGCTCTATAGAGATGAATATGAAGATGAAACAGTTCTTAATATCAAGTTACCAACTGATAAATATGGTAAGGGATATTCAATCATGCAAAAGATGGGCTATGAGGGTAATGGTCCTATCGAAAAAAGAAAAGGAGTAGTTGAGCCTATTGATCCTCCAGGACTTACTGCAAAATATAAAACAAGACTAGGCTATGATACTAGCTCAAAGGAAACAACATCCAAACAATTGAATAATACTGTGCTCACATTGCAAGAAGGATCTAATCCAAAGGAAGCATGCTTAACAGCAATTCAGAATTTCATCGATAATAACTCTGACACAGACTCTGGAGAATACAAATGGGATACCATCCATAATGATGGATTCTGGAGGGATAAACAGATTGATGTGATACACAAGTATACGCCTACTCTAATCAAAGGAGAAGGTTCAGAGGCCCAACCACATGAATCTGAACTACAACGCAACTATGATTCTAGTGATACCGAGTCAGATTTATTCAAAAAAGACTATCGTGAGGACAATACCATCATTGATCTACCTCATACCTCGGATCCTATAGACACCTCTGTTATGACCATAACCATAGCCAATTTCACACAACCTAATGACCCGCTACCGCTAATACATCACGATCTCATTGACTGGGATCTATCTGAACCTCTCGATATGCCTATGTTTCCAATTGACGAATCTATTGTAAACTTCCTTTCCGCAGATGATGTAAATGATTGTTCCACTGGAAATTTTTGGCATGAGATCCTTAGTCAGGAGAGTGTCAAGTTTCCTAGCTACAAAAGTAAAAATCAAAAAGGAAGATATAATGGTGAAAACCAGAATCTGGCAGTGTTAGATCAAAAAAAAGATAAAACAAAGAGCGTATCAGATGGTGAAAACCTTTTTAAGGCACCAAATGATGGGATCCTTGACACTCTCCTGGAGCACTATCATGAGCGATCGCCTATTTTGATTGAGCCTACAAAAGCAGTCAATCTTGAAACTATGTAGAGAAACTGGGGATTCTATAGTTAGCTACATCAATGATGGATAAAGAAGTACCTGAGTTCACAGAATTTCTCAGAGAAAATCAAGTCAATTTTGTCTGGTCTTATGCAGACATGCTAGGTCTTGATCCTGATCTTATAATGCATCACTTGTCCATTAAACCATGAGTAAAGCTTGTAAAACAAAAACTTAGAAAGATGCATCCTCATGTGGCACTACTATTTAAAGAAGAACTTAAGAAACTCCTCAATGTGGGATTTATAAGATCAATTGACTATGCAAAATGGATCTCCAACATTGTTCCTGTATCCAAGCCTGAAAAAAGTGTTCGAGTGTGCACAGATTTCAGAGATCTTAATAAGGCATGTCCTAAGGATGATTTTCCTCTTCCAAGCATTAATACTATAGTTGATCTAATGGCTATCCATTCCATGTATTCACTAATGGATTGTTTTTTTGGTTATAACCAAATAAAGATTGCACCTGAAGACCAGGACAAAACAGCTTTCACATGTCCCTGGGGGACTTACTGTTGGAACATCATGCCTTTCGGTTTAAAGAATGTTGGGGATACATACCAAAGAGCTATGAATACAATTTTTCATGACATGATGCACACATTCATGGAAGATTATGTCGATGACATACTGGAAAAATCATACACAATAGAAGGACATCTCGATATATTATCTAAAATATTTGCAAGGTTGGAGAAGTTCAAAGTACACCTCAACCCTAAGAAATGCATTTTCGGAGTCACATCTGGAAAACTCTTGGGATATATAGTTTCAAGAAAATAAATTGAAGTAGATCCCACCAAGGTACAAGCAATCATGGAAATGCCTCCACCAAGGAATATCAGTCAGTTGAGATAACTGCAGGGATGACTTCAATCTATACGAAGATTCATTGCACAACTAATAGATAAATGTCTACCTTTCACACATCTACTACATAAGAATGTCCCTTTCAAATGGGATGATAAGTGTGAAATGGCCTTTCAAAAAATCAAGCAGTATTTAATGAACCCACCAGTTCTACTACCACTAAATCCGGACAAACCACTCATCTTTTACATTGCTGCCACAGAGACATCTTTGGGGGCATTGTTAGCACAAGAAGACTCTACAGGAAAAGAACATGCAATCTATTATATCAGCCGAACATTAATAGGTCATGAACTCAACTACACTTTCATCGAGAAGGCTTACCTAGTTGTGGTCTTTTCCTCGTAGAAGTGTCGACATTACATGTTAACTCATACAATCAATCTTGTTGCAAAGATTGATCCACTCAAATATCAGTTGAGCAAGGCCACATTGATAGGAAGGTTAGCAAAATGGGTCATGATCTTAAGTGAGTTTGATATTCATTATATTAATCGCAAAGCAATCAAAGGACAAGCTATTGCTAACCAACTGGTTGAAGCACCCCTACAGGCAGAACATCCCATGCACATTGAATTTCCAGATGTTGATGTTTTCACGGTAGAGTCAAAGCAACCTTGGTCATTATATTTTGATGGCTCCTTTACTCAACACAGATCTGGGGTAGGCATACTCTTTGTCACCCCTCAAGGAAATACCATTCCTCGATCATATCAGCTAATGTTTCTATGTACTAATAACATAGCCGAATATGAAGCTTTAATCACTGGACTCAAAATAGCATTGGAATGGAGAATCACATAATTGCAAGTTTCTGGTGACTCACAGTTAGTCATTAACCAAATCAATGATGACTATCAGACCAAAGATGACAAATTGTTTCTATACAAGAAACTGGTTGACGATTTCAAGAAATATTTTGTAGACATCAAGTTCATACAAATTCCAATGCTTGATAACAAGGGAGCTGACGCTATGGCCACAATCGCTTCATTGTTACAACTCCCAGAAACTTAGGCTCGCTATGAATTTCTGGTGGAACAATCATTTACTCCTGCTTATGACACACCCGAAAGACAAATCATTTTCCACTTAGTAGGATTCAATTCACCCTGGTATGGCAAGATTTATGCCTACCTAAAATACAACATCTTACCAATTGACTTATCCCGTAACCAAAAGCGCAATTTTATCCGTCAATCCTCTCGCTATACCCTTATCACTGACACTCTTTATCGTTGCGGTCTTGATGGTACTTTACTTCGATGTCTTGAACATGACGAATCCGAAAAGGCTTTACAAGAATTTCATGGTGGCATTTGTGGTACTCATTCAAGTGGACTAACCTTATCCAAGAAATTGATTAGAATGGGATACTACTGGCCTACAATGGAGAGGGAATCATTCACTTTTGTAACGAAGTGCTCTAAATGTTAGATACATGGAAATCCCATTCATGCACCAACACAAGAACTACAACTGTTTGTACCAACCTGGCCATTCTCTCAATGGGGCTTGGATTTAGTGGGAAAGATTCATCCTTCATCTTCGAATGGGCACAAGTTCATCATCACAACGACAAAGTATTTTACCAAGTAGATTGAGGCAGTACCTCTCACTAAGGTCACTGGCAAACAAATCTCATCATTCATACTCAACTATCTCATTTGTCGATATGGCATTCCCAACTCCATCATCATAGATAATGGACAGCCATTCAAGAATCAGGATGTTGACGAACTTTGTGAAAGATTCCATATTCAACACAGATACTCAACACCTTATTATCCACATAGGAATGGCCAAGCAAAGGCCTCAAATAAAACAATATTGAAAATTTTAAAGAAGATTGTGAATGATGCAGGGAAAGATTGGCACATTCAACTCAATCCCGTATTATGGGCTTACCGAACTAGTATCCAAACGCCAATAGGAGCAACGTCATTTGCTCTTGTCTATGGAGCAGAAGCCATCCTACCTTTAGAGGTTGAGATCCCATCACTTAGAGTATCTCTGAAAGGTCTAATCACAGATGATGAATACAAAGTTTCCCGACTCCAAGAACTAGAACTTCTTGATGAAAAGAGACAATGAGTGGTTGATCATTTGAAAGCCTATTAAAAAATGATGTCTCATAGCTATAATCACAGAGTCAAACCGTGTACTTTTTAGGTTGGTGATATTTTTCTAAAAGAGAACCCACGCAATCAACAAGACAGAGAGAAGAAAGGAAAGTTTGAACCTAATTGGCTGGGTCTGTATGTGGTCATAGCAATGTATGGTTCAGGAGCATACAAGTTGTCAACGCTAGAAGGGGACATGTTTGATGAACCCATCAATAGCATGCACCTAAAAAAGTATTATGCCTAAAACAGTTATCGTCATCCAGAAAAAGTCCTAAAGAAATACAAAAACAGCAGAAAAAATTCTTGAAGAAAGACAAAAACAGCAGAAAAAGTCCTGAAGAAAGACAAAAACAGCAGAAAAAGTCCTGAAGAAAGACAAAAACAATAGAAAAAGTCCTGAAAAAAATGGTTGCCTTGGTGAAAACCTGGCAAACAGGCATCTCGGTAATGACAAAAAAAAAAAAACACAGAAAAATGCAATAAAAACAAATAGTGAAAATCTGGCAAACAGACGCTATTTGTAGCTCTCCATCTATTAGTTTATGTTTTGCATTAGGCTTTCATTTCATGCATCTTTCCTTCATCTTAGGATCATAACAGCATCATGTTGCCATCATTTGCCTAGAACGATAACGTCTTACCATGGCTTGATTTTTTGTACATATCCATTTCAACAAGTTGTGTCAAATACTGGGGGCAAACATTGACATACTCTGGGGCAACCAACTTTCAGGATCTACCAAAACAGCTCGGCAATGATATAGAACTCAGTCATGTGAACAAACAATCAAAACACATGAACAACTATTCAATCATTGAACCATATCACAATGGTTTTTCAGCAAAATACCATATCATGACTCATATCTGGATGATCTAAAATCTGAATAATGATTGGAATATCAGTTTTTCATTTTGAATAATAGATTGTTTGATTTTCTGGTATCATCACTCTGGAGCACACTCAATGATGTACTGAACTAGAGTGGCAAGGAAGGAGGATGATTTTTCTTTGTCTGTTGTCTTGAGGTTAACTATCGATTTGAGGCAAATATGTCGTGAAACATGATTTCCAAAGCATATCATTAACGACAGTTCCACATTTGCATCAGAAGGTGGTTATTCTTTGTCTGTTTATGCAAGAAATGCTCAGGTCATCTGGGTTCAATTATACCTCGATGCTTGTGTTCGCTTGCTATATAAAAAATCATAAAAGTTGTACTCAGGTCATCATCGGCGCTAATTTCCCCTATGATGCTTGTACATACATCCAACATTTTATAAGGCTCTATAATGATTCACAAAAGCTACCAGAAGGCTCAATGAACAGTTGGTTTTATTTAGTTACATTTCATTTTAGATTAATGTATATATTTTGCATATTGGATTCGCATTAGAGTTTCACACAAGGCTGAACAGATAAATCAATGGTTGTCATGTCTCTTTGGATTATATGTGGAGGACATTTGGACATTTTTTTCATCCTCATTTCATTATCATTTCATCTCGGTCTTGAGCATATCATATAGTTTAACATCCATCATTGGGATCCTTTCCCATTTATGTATCTTTCCTCATGCATTATCATTTCATATTTCATATCATTTCATTGCATATCATGGGACATTCCCATTTTTTTTATCATCTTCATTTCATTCTCATGTTATTCCAATCCTTTTATCATTTCATATCATTCATTCATACATTTAACCTTTTTTCATTATTATCCCATTCATCATTACATATCATTTCAATTTTATCATTTTTTTATTTTTTTTTCAAATTGATCATTTTATCATTCCATTTCATTTCATTTTATCATTTCATTCCATTTCCTATCATATGATTTCATAACATATCATCTCATTTTATTACATTGCATATCACTACATTACATTTCATTTTTTTCCTTTCATTTATTATCATTCCATATCATTTTAATTTTCTCATTTTTATCATTACATTTTCCATAACATTTCCATTTTATCATTTTTCACTTCATTCCATTTCACTCCATTTCATTTCATTATTGACTCTTTTTTTTTTTTCATCACATCATTCTCTCATCATTTTTTTTCATATCATTATCATTCATATAACTATCATTTCTCATTTATCATCTCATCGGCTCATATCATTTTATCATCTCAAGTCACTTCATAATTCATTTTATCATCTCTTTTCATTCCATTTTATTATTTCATTTCATCATTACCTTTCATATCATTACATTACATTTTATTTTTCATCGCATTTCATATCATTTCATTTCCTTGTCATCTCATTTACATTACATCATTACGGTTACCATATCATCTCATTTCATTTCATGTCATTACATATCATTTTATCATCTCATCAATCTTTTTCATTTTCATTACATTTCATAGCATACATTTCATCATTTATCATTTACATCTTTTCTCATTTTCAAAAACCATTTATACAACATTTGATTCATATTACATATCATATGGCAAAATCATCACATCACATCATCATCATTTATAACATTTTGGAAATTCAAAAACATAATAATTTCATACAAACATCCCATTTCCACATCATTCATAATTCATATCATATCATATCATCTCGACACATTGCATTTTTACCATCATCATCCACCTGCATAAGATCATTAGTACACATCATATCACACATCATCATATCATAATCATATCACATCATCCTAAAAATCATGTTAGTCAGTAGATCATATATCAAAATCGATATCACATAAACAAGGAAATGCATGCATATCCATCTCATATCATCATATCAAAAGCAATACATCATCAAAACTCATCGCCGCTACATATCATCGCTCATCAAAATGTACATACAAATTTCCAATAGTCCAATGACACTAAAAATTCTAACAAGATACATGAGATATGATCAAAAATCAATGTACATGCTCCAAAGAATATGTGATACATCACATAAAATCCTGCATACATCATGGTTGGCTGGTGGAACCCCCTGATGGAGCTGGTCTCGAGGATGGTGGCCTACTACTCGTCCCTGCATCTAGATCCCGTCGAGGACCGGTAACCCCTAGACTCTATGTGTCTGTCTGTGTCCTGCTCCTGGTCCTAGTGTGGGACCGTGGGAAAGGCTCTTTGCGCTCAAGAGGACATAACTCCTCGTATCTGACCCAGTAATACTCAGCCTCTCTAGCCATCTCAAAGCCCTCTATAATGGCCTCTCACAATGATGCGCTCTCCACAGTTTCCATCAGCCTCTGTGCAACACCCTCGGCCTCTATTGCCCTCCATCTCAATGCATCTCTCTCTGTCATCACCTGGGCTAACTGTGGGTCTGGGGTAGGAGGATCTATCTGCGCCTATGCCTATGCCTGTTGTGTCTATAGTTGTGCGACCAATCCCTGTGCCTGCACCAACCGACTCTGTAACTGCACCTGTTGCCCCAGCAATGTCTACACCTAGGCCTATACGGTAGCTATTTGTCCCTACTGTGACGAGGAACCAACCCTGATCACTGTCCTCCTCCCAATCTCAATCCTCAGCCTCCACATGATCTGGATACCACTCAAAATATCCTGCCTTAGTCTCACTGGCACCAGCCCCTCATCTCCACCATCATCCCCATCATCCCCATCAGAGCTATCATGCTCCTCTCCACTCTCCTCCTCCTCTCCTCCAACCGCCACCTGCTTACCACCGGCCACATCCTCCTGTCTCCCTACCCTTGGCTGAGGTACCACCAAAATGGGTGTTGGCTCATCAAGACCAGTAAACCGTGGAAAGGGATGTGTGTGATAATATACTGAGTACTCATCGGACATACCAACATCAACAATATCTCATCTGTTGTCCCATGCCTCAGGTACTAAAGCCATATACTCTATATATGCTATCTGATATGAAATACATGGCCCCCATCCTGCCTCATCCCTGCTACGTGCATAGTGAGCAACCCCCTTGCGGCATCCCCTGTGTGAAACCGAAATGTCGTTGCACCCGCAATGCCAAGAATCTCTCTAAAATGAAGGGTGTACGGCCTATCAAAAACTACAAAATACCTACAAATGGCATCTCAAGGTGATCTGTATCCCACGGCTCGCAATCTAGGTATGGCCACCATATCACTGCATCAAGATCATCCAAGCACCGTCTCCAGTAATCCACATTGCCCAGCTTAGGCTGGACAAGGAACATCGAATATGCATATACATAAGGCATGCCTGGTGGCCTCACTCTGGGGCACGCTGGTCTCGTCACAGCAAGATGCTCCCATGCCCAGATCTGCAGTAGTGTCACGCCGCACAACAAACTAGATGCACCCCTGTATACCACCTGATGTAAATCATGATATAGGTGAGCTAACATACAGCTCCCCCATGCATAACTCTGTGGCTATAGCAACATCTGCTCCAGGATCCTCCCCCATCCCATTGATAGTCCCTTTGACAGGCGATCCAAACAAAGGAGACCTCCAATGAATGCACCTAAAACTGTCGGCAAGGCTGGGTATCCTCTGAAATCAGCCCATGGCACCCAGTACCTTGCTATCTGTGCATCACCAAACACTCTCCTCAGTGCATTTGTACCACCGAGCTCCCTGTGATCATAGAACACAAGGGAGCCAACCACGGGAATACCAAGAATCCTGTACACATCCTTTGGAGTCACAGTCACCTCACCAGTCAGCAAATAAAAGGTGTTGTGCTCTGAATGCCACCTTTCTGCCAGTGCGGTCAACAGTCCCCTGTTGACCTGAATCGGCGGCATGGCCAACAAGGATCTCAATCCGCATGTCCCTATTAATGCTACCTCATCTAGTGTCAACTCGGCTATCCTATCCCACCCTACCGAGTGACACTCCCTAATCTAGAGGTTTTTGAAAACCTCCTATTTTTGGGTAACACAAGATAGTCAATCAGCATCATATCAATGATTCAATCTCCATTAGGAAAAATCAATCTGACTCATTTCTATCTATGACCCATATCAATGCCCTATATCTATCTATGACCCATATCAGTGACACATAATCAATCCGACTCATATCTATTTATGACACATATCAGTGACACATACTCATCAGACTCATATCAAGTGACTCATATCAATGCACAATCTATCTATCTGAATCTCACATCAATTACTATTTGTTTTCTATCGCAGAAAGAAAATTTATCAACAATCCTATCAATCAATTACTATTTGTTTTCTATCGCAGAAATCAAATATATCAGCAATCCTATCAATCATTTACTATTTGTTTTTTGTCAAAGAAAGAAAATTTATCAGCAGTCCTATCAATCATCTACTATTTTTTTTCTATCGCAGAAAGCAAATTTATCAGCAGTCCTTTCAATCATCTACTCTTTGTTTTTTCGTACAGGGGAAACAGAGTTATCAGTTATCTACTCTTTGATTTCTATTTTGGAAACAAATTTATCAATTATTTATCAAATTTTCTATCCCTCTTCACATGATGATAAGACAATTTCTCTATCTATTGACCAAGGAAGCAATATACATCATCATTTTTACATCACTTTCATAAAATCACACATTCTACTTTTTTTTTACTAGATGCGCTAATCTGTGGTCTCTATGCGCTAAACCTCATATGCGCTACTCTGTATCCTATATGTGCTAAAACTCAGATGCGTTGTTCTTTGCACTGGATGTGCTCAAACATTTCCTCTATGCGTTATTTCCCTATATGCACTAAAACTCTAATCCAAAGTGCCACTGTATTTCCTGAATGCGCGACAAAGCTACATGCGCTACTATTTTCCCTAGATGTGCTAAAACCCTAATTTTTCTATGGCATCCTATATGCGCTCCTCTATTTATCGAATGTGCTAAATTGGTTTCTATGCTAAACATGCTAAATATATCCTATATGCGCTACTATTTTCATCGAAAGTGCTCAAACAGCTATCGAAAGTGCTAAATCTTTTCTAAAAGCGCTAAAACAGCATTTTAAAACCTAAAATCTGTGAAAAATAGTAAAAATTGACTCCAAACGGAAAAAATTAACAGCAACAGAGGTTGGATCGACTCACCGATGGTCCATACGCAGTTGGTCTCTGGTATCGGCGAGCCCGCTCGAATCTATGACGGTGATATAGAATCTCCATTTCGCCAGGTCACTATCAGAGCTACAGGATTCTCAAAGTCAAAAAGTGCAAATGATTTGTCCTTTTCTCCTTTTTACCTTTTAAAGGTCAACTAAAGATGAGTTTTGTGACATTTTTTATCTTTTTATCTAACTTTCACTTTATTTTTACAATGGGGCATCCCTATACATCATTTTTTTTTGAGAGCTAAATCACTGAATTCAAATCAACATCAAAATCTCATAATCATCAATGATTTACCTCCCGAGGGGGCATCATTAACACCAGCAACATTTTTCGATCGGAAACATATCAGAATCAGGTCAGGGGCATATTTTTTCAGAAAAAGGGGCAAAGTCAAACACAACAAATTTCGAAAGTAGGAATATTTTCTTTGAAGCAAGGCGTTTCACACATCACTTCAAAGAGGGGAAAAATGTAGATGCATAAAATTGGTTATATCTGATTAATCCTTGCATTTAATTAAATATTTATTATTTAATTAATTTTTCTAAAATCTTCTACACATGATTAAATTTAAATAATTTAATTATATTTTTCATTTAATTTATTCTTTTATGATGATTAAATAAATTGATTTTTATTTCATTATTCCACATCCATATGTCTACTTGATTAATTAAATAAATACACTTTATTTATTTTAATTAATTATCACTTTTTGAATTTAATTAAGTCTTTTTTATTTAATTAAATTTAAATATTCCTTTTCAATTTCTTCTTCTGGTTAATTAAATATATTATTTATTTAATTTCATTTACATACCATTTCTTAAAGGTTTAATTAAATATCTTTATTTAATTGAATATCTTCCATATCTTCTTAGAATCATGATTAAATATTCTATTTAATTATGAAATCTTCCATTATTCTTCAAATCTAGGGTAAATATTCTATTTTTAAGAAAAACCTCTGTGTCACCCATTAATAAATAATTGAATTTTATAATTCATTATTTATCTTCTTCAAAATCTTTCCATAATCTCACAAAAAGATGATTTTTAACAAATCATCTTCATCATCTTATCTTACCTCTTTTACAAAAAAAGAAAACAAATCTTGTTTTCTGCTTTCTTCTGTTTTTCTTCAGTCTTATCCATCCTCAATCGTTCGATTTGCCAGGAATTTTCACAATCATTGATCATATCAACCAATCAAAAGCTTTTGAAAAAAACTCTATAAATAGCACAGCCAATCCAAGCAAGGGTTACACAACACATATCAGAGTAATTCGAGATTAATTGCATTCTAGCATTATAGCATTCTAGTTTTATTATTCATAGCATCATCAATAGTCTTTTATTTTCAGCAATCATGTCTTAGCTTAAGCATTACATGCATTTCATATTCAATCTCGTTCTTTAGGAGGACTGTTCATTGAGCCTAGCATACAATCTAAGAGCCAACTGGAATCAATGAAAATACTGAAGATAGAGGACGATAGGACGGCATCGATAACAGGATACTGAGTTTGCAATCTTTATTACTTTAATATTCTGTTTTGATATAATGTCTTATTGGTGTGTTTGATTCATTTCGTTTTTACATATTTAATGCTCACAAAATCGACCACACACTAGTTTCTCAGTGAGGTCCTGATTTCGGGATTTAGAAAAACAAACGACGTATCATGATAAGGGTTCTATTTTGTATTTTGGCAATCATGCTGCTAGTTTCTCAAGGATGTCCTTGAAACAGGATTTAGAGAAGCAACAACGTTTCATTAATTGTACATCTTCTCTTTTTCTACTTGTGGTTGATCATGACAAAAAGACTAGGGCAATTGCGCTCTTCTTATGAGTCATGATCATCTTTTTCTGTGACTACTTGTCTTATGTGATGGTATGACCTTGTACACCTTGATCTATGACATCATGGTGTTTGTTGGCCATTACAACAGTCTGCCTAATGATGATTAAGAGATATAAATATTAAAGTCCTACGAAATTTTTTTGAAGGATTTGGTCTAGGAACTAACATGCATCTCCTTCATTCTGGTCAACCTCTCTTGTCCATCTCACGATGATATCCTGTGACATAAAAAAACATAAGTGCATACATAATCATATAAACATTGCATTAGGTCCATACATACATCATCCATAGCATTAAATCATATACATTTCATTGCATATCGCATTAACATAATCATAAACATGACATATCCATTCAAATGAATACATTATGCATATCATTATCATACATGATACAACATCGATGTAACATATTAATAAACATTGCATAATCATGGCATCATATCATAAGTAATCATCATAGGACATACATGACAAGACATATAAATAGTACCATCATCCATCATAAATCAACATCATACATAAAGCATCACATCATACATATCATGATGCATAAATCAAATAACATCGCATAACACACATGTAGGCCGCATCATATAGCATCATCTCAAAATATATAATGTCACAGGATAGAGTCAAGAGCTATCCCAAAAATGGAGCTCACAGGCTCAGTGGTCTATACATAATGTGTCATAACATACAAGCAAATGTAGCAAACATGCCCCTAAGAAAGGCTCTCATCATCCCCTCGTGGCGAAGAGTGTGGTGGCTGAGGACCTGTGACTGGCATTGAGATAATAGGTGGAATGATAATGGCCTCTGTCTGTCAAC
This sequence comes from Sequoia sempervirens, assembly GCA_007258455.2. Lineage (NCBI taxonomy): Eukaryota > Viridiplantae > Streptophyta > Pinopsida > Cupressales > Cupressaceae > Sequoia > Sequoia sempervirens. The sequence continues at coordinate 416,547 of VDFB02000010.1, read as the reverse complement.
CTGATGGCACTGACCTTGATGGCACATGTGATGACACTACGGCCTGACTCTGACACTGAAGGATCTATCACCGGTGGCTGCCTCTGTACTGACCTCTGCTCTGAATCGGTGGACCCATGACTATGGCTTGAATGATGACTCAAGGAATTCCTATGTGAGTGGTGGAACCTATGCCCTGATGTGTTCCCTGATGAGGTAGACCATCCTGCACTGGTGTGACTCCTGCTACTGCTCCCACTCCCTGACCTATGACTGCTACATGTCCTCATCTGTGAGCACGACAGTGTAGGATCTCGTCACTCAGGAGGCACTACCTGCTCATAGAGGGTCTTTTACTGCTCGTACCGAGTGCTCACCCTATAAAGCTCACAAGCCATATCCCTTGAAGGTCCTGAACATAGCGCCGCAAAATCCACACACCACTGTGCTGACTCCTACTAACGGATCACTGCCTGATCCCGCTCTACTCGAGCCACCTCTAGCTCTCCCTACAGTGCCTTGACTTGTGTCACACTCTCATCTAGCCTCCTCTGTAGATCTGCAACCCTCTGATCTGTCGTGGCGTCCTGCGGCAATGTCGAGGTAGGTGGTATCTCCTCCTCTCCCTCCACCATCCTCCATCTCAGAAGTCTCTTGGCCTCATCCATGGCATCATCATCATCATCCTCCTCTACGACCTCCTCGCCACCCACTCCCTCGTCTTGAGGCACATCCACCTCCTCACCACCAACTCCCTCATCCCGAGGCACATCCACATCCACATCCACCTCAAGATCCTGCTCCTATCTCTCCTCAAGCTCCTGCTCTTGTCTCTCCTCCTCAAGCTCCTGCCTCAACTCCCTCTCTTGTCTCTCCTCCTCTCTCTCCCCCCCTCCTCGGCCACCTCTAGAATAGCATCCAATGCTGCTCTGCCCACACGCGGTCACACCCTCCTACCCTACCTCTGGCCATCTCTCCTACGTCTCTGGTCATCTCCTCCATCATCCCCATCATCTCCATCATCTCCACCCTAACCTTCGTCCCTGCCCCCATCTCACCCTCCACCTTGGCCTCCATCCCTCCCCCTGCCTCCATCCCTCCCCCGGCCTCTACCTCTGTCACCGTCTATGCCCCCTCGCCTAACTCTCGGCACACATGGTATAACTAACCTCCTGTCAATAGATGTTGGCCCATCTGGATTTGTCACTGGCACTGGTCGATGTTCCTGCCACCATAAGTCATAGTCAGTGGTAGTCTCAGGATCTGCAATCCAACCTCTCCATCCCCACTGCTGGGCTGCTAGCCCATCAATCTGATGCTCAAAAAAAGTTACAAGAATCGTTGGCCCCCAAGCTGACTCCCTTGAAGATCTGGCGTACTCAGTTGTGCCTGCTAGTACACCCTGCTGCTCCCCAAACTATCTTAGTACACGTTGTGGTAGGTACATCTCTATAATGAGCTGAATTTGTACTGTCCTACCAATCAAATAGAGGTACTGTCTGCAAAAGCTCAGGTGGTCATCCTCATCGTCCCATTGTTGGCAGTCTCTGTACAGCCTCCAGATGAATGAAACCATGGTATCAATATGATGGCACCACCAACCTGTCTCTCCCATCCTGGTCTGTTGTAGGGCAGTGGCATTATAATAAGTGTAAGAAATCCCCTTGACTAGCTACGGTCTCTAGATAGGAGGTCGAAATATGGCCACATGCTCCCAGACCCATATCATCAAAAGTGTAGTTCCATAGCAAACGCTCTCTGCCCTCCTATAAACCACCTCGTGAAGCTGATGGTAAAGTGTGCCCAACAAACAAGGCCCACAGGCATACATTATCTTGTCTCACCTCATCCCCACTATCACATCTCCCCAACCAATGGGAAACCCATGCTTGTGTCAGTCAGGAATCAGTATGCCGCCGACCAGTGTCGCCAGAAATGCATCAAACTGAGCATAATGCTCCGCCATAAACTCCCAGTGGATCTCATAGCCCTGGATGCCAAGTCCTGCTCCCTCATCCCGATAGTACGTTGTGAATGTTTTATATCCATGCCAAGGGTCGTAAACAAGCTACTCTCCTCGGATCGGTAGTCGTAAGATATGATAGACATCCTCCAGTGTCACTGTGGCCTCTCTCATCGGCAAGTGAAATGAGCATGTCTCTGACCGCCACCTCTCACATAATGCAGTCAACAAACCCCTATTTGCCTGAATAACAGGCATATAGGCAACATAATATAATCTCAGCTGCATCAAGCATCATCGCTCCCGCGGAATAAGCTGATCACCAAACCGGAAGGTCGATGGCCTGCTCTCTCATGTATATATGGGTGCAAGTTGTCTCTGCACAAAGCCAAACAACGCGTCAGTACCTTTTCGATAATCGTCATTATGATCATTATAACTAAAAAGCACTTAAAATTTGAAGAGCATCAGAATCAGCCCTAGTCAAAGTCAAAGTCAAATGTGTCGTGTTGACTGCACTTGCATCGCGAAAAAATGGTTGCGTTGTTCTGTACTTCACTTGCGTTGTGACATATCGATTGTGTTGTTCTGTCGCTCAATTGTATCACATCAAAACACTTGTGTCACACAATATGACACATGTCACTTCATTCGAATGTGTCGCTCAAACTGGCGAATGCGTCGCAAAATGACATATGCAGCATTATAACTCTCGAATGCGACACGACATTGCGAATGTGTCGCATTTTTTAGCAAATGTGCTACACATCCTCAATCTCCCCTAAATACCCCTTACACTTGCATCACGATGCATCAAATGCGTCGAACGTGAAGTCAAATGCGGCTTACGTGCACGCATATGTGTTGCAGCGCATTCATTGTTCACCCTAAAACCCTAATTTTGGCACGCAAAACAAAAAAATGACAAAGTGGGTTACGGGTACATATTGTTGGCTCTGAGCCCTCTGGCCGCCTGTAGGTCCACATGATCTCGCCGTGATGCTCATCCACTGGAATCACCATCCTCATCGAAGTCCTCCTTGTTCTAAGCTCTCAAATTTGCTAAGGTAAATAGTGAAAATGAATTGACTTTTACCCCTTTGTCAACCTATTTATAAAGTCAAAATGACATTTGTCAACTAGGTTATTACTAGAGGCTCCTTTGACCAACTTTGACCACCCCTTTGGCCACTTTAAACATGTTAGAATCTGAAACCGTCTCTGCCATTGTTTTTCTAGTCATTAAATTGGCTTATCGGGACACTTTCCAAATTTTTTTGTCGCCGACCCACAATTTAAAAAATTTCTTGAGGGGGCATCGATACTCCATACTTTCACTGGGGCATGACTTTAACTTATTTTCTTTGTCACAACGCGACATGCTACATTATAACAAAGAGGGACAAAACGTAGACACATAAAAATGACCTAGGCCTACAAGCTCTATTTTTACCACTTTCATCCTAGCATAATTATGGCATTTAATTATGTCCTTGGTCCACATTCGACTATTAATTAAATAATTCATAATTATTTAATTAATTCATCTCCTTTTATTCTTCATGATTATTAAATAAATAAATTATATTATTTATTAAATACGTCATTAATTATCTAAGTCTTCCCCTAATTAAATAAATTTCTTAATTTATTTAATTTCCTTTATTCATTTATTCTTCCTGATTATTAAATAAATGAATTTCATTTATTTATTTAATGTCACTAATTCTCATAATTAAATGAGTTTATTAATTTATTTAATTATTAATCATATCCTCTAAATTAAATAATTATCTTTAATTATTTAATTGTCAAAATTAACATTTCCCTCATTTTAAATAAATGAAATTATTTAAAATGATCTCACATTCTTGACTGTCAGTTCATTTTAGTAAATAATCTGAAAATCGATTATTTATTATCACACAAAATCCATATTTTGAATTAATTTAATTCAAAATGGTAATATTCTTCCAAAAATCAAACAATCAAGCAAATTCTTGATTTTCCAAATCTGTTTTTCAGTTCAACACTTATCTTCTTAATTTTTTGAATCTCACAAATCAAGCAGTCTCTATCTTCTTGATTTTCGAAAATCTTTATCTTTTTGACTAATTATCTCATTTATTCTCTACCACTGATTCGATCTTCTCAGATGACATCTCAACCACTCATTTAATAATTTTTCCCTAACCTTGATTAGGATTTGTCACATTAAATCTCGTCCTCTGATTTTAGGCTTCTGTCAAAATTCAATCTCGCCCGTCCGTCCAAAATTGCATTTTCTATAAAATGCCAATTTTTCTCACAATTTCAATTACACTTAGACACTTACACATATTCACAACAACACATAGATGCTTGCATTTTCATTTTATGATTTCGGCATAATTGTCTTAGGCATTAGAGTCATTTTGTCATAGATATTTAGATTTCATTTTGTCATATTCCAAATCCTTCAAAGCTTGTGTAGGGCATAGTCTTATTTTCAAATTGCTTGTACTTTGAATCTAAGGGCAACACATCTTTCCAACAAGTTAGAAGGTGTAATGAAGATCAGCCATGGAGATTGAAGACACTTGGTGTGCTTGCTTCATTTTGTGTTTTTAATTTATATTTCCTTTGCACTTCATTACTTTCTTTGGGTTTTGCATATTTTAGTTTATAATAATCTAACCTTAGGAAAATAACCCTTAGATACACATACATATACTTATATGTATATGTATATGTATATGTACATGTATATGTATGTGTATATGTATATGTATATGTATGTATATATGTATATGTATACATATACATATACATACATATATATATATGTGTGTGTGTGTGTATGTATATGTATGTATGTATATGTATATGTATATATGTATATGTATATGCACACAAATGTATACATGTATACATATGCATATACATACACACATATATATGAATCATTACGCAATTTCATTTTTTTGGTAAGTGAAACAACACAAATATAGCTATATAATACATCCTCACACCATAGTTCATCACTGAACAATGGCCATAGAAAAATTAAAAGTAATAATTTAAAACTAAACCTTCAATATATACATGTTATAACACATATCCTCAATAATGGTGGTTTATATATTTATATATATGCATATATATAAATGTATACACACACACACATAAACAACATAGTATTGACAAGTGTGAAAAGGCAATGGCAATCTATCATACTTATAAAACAAATTGCACAGAAGGTTTGATTGAAACAAACTTGAAAGAAAATAATATACAATTTTGTTACCATTATTGCAAAAAAAAGAACATATATATATGTATTTATGTATGTATGTATGTATGTATGTATTGGTATATTGGCTGATTGACATACTTGAAAGTTCAGTACAAAATAGTAGGACAAAATGATTTATCTATTATGCATAATAGATTCCCAAAACTTAGTTAAATTCTTGAAAACCTATATATCATTAGATAAGTGTATCAATTCTCCATAAGGTCAAGAAAGGGTGTTGGTTGTTCATCTTCAAAACCTATATATCATTAGACATGTGTATCAATTCTCCATAAAGCTAGGAAAGGGAGTTGGTTGTTTATCTTGAAAACCTATATATCTTAAACATGTGTATCAATTCTCCATAAAGCTAGGAAAGTGATTTGGTTGTTCATCTTGAAAACCTATATATCATTAGACATGTGTATCAATTCTCCATAAAGATAGGAAAGGGATTTAGTTTTTCATCTTGAAAACCTATATATCATTAAACATGTGTATCAATTCTCCTTAAAACCATGAAAAAGAGTCAGTTGCTCATCTTGAAAACCCATATATCATTAAACATGTGTATAAATTCTCCATAAAGAGGAAAAGGAGTTGGTTGTTCATCTTGTGTAGCAGCAAACTCACTTCTACTAAGTTTACTTCCTCTTCAATTGTGAAGGCCTCACTTGGCCTTATGTCTATTTCAAGTGCAATACAATTTAATGGAAAAATCCTCACCCTTCGGATGTACAATAGGTGATCATCTCCAATTTAGTGCCTTCAAACTCTCCTCTCCTCTATTTAAGTTATCTTCCTCGAATTTAGGCCATTATTTTGGCTAAATTTAGTTGAAATTTTCATGTTTCCATTCAAAAATTCTTCCCATACCAAAACCTTCAATATCTATCATTCCTTTACACTAAATATGAATAACTAAAAGAATTGTAAATGCCACATCCTACATCACGGATTTGGTAACTTGATATTTTGCATTTTACAAGTGTAGACATGCAAAAATGTCTAATTCATATCACACATCCCTAATCTTGAATTTTTCATCATTTTCATTATTAACATTGCATAATTTGGCATTTTCATCACTTGCATCACTAATTCCCTTTTTAACATCAGTTTTCATTAATAACCTAATTTTCTCTATTAATTAAATAATTTTGAATTATTTAATTAACTAGTCATTTTTCACTAATTTTCCTCTTATCACCTCTAATTGAATAATTTAAATTATTTAATTAGATAAATCTAATGTTATTATAATGTCCCATAATTAAATAGTTTGGAATTAATTAATTATCTAACTTTCCTTCCCACTTGCAAGGAATATTCTTTATTAAAAAGGAATATCCTAATCCTCCATAATTAAATAATCTTGAATTATTTAATCATTCTAATTTCCCTCTCAAAGGCATATTCCCATGGAATATTCTTTTTCAAAATATCCCAAAATATCTCAACTTCCTCTTATTTATCCTCAACCCTTCAAATCTCAATCTAATCTCCACCCTTCAATTTCAAATATCTTAACCAATTTCCTAAAATCGTGGAGATATTTTAAGTTCAAATTAATCTTGACTCTTGATCCTCCTTGATCTAATCATTCGTTGATCTCAAGATCAATTCTCAACCATTGATCTAAATCTTGAAAATCTATAAAACAAGTATCTTCCTTCCATAATCACCACCTAGAATAATTTGAGCTAATTCATATCACTTGAGCACTTGAGCATTTGAGAAATCTTATCATCATCTAGGTCATTTGAAGCTTTTGCAATCATGGGAGCTAATGATTGAGTAATCCAACATACCATCAACCAGTTTCAAAATGGAATGCTAGGTTTGCACATGTTTGATTTCATGTTTTGAATTTGGTTTTCATTGCTATTATTGATTTCTAACTTGTTTGCATTCTATTTCATTTGTAAGTGGGATTTGATCATTTTCTTGATATGGGTATTTGTGAATTATAACCCTTATTGAATAATTCATACTTCATTTACATTTTCCAGTAACCCTACTTCACATTTTGGCACACTTGATGGGACCCACATCCCTGATAACATTTTTATCAAGTTTTTGATAATCTGCAAGTTACAATGGCACGTTTGGCTATCATGGATTGTTGATTTTGTTGCATCTGACAAGGTCATAATGTCATGTTTGATGGAATTGGAATGTTTGACATCAACATATTGGCGCATTGAAGGGTTTTGACACATTTTTTTCTGTGATTATAGGTTTGTGACTACACGATGTCGTGTTTGTTGATTTTGCCACATTTGGCAAGGTTCTAGTGCCACGTTTGGACATATTATCACCTCTAATACATATTGTTGCATTTGTAGAGGGTCATAGTGTCATTTTTGAGGTAATTGTTACGTTTGGTTATCTTTTGTCATATTTTTTGTATGTACTTTTATTGTTCTATGTTTTGCAATCATTTGTTTTGATCTAACCCTAACCCTAATGTGCTTTGTATGTTGTTTTTGTTTTCTAATCTAACCTATTTGTGCAACATTCATTGGGAGAAGATAACTTGTAAAACTATTAATTTATTTGTGGTCTAGGGTTTTGATTGGTCCAAGGAAAATAATTGAAACTACTAACATATTTGTTACAGGTTTCCTTGTTAAAGACAATCATTCAAACTTGTATGTTTTTTATTGTTAGATTAGATCAAATTTCAAGTTAGTGCTCTAAAATTAACTTATTTGTTGTGTTTGGTAGGCTAGAGTGTACGTATCCTCTCCCCTTGTGCTTCATGTGATCTTAGGTGACGAGAAATACCTCTAGTTTGCATTTATTTTTGTATACCAAAGGAGTTGTCTATGTACCCTCTCCCCTTGCACCTTGTGCGATCTTGGGTGATGAGAAATAGCAACATTAATCCTTCCTTTATTGTTAGGAGGCCTTCCTAGGGATTTCATCACCCTAGGGATCAACCACGAGCACATTTTTTTGGTGGACTATATAAAGGGGTGAGAGTGAAAGCTATAGCTCAATCTAATCATGACATGTCAAGCATTCCTTTAAGGTCCCAAGTGATTCCAGACACAAGGATTTGATATTTTGATTTCACGTTTATACATGTGTTGGTGTTTACAAAGTACCTCCACTATGAACCCTTGTTATTTAGAAGCTTAAGACCTTTTATCCATCAAACTATAGTGGTGCAACATGATAGTGTCATCACTTGAAGTTACTCATGGTGTACTATCCTTGGTTGAGGTGATTTGGTGTCTTGTTAGGACTTTGTCCTTTCAAGGTGAGGGGTTTCAAGGTGGTACATGACCTTGGTGCACCCTATTCACCCACTCCTTGGATTGGTATTAACACATAAGTGTGGTGGGCTTACTATGGGGAGATTCACCTTTTATTACTAGCTAGGTCGTGCTTATCTAATGTGTTTTCAATTATGCTATATACTAGTGATATTTATGGAAGAAAGCTTGTGAAATATATTCACCTTGGGGTCAGTCCTACCTTTTATGTCTTCTATTTGTATCACTTGATATCAAAACATAACTCAGACATTTACACATCAAACTTACCAAAACATTCACTGATCACTGAAACAGTCACAAAAACTCTCATTTGTCTATCACAGTTTGTCACTTCTGCATATCTTGTCACTTTTGTGTGCATATTTCCACATCTATAACAACATATTAGTGCTTTTTTCTAGTATATCACCACCTTTTTCACACAATTTTTTTATTTTTCCCATTTTATTGCATCTACTTTAGTTTTTACTCTGTCAAAATATTTTTTGTATAACTACACCCTTGTCTACTTTTTTGTGTTTTTCTATCATCATATTACCATTCCTGTCACACTTTTTCATGTTTTCCTACACTTTGTTGCATTTTTTTGGGGTAGTATATTGCATTTTTCTAGCTTTCCATGTTTTTCTATAGCTTTATTCTTCTCAAAAAACTTTCCTAAACTCAAAACTATCATAATCTATCTAAAACCATCTATCATAATAGACCTTACATTCTTGAACAATTTGTTTCATCTTCACACATCAAAACTATCCTTTCAACTTGGCTTTCCTATGAAACATCATTATAGCCTTTTGGAAAAAACTTCAACCTTATCAAACATATTTAGACATTAACAACCTCAAACAACATCAGTCTTATCAAACTATCCTTAACATCCTTTTTTCAAAACATAAAATCAACCTTTTGACATCAACCTATCAAAATCAAACCAATCATCTTGCTAATATCTTTTGATCACATCCATCCTCATCTTGTGGGCTTGTTAACTTAGTGGAACTATCTCCCCTCTATGTTTATGAGATCATCGTCATCTCCCCTTGCTTATACTCATTAGACTAGTCCAAGTAAAGGCATCAATCCAACTTTTCACCAACATCTTGAGATCTAGCACAATCCAACCAACTTTGTCTTCATCCTTTTGTTTAAAGTTTAAACATCAAATCCCATCAACTAAATGGTAAATATCTTTTTTTCTAAAGGTTAACCTATCCAATTCAATCAACTTGAACATCATATCTTTTGTTCCAAGAGACTTGTCAACATATCCTTTGAATCCATTTTCGAAATGAAAATCAAAACAACATCATCACACACCTACCATTATCTCAAGTCTTTCATCTTTAAGGTCTTTTGTAAGTTTATGAAAACCACTAGGTCACAACACAAAAATAACATACAACACAAGAATACCCTAGTAGTTCTAACATTCCAAAGACCACAAGTATTGAAACCATAATTGAAATTACATGGGATTTCCCTCTAGCACCGCTCCTCATGCGTATACCGCCTCTCAACAATACAATGTTAATCCTCAACAACAACCAAATGTTAATCCACCACCACAACAAAATGTGGGCTCTCAACAACCAAATTTGGCCTCTCAACAACCAAATTTGGTCTCTCAACAACCTAGTTACAATCTTCAACATCACAACATCCTCTCTCAACAAGGAAATCAACCAACTTAAGGATAAGATGGATATGTAGAAGAAGACTCTAATGATGAACTCATTGAAGAAATGATCTTAGAAATTACTCAAAATACTCAAATGCTAAAAGTAAGCGATGCATTACTTACTTCTGATCCAAACACTTATTTCTATAGGCTTTCCCAACATGGTGCTAGGCTACCCATTGATTTTAACATTGAGGACCTTAGAGACCCAACCCTTATTCATAGGGGTGAAGATACCATGGTTTGACGAGTATCTCAACCTATAAGACAACCAAAAATTCTAACCTTTCTTGTACAAACAAACGATCCTTCTCAAGCAAGAAAAGTTCACAATCCCTTGTATAGACAATCATATCAAATGGAACAAGCAATTATAGCCCAACAAAACCAACCGGATCCTAACCTTTTGGCAACCCAAAACCTTTCACAATAATCAACCAACCCTTTCAATACTCCAATCATAACTCATAATGCTTCAACTAATACGTGGACACCAAACGCATCAAGGAACTTGTATGAAACCCCTTGGTCACAAAATGCACCTCAACAAGGTCAAAATCCTAACATACAAAACATGTCAAACCATCCTTGTAGACCACCAAAATTTGCACCAAATCCACCATTATATGCTAACATTCCACCACAACTGAAACATATGGCTTTACCCATTTATATCATTCCTAATCCACCTCTTCAATCACAACAACAATCACTAATCTATCAAAATACACAAACCAACCCTCCTCAACAACAAGCCATGTATCAAGAAAATACACATCTAAACCTTTCACATAACACTTCTCAAGACATGACACAACAACAACCTCCTTACCAAAAGCAAAACCCCTCGTACAACACTCAATATCAACAAGGGTTGAACTTTCAAAATGCGGATACTAACACAATGCAATATCAATATAATACTTCATATACACAAACTCCACAACATCATAACACAAATTCTCAATATCATCAAAACACAAATCCCCAATATCAACAAAACATGAATCCACAACATCAAAACATAAACCCTCAATACCAAAACATCATCTCTCAAAATAAAAACATAAACCCTCAAAATCAAAATATAAACCCTCAACATCAAAATGTTAACCCTCAAGACTCAAACATCAATCCTCAAATACAAGCGTTCCTCATCAATATCAATATAATATTCCTCAAGGTCTGATGCAAATTCAAAACTCATCCTACAATTCATCATCCCCCTTCATACATCAAAAATGCAATCCACTTGTTATGCCTTCCATAACCACCCCATTTTAAATTTGATTAAAATAGGACCCCCCTCTTTTGCTTTCGCTCTTTGTGTTTTTCCCCCTTCGATTTTGAGGTTTTGCTTTGCCTTGGCATGTGCTTAATATGTTTATCTTGCTTGCCCAAGTGTTTTTCCCAAGTTGAATATTGAAAATCCTAAGTTTTGGGCTAAGTTCGGGTTTTCACCCTGGTTCGAGATTTCCCTGTCCGTTCGGATTTTCCCGAACTTCTTTCGAAGTCCGGTTTCTTGCTGTTGTTCAGGTTTTTGAGCCAGTTCGGGATTTTCCTATCTGGTCATATTTTCCCAGATTGCGCTTGAATTTTGGCTCTGTCTGCTTTGCGCTACAATTGAAAAATTTCTAGACTCCACGGAATTCTGCCTAGGTCAGATTTTCTGGATTTCCGTCTGGCCGTCAGGTTTTCGAGTTTGGTCAATTTTTGGGACTTTTTTCCATTTTGCTTTATCATTTGCATTCTCCTGAGTTGAGATGTTTATCTTGTGGTACATTAAAAAGTTATGATCTTGCTTGGAGTTTGAATTCCAGTGTGTTTGGGCAATTCATGGCTTGCCCTGTGCGTTCATGGTTAAAATCTAGGGTTTCATGCCTAGGGCTTCGCCATTTCACTTTGTTTTGCTTTTGATTAAGCCTAGAATTCGAGGAAGATTTGTAGGAGGCTCGTGTTAAGCGATTTTCGTACCCAGGGTCCTCAAATTTATGACCTTTGGTTAATTTGAGCGAAGTCGTGGCTGGTGTTCAGGGTTTTGGTCAGGTTCGGGATTTTCCTACCCAACCGGATTTTCTCGGATCTCTTCAGCTTCCTGGAGGTGTGCTATGAGTTCAGAGTTTTGCGCTCTTCGCAGAATTCTGGTCCGGATGGATTTTTTTGAATTCTCTGCTGTGTCTTGCGGAATTTAGGAAATTTGGATAAAATTAGTAAATCTAATAATGAACGCTTGATATTCTTTGCTTGTTTTGATGAATTTCAATGATATATGCATCCTTCTTCATTCAAGTGATCTCTTGGTATGCCTTACGCCGCTTCAGAATTCTCCATTCTGGCCAGATTTTCCTGATTTCTCCTTCTCCCCTTCATTTTCCCGAAATTCATGTTGTGTTGTCATTTCGATGGAAATCCGGTATGGCCGGACTTTTTCGTGTTTTCTGGGAGGCACTGTGGATCGAGGAAATTTGGTAAAATGGATGATTCCAGTTATAAATTCTTATGTTTCCATGCTTTAATTTGGTAAATTTCACTGATGTATGCTGCTTATGTTCATTTTGATGATCCAGTGTTGATGCTTAATGGCTAATTTAATGGTTTTTATCATGATTTTGAGCTAACACTTTGATGAAATGTTGTTAACATCGAATTCTCACATTGGTGTTTGATGAATGCAGGCTGAGTCTAGCAAGGCGGCGGCTGGAATGGCTAAGAGAGACTGGGACAATACGATGGGACAGATCTGAAGAATAACATTAATGTTGTTGAATGGCGAACTAGGGTTTCACCTATGGAACTTGTGGACAGCTTACAGAGGATGTTCTTAATGACGAAGGCCATAATGGAGCAAGGTATGGGCAACGTGGGGGAAGCAGTTAATGCAAAGTTGCATCGAAAGTCGTGCTTCCTCATCATTTCACTTTTCCTCTTCTTCACGCATTTTGGTATGTTTCTTGTCTTTGGTCAGTGCCCTTGCATTTAATGCATGTTGGCTTTGTTTCAAACCCCTTCTAGGGTCGACGTGTTCTGTAACCGACATATTTTGTAAACCCTAAACTGGGCTGATGCATTTTGATGCATTTTATAAACAGGGCATTTCACCTCTTTGTAAAGATCTTTTTGGCAAGGGTTAGAAAATCATTGTTAGAAAGTTGTTAGAAGAGCTAGAAGAGTTAGAGAAGAGTTAGACGAGTTAGAAGTTAGGGTTAGACAAATCTGGAGAAATCGAACGTTAAAGCGAATTTAGCAGTAAAGCAAGTTAGGATTTTGAAGGAAGTTAGACATTTTTTACAGTTCGCCAGGAAGAGGAGGTGATGTATCTTCCAGATTTTTCTAGCATAGATGGAGATAATTTGAAGACATGGGTTTTCTGTACACTAGTGATCTTGCCAGATTTGTAAATGTTGCTTATCTGTTTCATTAATAGTAGGAGCAGCCATATTTAAACCTACTTTATATTATGCTCTAGAATGGTATTCATTTTATGTTAATCATTTTGATTTGAAAAGCTTTCATGGAATGAAATTTTATCTTATGTTTTGTTTGAATAATGATTTGCAATCTACTGTTAAAGTTTGTACTGTGAATGAATGAAACTTTGTATCAATTACAAGTTAATTTTATTTTGCAGTTCTAGTTTAGGAATTCCTTGGAAGGTAACAAGTTTGATTAGTTGAATGAATCAGCATTCTTTTCAATTTAAAAACCTTGATCTATCTTTTTCTATTTCTTTAAAAACCACCAGTTAAAGTAGGTTTAGATAGATGTTTGATCTTGTAACAATCTGGAAGCACAAAACCAGCAGGCCCCTTGAACATTACAGCCATATTGACTACTTCGTGAAACAACAACATTGTGAACTAACATCAAAGACCTTAGGGGGTGATTAGTTTGATTACTGATTGTCTCTTTCAGGAGGGGTGAGATATTTTTACTTTTATCTTACCTGCATGTTGTGGGCCAATTTGGCACCTCAACATATTTGGCGCTAGATGGAGGGCCAGAAGAGAAAATTGGATAATATTGGGTTTTTCTCACCAGAGAGGTCCCATAGAGTTCTTTGATCAACTGAAAACCCACCACCTTTGATAGAACTCAAGACCCCAACAAGACACAAGATTCATAGGACTGCCGCAACCATTCTACCACCCTTGTCAGCTCCACTCACTCCACCAGGCTTTCCACCAACACCCCAGTGGATACCTGTGAATCCACCACTAAATCCACCTCAATTGCCATTATAGCTGGTTCAGCCCATCCAACAATTGGCTCAACCTCCACCACCACCACCAATGGATTTTTTTATGAATAATCCCTCTCCATTAGGGACTATTCCTGGAGGCTTTCATGATATGCCTAAGAATCCTGAGAGATTTTGTCCCAAATAAATTCATGGCGAATCAAGGAGTGTTGAAGAGCACATACAAGCTTTTAAGGACGCTTGTACCAAAGCCCAGATAGCTCACCATGATGTGGTGTGTAGGTTGTTCCCTTATTCCTTAGGGGATATGGCGTACAACTGGTACATAAATCTTCCACAAGGTTCTATTCTAAGCTGGATAGATCTAGAGAATGCTTTCATCAATCAGTTCAGAGTTTATGTGGATCTAGCCATTTTGTTCCATCAATTTGCTACCATTAGGAAGGAGCCATGTGAATCACTACCCTTATTTAATACAACATTTCAATGAATGTATAGGAAATTGCAAGACCCCTATCTAGTTGCTGAGAATAGTTCCATTCAGGCATATTTTAGAGTTATAGACCATTTGCTTGGCTTGTTCCTACAAAGGACTTATCAGCTGACAGATATTGATTCTCTATCTAAAGTTTATCATCTAGCCATCAAGCTACAACAACAAAATAGCTCTCAACAAGGGAACTTGGGAGGAGGTTTTCCTTCTATGGGGTATCAGATGCCTAATCCAACCCCTTTATTCAATATTGTCCCAGGGATGTCTCCTTCCCATTATGGACCCATGTCTGAGTTGCAAATTCAATCTCTTGTTCCATTCTTTTCCAATGGAGCTCCTGACTTCTCTCAACAATCACAAGCTCATCACAGTCCACATGGTCATCATAATCAAGTTGGAATACCAAATCCTGTCAGTCAGCCACCTATTGCTAAGAATGTTCAGAGTGAAAGGATAGTTCAACTCACAAACGAGGTGGAGACCCTAAAGAAAACTCTGTCCCAAGTCACAAATGACATGGCTTAGCTTAAACTGAACCCCTCTTAGAACCAAGGTAACTATGCTAATCAAGTTAATTACCCTAATCAGAATAATAATAATCAGGGTAATTATCAGCACACCAACAATCACAGCCAGAGGAATTATCAAGGTCAAAACATCCCCAACCAAGGCTATCAAAATCAGAACAGAGGATATAACCAGAGGCCTAATAACAACAGACAATGGAACACAGGGCCAAATAATGGTGGGGTTTCTCACAATTATCAAGCTAATGAGGACAGGCCACATACTGCAAATGTGGCTAACCTCAATTTTATGACTAACTGGTGCAGGCTACATGATACTGCAATTCATTCTGAGGTGAACTTTCTTGAAATGGAAAAGGTTGTGAAGATGGCACAAGAAGATGCCCAAACGTTCCAAGGGAATTCAAATAAAGGAGGTGGCTCAGTGGATACAACAATGGCTTATGACCTCTTTGAAGAAGAACCTTCATTCCCAATGCAGAATGAGAATGAACCAGAGGAAGATGTGTATGATGCCCAAGCCTTTCAGACAATGGGAGGACACTTCCTAAGAAACCAAAATAAGGGTTCATTCACTACATCAGCACCACCTAACCACATGGTGCCTCCGAATCAAAGTATTTATAACAACCCTCCTCCACCAAAGGGTCCGCCTGACTTCCCTAGCAAAGGTAATTCATCTGGTGCTTTCAAATATAATGCAAGTTATAACATAGAATTTGATATTGTTTCTGAGATGGAGAAATAGAAAACCTCTTTATCATACTTTGACATCCTAAAATGGTGCCCCTCCCAACGAGATATAGTGTTGAAAGCTTTGGAAGAAGTTGATAAATCAAAAGGGAAAACCAAGGTGGCACCCGCTGCGGACATGAACGTAGCTTTGTTCAGAAACAAGGTAGGGACCCCACCATTTCTTTTAAGTTTGAGAATCTGTGGGAAGAATCTACACAATTGTCTGCTAGATTCAAGGGCTTCTGGCAATGTTATGCCATTTTTTGTATGGAAGAAATTAGGATTGGATCTTGTCCAAATAAACAAGAAGGTCGTCCAACTTGATAAAACAGAGGTTATGTAGTTGGAGAATTGAGAAATGTACATGTTCAAGTAGGGTATGACCCTCGGATTCAAACCAATATGGATATTTAGGTAGCAGACATTCCTGAGACTTACGGTATGCTTTTGAGCAGAGATCTAATGAAGAGTATAGGGGGATATCTCTCCCTCGACTTTTCACATATTTGGCTACCATGGGGGGGAAATTGTTGGTGTAATTAATTATTTAATTACACTTTAGGATAAGTTTACTTAGGATATTTTATTTCCTAGGATAATTATTATTTAATTCTTATCTTATTGAGTTGTCTTTTGCTCAAGATAAGATTAGGGTTGTCTTTTCCTGCTTTATTGCATCATTGCCTTTTCGAAGGCTTTTGTATTATTTGTAAAACAATTACATTCAATAATCAATAATTCTAATTTTTGCTTACACACATTGGCTCTGAGGGTTTACAAAACTTCTGTTGTTTTTGTTTTGAATATCTTTGCATGTGATAGGTGATTGCTTGTAGGTGATTCTTGGGGACTATGAAGTTGGTTTTTCAACTTCTACATGGTATCAGAGCTCCAGACCTGTCGCTGCTTATTCGTGATCTGAAGATATTCTCTCACAGCGTCTATTTTTGTGCAAGGGTTTCAAGTCAAGTTGATTTTTGGTAGATCTGGGGGTAGCCAAATTTTTGGAGCACTTTGGGCTCGAACAGACATCTCCATCGCGATCAGAGTGTCCAAAAACCCCAGAAACGCCTTTTGTTTCGTCGATTTAGGTAAAAGTTGAAGAAAAGGAAAAAAAATTAGCCGAAAAGGCCATACGGCCTCCCTAGCATAGTTTTCGAGGCTGAAAAACGTAAAAAAAATCAAAAAAATAAAAAAAATCAAAAGTTTTTTTATTTTTCCAGCACCGCCTGTTCAAATCAGCTCCGCCACCAACCGGTTGCAAGCGGCCATCGGACCTCAGCAGGCTGGCCGCCCAGTAGCCTCCTCAACCTGAGCACCACCGGTTCCTCCTCCAGCCCTCGAGGGCTTATTTCCTCCGCTAGTGGTCCTTTGGAGAACCGGCTCCCCACCATCCAGCTCCTGTTGGGCTCTAAAGCGCTCCGCCGTGGTCACGTTGGGACCGGGAGCTCCGCCATTAAGCCCCCGCCGGACTCAGCCCCCGCCAGGGTCACATCTATGACCAGGGGCTTCGCTGAAGCTCTTTCCAGCCTTAGGAGCTGGCGGCCAGTCATATGCAAGACCAGAGGCCGAAAATTTTCAGCCCCCGAGGGTCGATTTTTTTACCCTGTTTAGTCTACCTGGTTCCTAAAACAGGCCTTTTTTCATTTTTTCATAACTTGGTCAAACAGAGGTATTTTTTTGCAAACGAGATATTGTCGGAAAGCTGCTTCGACGATCTTCGCAGTGGCGGTGGTTTAATTTCCCTTTTTTCCGTTTTGGTGCTTTTTTCGCCTGTCAAAGCCAGAAGTTGTTGTTTTCACTTTAGGAGGCGTAACTTTTGCGTCTTGGCTCTGTTTTTCGAAAATGAATAGGCATTGGAAAGCTAGTTCAGTGCTCTACACAAATATAAGACCTATGTTTTCATATTTTTTTACCAGGTATCTGCTATTTCTGTTTGATATCAGCCTTTACCTTTTTAGTTATTTTCTTGGGAAGCGTGCAATCAGGCTAATTTTTTGAGATCAGTTAGCATTGTTTTTTTATTTGAGAGTATTTATTGTTGTTTTTTGTCATGGATTTACATAATATTTCACCCCTTACTCCATTCAACTATTTTGGTTGGAAAAAACAAATGGAGATTCATTTGAAACATAAAGGGTTGTATAGGGTAACCATGGGTACAGAAATTGAACCTACAGGTGCTATTGAAAAGAGAAAATGGTTTAATAGGTGTGATGAAGCTTATGGTACATTATGTCTTTCTCTTTCATCTGACCTTCTTTTTCACATTGAGTCTTGCACTACACCAAATGAGATATGGGCTACTTTGGAGTCTTTGTTTGGGAAGTAGGATACTATGAGAGGGTTTCAGTTAGAGAATGAGCTTATTGGCTTAAATCCTAGGGATTTTGACAACATCCAGGAGTTTTTCACCAAACTCAAGTCTCTTAGATTACAGTTGTCACAATGTGGTGTTCAAAAAGAAGACTCTCAATTGATATTGTCCATTCTTTCTAAGCTTGGACCAGATTATTCAGTTTTTGTATCTACCTTTTATGCCACTAGGGATGCACTTGGTACGAGATTCACCATTCCATCTCTTGATGACTTTGCTTCATCTCTCACTCAAGAGTAAGATAAGTTAGCTAGCATGGGCACGGTGAAACCTTCTTCCTCTTCACAAGCACTTATTGCATCACAGGAGCCCAGAGATCAGAAGGCTTCTACAGGCAAAGGAAAGAAACTGAAACAAAAGGATTCCAAACCTCATGAGCAGAAAAAGGAGTCCTCATATTCATCCTCCTCTTCTAAGGGGAAATCATTTAGGAAGGAGAAGTCTACATGTGCATATTGCAAGAGGGAAGGACATGCAAAACATAATTGTTACAAGAAGGATGTTGATGAGTTGAAACATCTTCTTCAGAAACATCAGATTGATTTTCCTTCTAGGATGTCTGCATCATCTTCTTCTCCTCATTCTTCTTCTTCAGAGCAGCATAACACAGGCACAGTTGGTTTGCATACTTCATCAGATATGAAGGGACATTCCCTTTGTGCTTCTTCAAGTATTGGATCAGGGAGATGGCTTCTAGATTCAAGAGCATCTCATCATATGGCATCTTCGTAGTCTATGTTCACTTCCTTTGAGCCTTGCACTATGTCTCCCATTTTGATGGGAAACAACACTTACATGAGTGTTACAGGGAAGGGGTCTATTAGTTTTTGGGATCACTCCTTTCAGGATGTCTTGTGTGTCCCTCACTTGACAAATAACCTTCGGTTATCATCAGAGACTTGGAGAGTAGAGCAGTTATTGCTACTGGGATAGTGGATCACTCATCTCGGTTGTATTCTTTCACTGATTTTGCTACTGGTGGTGCTTCTATTCCTACAGCTGTTCCTCACACTTCGAGTGTGCATCATCATTCAGAGGAGAGATTTGGCTTCTTGAACATTGGATATTTCACTTCAGATCATGTTCTCGAGCCTTCCATTCCATCTCCTCCACCTCTTGTTGCTTCTTTTGTTTCAATGCAGCATGATCCAGTTGATCATACATCTTTGGAGGTTTCTATTGAGTCTTCACCTACTTCGACTTCTTCATTTTTTGAGGTCACACCTACTTCTGTGGAGACATCTTGGGCTACACCTACTTCACCTTCAGAGATTTCTTTCATTCGGCCTCTTCCCTCTCACTTCTTTTGGAGTTACTTCATTCTAGGGGGGATCTGTGGTCTCTTTCTTCCTCTCTTATGGGGGGATTCTTTTATGTATCTTTGTGATGGATGGTGTCCTTGGGGGGTCTTATGGAGTCCTCCATCTTTCATCACTTTGGTAGTTTATTGCATTCTATTTTGGGGAGGATTTTTGTTCCCATGTGGTTTTCTCCTTTACCCCATTTGATTTAGTTTGCATTGCATTTGTAAATGAGTACCTGATCAGGCCTTGTTGCCGGGACTCATCTTTGCATAATAATTTGCTTCTCCCTAAGTTGCACTTATGGGGGGTGTTGGTGTAATTAATTATTTAATTACACTTTAGGATAAGTTTACTTAGGATATTTTATTTCCTAGGATAATTATTATTTAATTCTTTTCTTATCTTATTGAGTTGTCTTTTGCTCAAGATAAGATTAGGGTTGTCTTTTCCTGCTTTATTGCATCATTGCCTTTTCGAAGGCTTTTGTATTATTTGTAAAACAATTACATTCAATAATCAATAATTCTGATTTTTGCTTGCACACATTGGCTCTGAGGGTTTACAAAACTTCTGTTGTTTTTGTTCTGAATATCTTTGCATGTGATAGGTGATTACTTGCAGGTGATTCTTGGGGACTGTGAAGTTGTTTTTTCAACTTCTACAAAAATTCCTATGCAGATTAGGATTGAGAGTGAACCTCACCTCAAACATATCATCACTAAGTATGACTGTCCCAACGAGGTAGCTTATTTTGAAACCAAGATAGGGGTTTATAAAAGAGAGGAAATTATGACTCTTTCGGTTCTTGATTCTAATGATTTGTCAATTCAAGAATTCCTCGATCCCATGATTAGTGTAAACCAGCAGGTATTGATTAGGAATTTGCAACAGGATTAGTTGGTCTTAGGGGAAGATATCGATTTGTGGAGCCTTCTACTCCCAAATTGGTGTAGGGTACACTACCAAAATCATTCGAAATTGACCTGCCAACCCTACATCAGTGTTCTAGATCATGTTTTCCAAATTGAAGAAGCTAGCCCAAGTCATCTTGATACCATTTCAAATCACTTCTCATTTGAATCCAAAAATGCAATAATGTTAACCAGAGATAATATACCTTCAGAAGATGTCCCTCCTCAAACTGAACTTGCCTCGGTCATAATATCGGACCAACATAGTTATGTTGAACAACCCCAGGGTTTGTTTGATACCCCTGCACTCACAAGGATACCAAAACCCAAGGGGTTAATCAAAGATACAGATAACTGTTAGAAAGATATCCTAGGATTACATAATATATTTGAGCAAAAATTGGATATTGCGCCTGATGAACCTATTAAACACCCATTCCCAATATTTGATGCAAAATATCCAGTGGCCCCACCTATGGTTCATCTTATCCAAGCACCCACAACCAACTCAAAGAGATCAACCCCAGCTCATAATCAGCTATGGACCCTCACGTTTGATGGATCCAAATCTAAAACAGGGTGTGGTGTTGGAATTGAGTTAACCAGCCCAAAAGGGAAAAAAAAATTTGCTTCTTATAGGTTACAGTTTGGATGCACTAACAATATAGCAGAATATGAAGCATTAGCTCAGGGACTGATGTTCGCACATCAGAAGAAAGTTACTGCCTTGATGGTTAGAGGAGATTCAGAAGTGATTATCAAGCAAGTACGCAGCTAGTACACATGTCACAATAAAAGGTTGGCAGCTTATAGAAATATGGTGTGGAACCTAATTGAAGACTTTGATGCTTTTGGGATTATTTTAATCCATAGAGAGGAGAATCAAATAATTGATTCATTAGTTGTTGCTGCAAGTACCCTGGAGCCCATGCAAGACTCCAAGCTCAAGAGATTTTCAGTAGAATTGATATCCACCCCGGCTATCCCTAATAATGTCAGGAACTTTCAAGTCTTTGACGATGATCGACATATCCTTACTTTTCTAGCAAGCTCAGATGTTTTCGAAGGACAGATCATCGATGAATCCGACAGGGATCAAGGAGACTAGAACCCCGAAGATTGCGATATAGAAGGTGTCCTCAATTTTAAAAGAAATAGCATTCCCAAGGAAATGGTGGCCTTAGAAAGAATTTTTGATTCAGATCCAAGGGCTCGGGAAAAGGTATCAACCGAAGGTAAAGGAGGTGAATATGAAACTATTAACTTAGCTGAATCTGTCCCTAAAAGGAAAGTTTACATAGGGAAAGCTTGCCCTGAAGCAATTAGAGAAGCTATATTGAGGGAACTGAAGAAAGATATTTCTGCAATAGCTTGGGGGTATGAAGATCTAAAAACATTTGATACTTCTATGATAACTCATACTAATTCTTTGAACCCTGAAGGTAAACCATTTCGGTAGAAACAGCATCCTGTCAATGCCCTAATTGAACCACTGATCTTTAAAGAAGTTCAGAAATTGCTTTCGGCAAGATAATTTTTCCTGTACAACATTCAACATGGGTGGCTAACTTGGTTCTAGTTCATAAAAAGAATGGGGAGATTAGGCTATGTGTAGATTTTAGGAATTTGAATAGAGCTTCGAAAAAAGATAACTACCCACTCCCTTCTCTGGACGAAGTCTTGCAAATTGTCAATGGGTCTCAAATGATGTCGTTCCTTGATGGTTATTCTAGGTACAATCAAGTGATCGTTAATTATGAAGACAGAATAAAGACAACCTTCACTACTAAGTGGGGAACATTTGCTTACAGGAGGATTCCATTTGGTTTGATAAACGTTGGAGCACCCTTTCAGCGTGCAATGGACGTAGCGTTCAAAGATTTGATTGGTAAGTGCATCATCATTTATATGGATCACTTGACAATATTCTCTAAAGATAGACTAAACCATGTTGTAGACTTGGCTAAAGTTCTTGAAAGATGTATCTGTTATACCTTGCATACACACCCCAACTTTTGCTTGGAAAAGTTGGGGACCCCCTCTTCTTTTCTTCTTTCTTTTTTCTTTGTCTCTGTCGGAATCCGGAACCGGAACAGAAACTTTTCCAAGGTTCTTGTTCCTAGTTTCGTCCCGGTCCCCTTTCCTCGCTTCGTTCGGGTGTTGTCTCGTCTTGTCTTTCGTTTTTGCGTTGTTCATCCGTTTTGCGTTGTTAGTTTGTTTTGGTCTTCGTCTTTTTGTTGTCGTATGTTCGTCTTCGTCCTTTTGTTTTCTTTTTGCCGTGCTCGGTTCGCGGGTCATTTGTTTTTGATTTCGTGTTTTGTTTGGGTGTTGTCATTATTTGTCGCGTCGTTCCACCTTAGAGTTAGTTAGAAAATATTAAAAAAAAAAAAAATTACAAAATACAAAAAATGAGAATAACACACAAATACAAAAAAACTTTTAAATGAATCTTTTCTTGCTTTAAGTTTAAAAAGATTTAAATTTAAAAGTTTTAAAATAAAGAAATTAAATAAACAAATATTTTATTTATTTAAAAGATTTGTTTAAAATAATAATGATAATATAGAATAAAATGCAATGTCAAATTGCACGGCAAGAGGGAAGGGGGTTTTAAAAAGGTGTAATAGTAAATGTTGGGGTTTTAAAATTAACCCACACCGCTTTCCGCACTCTACAAGGTGGAGAGTAGTAATAAGTTAAAATGGTTCCTACTCCATTCATGAAATATTCCGACCCCGCCAGGTGATAAGGAAATAAAAAGAGGGTAGGAAATAAATTTGTGTGGAACCGGAAAGAAGATGAACTAGGAATATAAAAAATGTGTCTACATTCTAGAATGACTCCGCCTCCAATATCGCTCAAAAATGGTCCCGAGCCCGTCTCAATAAAATTTCTTTTCAGAGCCGGAACCATATCGGAACTTGAACTAAACACAAAAGTCTACATTCGGTGCCAACCCGATCCCGCTCCCAATAGCCATAGTGAAGATGTCAAGATACACAAAGGATTCCTTTCTTGCTTTTGACCAACTCCCGCTCCGATCCCATGGCTCAAAGGAAGCATAAACATGGCTGGGTTATTGTAAAGGTGTTAGAACAATATCAAAACCAGAATTGAACAGAGGAGATTTTCATTCCCGCTCCCACTCTTGCATGGCTCCGACCTCGCGCCTAATAGAATGCCTCAACAGAAATGTGATCTCATCGAATAAGGAAACAGGGCGCTGTAAATTGTTTGATGGAATGCGTCAAAGAGTTGTCATCTCATTGCGATGGAAGCTTTGGAGCAGGATCTGGAAGCAGCGACGAAGGCGAGTTAATCGTGTGACAGAACGCCTCAAATAGATTTAATGCCATGGTATACCCAGATTGTGGGGGTATTCACAAGAGGGATCTGTTGAGAGAAATCAGAAAATTTCAAGCAAATGCCATTGGCGGTGGTGAAGTGGATTCCGCTGCCGCTACAAATATCTGTCATACCCACGAGTAAAGGAAAAATGTGGAGCATTGACTAGGTATGGTTGGTGAGTAGTTTGACACAACCCCTCAATGAGATGTTTCATGGCTGCTATGACCTCCGGCTGTGCACGAAGTGGGTTCGGTGAAGGGCTTTAGAAACTATTCAGCAAATCAATAGTTTGAAGCTAAGTTAGGAGACACTTCCCTTACCTATGGTGGAATAGAAACGTGGTCCTCATCGAATGCCATGATTGCACGATTTGTACAAGATGGATTTGCTTAATAAAATCATATAGAATGAGGAAGTATAAACACGACATGTTAATTGTTTTGCATAATGCTTCAATGGAGATGCTTATCTCTTGGAACACAATGATTGCAAGAATTGCACAGAATGGATTTATTGAATTGATCTTTAGGAGCTTCTAAGTGAATGTGATTGGCTGGTGTAAAGCTGAATTCCACAATGTTGCTAGCATCCTCCCTGCCCGAACAGCGACTGGCACATGAATTGTTCGATAGAATGCCTCAAGGATGTTATTTCACGCCACCGAATGCATCAGAGGAATGAAGTCTCAGGGAACGCCATGATTGGAGGAAATGCAAATCAATCCCGTTAAAAGGCGTTAGAAACCCTCAAGCAGATGCATAATGGCGCGCGGACTCTTTGAACCAACGCTCTCAAAGAAATGTGATCTCGTGAAATACAATGTTTGCGAGTATGCATAAAAGGGAAAAAGGGGGATTTTGGGTCGGACGAGTAGTTGTGGCTGCTCTGACAGACATGCATGAAAAGTCATAAGGCACGAACTTTTTAAAGGAACGCCTTCAAAGAAAGTCTCAGAGAGATGCCATCATTGCGGAATATGCATGCAAGTGTGAATGCAGAGACAAGGCGTGCAAACTGCTAACAGAAGGCTTCAAATTGATATCATCCCATGACATGCTTCTTTACAATTTCTTCAGATTTGGCCATTTTGAAAGATCATTGGGGTTGATTGCTTGAAGGGAACATAAAAAAATGTTTGTTGATACATGCAAGTACGAACAAGCATTCATAAAATTTCAGAGATCTTTTCATGTGTATAAAACCTTCCAAAGTACACATTGATAAACAATTAAAGAGAAGAAAGCACTTGATGATATTTAAAGCAGTGGACAGGCCTAGCAAAATTCTGACTTCTTCAGTTGTCAGAGTTGTTGAAATCTTACATGGCATGAACTTTGATTGTGATAGGATTATCAATGAAGGTGCAGAGGCCAGAAGGGATGAGCTTATGGTCTGTGTTACATGTGGAGAATACAAAGAAATCTTTAGGGAAAAGCTCAAGGATTATAAAGTATATTCTGATGAAGGGAGCAAGAAGCAATGGGATTTTAATCCGGATAGCATTAATTTTAATGTTATTTTGTTTTAATGATTTAATATAACTTTTAATTTAAAGAGGGTTTTGTTATTATTTCAAATCAGGGTTCATTACATTCAATTGAAATAATGTGAGGTTAATTAGTTCTTGAAATTAATTATTTAATTGGTTAATTTTATTAATTAATTAATGCTTTTAAATGTCTTGCAGGTATCTTTAGGAATGGAGAGATATTAAATCAAGATTGATTTACAGCTCACGTGCAAATGAAGAAGGTTTTGAAAAGATCAATAAACTGAAAGTAAGCTGAGCATTATGTGGAGTTATCTCAGAGAGGGATGTTACAGATTATTGTACAAAAGAAGAACTTCATGTTAAACTCAAAGTCAGATTGGGAACTGCAACTGTTAACTAAAGCCAGACTGGAGGATGAAGTTTCAATTGAAACTAACTAAGAGCAAACTGAAATTAACTAGAGCCAAACTGAAAGCTGAAGCAGAAGGTCACTTTTGAGGAATGACTATAGGCACAAATGCTATAGATTTTTGATGTCTGAGTTTGAGGAGAAAATTATGGAATTGAGTTACAAATTGACAAATCAAGCTCATTGTAAAGGGTTGTTGGTTAGACACTTAGGAAAATAAGTTAGAAAGTTTTACAGCTTAGCAGGTTAGAAGTTTCACAGTAGGATAGGTAATGTATTTTTCTACAATTCTTAGTTTAGATGGAGGTAATCTGAAGACATGGGTTTCTGTACATTGGTGATTTTGCCAGATTTGTAAATGCTACTTATCTATTTCATTGACAGTAGAAGTAGCCAGACTTAAACCTGCTTTAGGTTATGCTCTGGAATGATGTTTGTTTATTAATCATTTGATTTGGAAGCTTCAAGGAATGGAGTTCTATCTTTTGTTTTATTCGAATTATGATTTGCAATCTGCCATTAATATTTGCACTGTGAATGAATAACTGTGTATGGATTACAGGTTGATTTGTGTTGCAGTTCTAGTTTATGGATTCCTTGGAAAGCAACAGGTCTGATTAGTTGAATGAATCAACATTCTTCTTTCTCTTGCGTCCCTGATCTATCTTTTGCCTTTTCTTTATACCCCCTGTTAGAGTAAGTATAAATAAGAATTCAATCTCACAACCATCAAGATGCTCAATAACTAGCAGGCCCCTTGAACATTACAATCATATTGACCATTGAGCAATATCAACACAGTTGAGAACCAACTATCAGGACCTTGGGAGTTAGATTACCATGTGTTGTCTTTCTTTTTCAGGAGAAATAGAATAGAGATATTCTATTTAAATGTTGTTGTGCTATTTTGACCATCAACAGTATCCAATATGGTGTTTCTTTGAATCCTAAAAAGTGTGTGTTCGGGGTTTCTGAAGGGAAACTTTTCGGACACATAATCTCGAAAAGAGGGATATTGATAGATCTAGATCGAGTTGAGTCTATTCTGAAGTTAACCATGCTAGGAAGTAAGAAGGAGATGAGATCTTTCTTCAGAAAGATCAACTTTGTGAGGAATTTTATCACAGGTTTTGCAGAAATTGTTAAACCTTTGAACGAAATGATGAAGAAAGATGCTAGAATAGAATGGAATAATGAGGAAAAGGATGCTTTTTCTCAGGTTAAGCAATTCATTTCAGAGGTGCCAGTCCTCACCAGTCCTGACTACTTGAAGCCATTTTATATTTACTCTTTTGCTTCTGAAAACTCATGTGCAGTTGTCCTGACACAACGAAGAGAGGAGGGGGATGAAAGGCCAATTGCCTTCATGAGCTCTTCGTTTAAGAATGTTGAGGTCAAGTACCCACCTCTTGAGAAAAAATCTTTTGCGTTGGTTACAGTTGTCAAGAAGTTCAGGCATTATATCCTTCGAAGTCATATCATTGTTGTGGTTCCTGATGTTGTTGTGAAGTCTCTACTTAGGCAAAGCGAGTTGGGAGAACGAAGGGGGAAATGGATGGCCATTTTGCAGGAGTTCAATCTGGAGATTCATCCTATGAAACTTGTTTGAGGTCAAGGCCTATCTAAAGCAATGGCAAATGCTGGCAAGAATATTATTTGTCAGCAGTACACAACATAGTCCTTTTCTAGTGACTCTTGGTATGCTGATATTATTTATTTCATGCTCAATAATAGGTGCCCAGAGGGAATGAATACAACTCAGAGGAGAGCACTGAGAATGAAAAGCTCCCATTATATGCTCAAAGGAATATTGTTATACATAAATAATTTTGAGGGGGTTTATCTACGATGCCTTGATCAACGAGAAGCTAAGCACACAATTGTTGAATTTCATGGGAAACATGGCACGGGTCATGGTCCTGCAGATTCTTTAGCACATCAAATCCTCAGATCTGGTTATTATTGGCCATGTGTGTTTAAAGATGCCCACCAACATGTAAGGACATGTCATAAATGTCAAACTTCTGCATCAAGAGAGTGTCATTCGGCCATGCCATTGTAGCCTATTTATGAGATAAGGCCATTTGCCCAATGGGCACTTGATTTTATTGGGGTAATTAACCCAAATTCTTTTGCAAGACATAAATTCATTTTGATTGCCACGGATTACTGCACAAGATGGATAGAAGTTATACCTTATAAGAATAGCACAACGAAGGTAGTAATCAAGTTCCTCACTGAATGCATCACAACTAGGTTTGGAGTACCCTTTGCACTGGTATGTGACAATGGCCCTACCTTTTCTTCTGTCGAGTTCATTTCATGGGCTTATGATCATAAGATTGTTTTAAAGTATTCCTCAAACTATTATCTGCAAGGAAATGGAGTTGCAGAATCAACTAATAAGAATCTCCAAGGAGTAATCAAAAGACTAGTAGAGAACAATCCTAGAGACTGGCATACCCAATTAAGATTTGTGCTATGGGCAGATAGGACTAGGATCAAGGCTGCATTGAAGACTTCACCGTTTAAGCTAGTGTATGGCCAAGAGCCTATGTTCCCTATTCACTTGTAAATACCTGTCCTGAAATTTATGCAAGAATTTTACTCTAGTGATGATAGGATTGAAGTAAGGTTAGCTGGCTTGCTGAAATTAGAAGAGCAAAGAGATGCTGCTTTGCAACAATTCTTTAGGCACCAGGCTATTGTCAAACGTTGGTTTGAAAAAAGAGCCAAAGTCAAGGTTTTCAGGATATCAGACCTTGTCTTACTGTGGGATAAATCCAATGAAAAGAAGGGTGACCACCAGAAGTTTGATAAGCTCTGGTTGGGTCCCTATCAAATTGTTGAAATCCTAGAAGAAAATGCTTTCCAACTGAGTAGTTTAATAGGAGAACCTATTCCATTGCTTGTAAACGGATAGTTTTTCAAACATTATTTTGGGTCGTAAAAGGTCTTGTATTTTGTTGGGTTGTATATATGTAAATAGTTTTTTGTTCCATTGGTTTTGTCTTTTCTTTGTGTTTTTCTTGCTTTTTGTTTTCTTGTTTCTTTTTGTGGGGCCCTTCATTTTATCCAAATGAGTAAGGGGGGTTGTTATCTGAAGTATAATTTGGTTGCAAAGAGAGAAGTTGGTTTGGATATTTTCAGGTTTTCTGATTGGATGATTTTGTTCTAAATTCATTGGTTTATGTCCATTGTCAATGAGAGTTGTGGAAAGTCATTAAGAACAAGGTGTAAAGTAAGCAATCTTCACTAACTATGATTGAATCTGTCACAAATCATCAGAAACATCTCCTTTTGTAATGGTATATTTGTCCTAGGATGATGGTGTTGCAAGATTTGAGTGAAAATTTTGATTCCCCAGATGTTGTTATGAGGTCCATGGTAGTTTTTAACCCAGTACAGATGTTGAGCATCTGACATATTGAGAAGGAATTGAATATAAAAAAAAAGAAAAAGAAAAAAGAACTATCTAAGAAAATAAAACTCAATACTGAATGGGTGATTCCAGTATCTCTATCGAGGCTATGGACGCCTGACTAGAAGTAGAGCAATGCTGTGAGAAAACTAGAGGTATCTCCTTCAGAGCTATGGACGCTTGACTGGCAGCGGATCAATGCCCAGGATATCATTGCACAACAGTTAAAGGGAATCAACTCATGTATTTCAAATCTTGCGCATCATTGTTCAAAAGATGAGCAAAACTTTGTAAAGGGGTAATGCACCATCAAGCACACACATAGATTCAGGGGTAGCCAGCATTGATTTACATTTGAGATTCTAGCTCAACCTTGTTTTTTGAAACTAACCCAACTGGAATTGTGATGTCCATAAACCAGGAGTTCTGGGTAACTAAATCCCTCAATTTCTTGAAAATGGTTAAACCATTTTACCAGCCAAGTCGCCAATTGTTATGCCTTGCATAACCACCCCATTTTAAATTTGATTAAAATGGGACCCCCCTCTTTTGCTCTTTGTGTTTTTCCCCCTTTGATTTTGAAGTTTTTCTTTGCCTTGGCATATGCTTAATATGTTTATCTTGCTTGCCCAAGTGTTTTTCCCAAGTTGAATATTGAAAATCCTAAGTTTTGGGCTAAGTTCAGGTTTTCACCCTGGTTCGGGATTTTCCTGTCCGTTTGAATTTTCCCGAACTTCTTTTGAAGTTCGGTTTCTTGTTGTTGTTCAGGTTTTTGAGCCAGTTCGAGATTTTCCTATCTGGTCGTATTTTCTCGAATTGCACTCAAAGTCCAGCTCTGTCTGCTTTGCGCTGCAGTTCAGAAATTTCTGGACTCCGCGGAATTCCGCCTAGGTCAGATTTTCTGGATTTCCATCTGGCCATCGGGTTTTCGAGTTTGGTCGATTTTTGGGACTTTTTTCCATTTTGCTTTATCATTTGCATTCTCCTGAGTTGAGATGTTTATCTTGTGGTACTTTAAAATGTTATGATCTTGCTTGGAGTTTGAATTCTGGTGTGTTCAGGCATTTCATGGCTTTCCCTATGTGTTCATGGTTAAAATCTAGGGTTTCATCACTAGGGCTTCGCCATTTTGCCTTGTTTTGCTTTCGATTGAGCCTAGCATTCGAGGAAGATTTGTAAGAGGCCCGTGTTAAGTGATTTTTGTGCCCAGGGTCCTCAAATTTATGACCTTTGGTCAATTTGAGCAAAGTCGTGGCCGGTGTTCGGGGTTTTTGTCAGGTTTGGCATTTTCCTGCCCGACTGGATTTCCCGGATCTCTTCAGCTTCCCGGAGGTGTGCTCTGAGTTTAGAGATTTGCGCTCTTTGCAAAATTCCGGTCCGACTGGATTTTTTTGAATTCTCTGCTGTGCCTTGAGTAATTTAGGAAATTTGGATAAAATTGGTAAATCTAATAATGAACGCTTGATATTCTTTGCTTTTTTTGATGAATTTCAATGATATATGCATTCCTTCTTCATTCGAATGATCTCTTGGTATGCCTTACGCTGCTTTGGAATTCTCCATTCTGGTCAGATTTTCTTGATTTCTCCTTCTCCCCTTTGTTTTCCCGAAATTCATGTTATGTTGTCATTTCCGCAGAAATCCGGTCTGGCCAAACTTTTCTGGATTTTCTGGGAGGCGCTGTGGATCAAGGAAATTTGGTAAAATGGATGATTCTAGTGATAAATTCTTATGTTTCCATGCTTTAATTTGGTAAATTTCACTGATGTATGTTGCTTATGTTCATTTTGATGATCCAGTGTTGATGCTTAATGGCTAATTTAATGGTTTTTATCATGATTTTGAGCTAACACTATGATGAAATGTTGTTAACATCATATTCTCACATTGGTGTTTGATGAATGCAGGTTGAGTCTAGCAAGGCGGCGGCTGGAATGGCTAAGAGAGACTGGGACAATACGATGGGACAGATCTGAAGAATAACATTAATGTTGTTGAATGGCGAACTAGGGTTTCACCTATGCCACTTACAGACAGCTTGCAGAGGACGTTCTTATGACGAAGGCCATAATGGAGCAAGGTATGGGCGATGTGGGGGAAGTAGTTAATGCAAAGCTATGCTGAAAGTAGTGCTTCCTCATCATTTCGCTTTGCCTCTTCTTCATGCGTTTTGGTTTGTTTCTTGCCTCTGGTTGGTGCCCTTGCATTTAATGCATGTTGACTTTGTTTCAAACTCCTTCTAGGGCCGACATGTTCTATAACTGACATTTTGTAAACCCTAAACTGGGCCGACGTATTTTGACGTGTTTTATACATAGGGCATTTCGCCTCTTTTGTAAAGATCTTTTTGGAAAAGGTTAGAAAATTGTTGTTAGAAAGTTGTTAGAAGAGCTAGAAGAGTTAGAGAAGAGTTAGACGAGTTAGAAGTTAGGGTTAGACAGATCTGGAGAAATCGAATGTTAAAGTGAATTTAGCAGTAATGCAAGTTAGGATTTTGAAGAAAGTTAGACATTTTTTACAGTTCGCCAGGAAGAGAAGGTGATGTATCTTCCAGATTTTTCTAGCATAGATGGAGATAATTTGAAGACATGGGTTTTCTGTACACTGGTGATCTTGCCAGATTTGTAAATGTTGCTTATCTGTTTCATTAACAGTAGGAGCAGCCAGATTTAAACCTACTTTATATTATGCTCTAGAATGGTATTCATTTTATGTTAATCATTTTGATTTGAAAAGCTTTCATGGAATGAAATTTTATCTTATGTTTTGTTTGAATAATGATTTGCAATCTATTGTTAAAGTTTGTACTGTGAATGAATGAAACTTTGTATCAATGACAAGTTAATTTTATTCTGCAGTTCTAGTTTAGGAATTCCTTGGAAGGTAACAAGTCTGATTAGTTGAATGAATCAACATTATTTTTAGTTTAAAAACCTTGATCTATCTTTTTCTATTTCTTTAAAAACCGCCGGTTAAAGTAGGTTTAGATAGATGTTTGATCTTGTAACAATCCGGAAGCACAAAACCAGCAGGCCCCTTGAACATTACAACCATATTGACCACTTCGTGAAACAGCAACGTTGTGAACCAACATCAAAGACCTTGGGAGGTGATTAGTTTGATTACTGATTGTCTCTTTCAGGAGGGGTGAGATATTTTTACTTTTATCTTACCTGCATGTTGTGGGTAAATTTGGCACCTCAACACCACCTAATCCTCCTCAAAGCACTCAAGGTAATGATTTATCATTGCAAATCCAAAATATAAACCAGAAAAGATAGTGGACATACAACTTGGAAAGAATAAGAGGAACTATGCCTTGGAAGACATTTGTCCCTATCCATATGATCGAATCATTGCCATGATCCATTTTCCTAAGAACTTTGAAATCCCTAAATTTGACAAGTACAAAGGAAGAGGAGATCCTATTGAACACATATAAGATTTTTTTTATGGATTGCATGAACATAGCCTACGATGACACATAATTGACAAGACTCTTTCCAAGGAGCCTTGGTGGGAAAGATATAGAATGGTTTTCTCATTTACCCCTGGAATCAAAACATTCAATCAACTCATGAAAAATTAATTAATCATTTCTCATACAACATAGAACAAGACATTACCATGATAAATTTACACAAAGTAAAAAAAAACCAAGGTGAGACTTTTGCTTTATTCTTGTAGTGATGGAGACACAAAGAAAGTAAATACAAATGGCTTGTCCTTGAAAAGAAAATTTTTGACATTTTCATTGGAAATCTAAACACCGATTTGAGCTTCCAATTGACTATGCTATGTCCTAACATATTTCACAACATCATTGAAAAAGGACTAACTATTGAAAAATCCCTCATTGTAAAAGGACTCATTAAGATATATAACAACAAGGACCAACCTTCTAGCTCAAATGATAAACCACGTCTATGGGAAAACAACAAGAATATTACCAATGAGGGATTAGTGGATTCCAAATTTGTACGAAACATACAACCTCCATTTAACAATCCTCAAAAAAAAATTCAAAATAATCCTCCAAGCAATCAACTAACAAATCAAAATCAAAATCCTCCAAGGGGAGCACCAAGACCTTTGAGCAATAACTTTAATCAAATAAGATGAAGGTACACTCCTTTATGGGAACCTATAGAAGTGGCCTTGTGAAAATTGCTTCAAACAAACCTTACCAAATTACCAAATCAAAATAATTATGAAGAACCACAATTCAAACCTCCTTGGTATAATGAGAATGGCCATTGTGAATTGCATAGAACTAAAGGACTTAAAACCAATAATTGTATGAAACTCAAGAACATCATACAAGATCTAATTGATAAGGGAGAAGTTTACATTAAACATTGTCTTGGAACATCTGGTAACAATGACTTGGGAATCTACAAGGGTCCAATCCTTGACCATAGTAAATGAAATGATAAATGTAAGGGGAGGTATTACAATAAAATATCATACTCCTATGACAATGTAGTTGGTGCTACATATGAAACTAACCATCATATTGCAGTCGTAACTATAGTCGGTAAAAAATTTTGAGTGTAATCTTACTACACAACAAGGAAAGTTTACAATCCAAGAGGCCCCACCACAATCTAAATCTTTCACTAAGCCTCCACAAGCCGAGTATAATCTTATTGACCATCTAAAAAAGACTCCCACATAGATTTCCATTCTTGAACTTCTCAAAATATTCCCCGCTCATAAAGAAGTTTTGGATAAAGCTCTCCTAGATTCTTTTGTACCCAATGACATTAACATGGAATAGTTTCAATCCATGGTAGGATGCATTGCTTCTACCCATCATCTCATCTTCTCCAAAAGATATTTTCCCTTACACACATATCACAATAAAGCTTTATACCTAGAAGTTTGCATCCATAAACATAAAATCAAGAGAATATTGATAGACGGTGGTGCGGGCTTAAACATTTATACCTTAAAACTTGTAAAACATCTAGGATATTTCGATGAGGTTATTTAAAAGCATAAAATAATTACCATTAAGGCCTATGATGATAATGAGAGAGACTTAGAAGGTACTATTAGACTTCCCATTCAAGTGGGACCAACAATAGCGGAAACAAATTGTCAAGTATTAGATCTTGAGATACCATATAACCTTCTCTTGGGATTCCATTAGCTTCATGAAATGAAAGCTATCCCTTCAACCTATCATCAATTCTTGAAATTTTCCTATAATGATAAAGAAGTCACTATTTATGTTGATCCAAAACCCTTCCATTATTGCAAGAACTTAGAAGAAAAATACCTAAAGATCTTACAGGTTACTAGCAATGATATCTCCTTCCGCTCATTTCCTTACGTTGACCCATCATTTTTAGCCGCATCATCTCAAGCCTCATCTTCCCTAGTTGTATCATCCTCATCAAGCCCACCTAAATCTGATCTCAAAATCCAAGTACTAGACAACGATTGTGAGGATTATCATCTAAAACAATCCTTTTGTGTTGGAAAATTTTTGCTATCTCCAAGCTCATATGGAAGATCGCAAGAAATCGATAAGGCTGATACTACTACTATTGAATTCAAACCCGCAATCTTCACTAAATGGGGAGATTTTGAATAAGGAATTCATAGGTGAAGAATATGTTTCTACTTGGCTATACAAAGAACAAGAAGAACAAGAGTTGCAACCTATCTCTTTTGATCACAACAAAGGCTTTCAGCTTATCAAAAGCATGGGATTCATAGGAAAAGGTGGCCTTGGAATACATGAGCAAGGTATGAGAGAACCTATTGTCCTGCAAAATCCTAAGAAGAATCAAGGGCTAGGATATGGTTTTTTGGATAATTTTACTCCTAACATTGGAAATACCTTTTGTGAGGAGCTTCAATCCTCTCATGTGGTTAAGGCATCTAATGATGATGATTACATTGAAGACTCTTTCATGTACATCATCGACCTATTTGAGAACACTTTTAAAATACCATCACGACCCTTTTATTTGACCAACCATCCAAGAAACATGAACTTCAACTTTTCTATCCTCAATTGATTGAGTGGGACCAATAACAAGCATTGGTTTTAGATATATTCCAAAATGATGAAGTTATTGGTGAGTTTATGGGACTAAGAGATGGCATGCCACTCGAAGATCATAAGATGAGATTTTACATAGAACTCAGTGAAGTGGCATACTTTGGAGGTGAGATTGGGTCCTTTAGTCATAAAAGTAAAAATTTAAAAAGAGAAAAGAGATCCCCTAGTGAAAACCACAATGTGGGGCTATCGCATCATGAAAAAGGAAAAATATAGGATGTATCTAAGGGTGAAAAACTCTTTGAGGTGCCCAAAGATGGAGGATTAATCTCCTCAATATCACTCGACACCAAGAGAGATCAACAATGCTAGTAGAAGACTCCAAGAAAATAAATGTGGGAACAACAAATTCACTTAAGATCACCTTCTATGCAACTTCTTTGGATCCTGAGGAGAAGAATAATTTCACATCTTTCTTGGAAAATTGTACAATCAACTTTTCTTGGTCCTACATCAACATGCCTGGATTAGGCACATCCTTGGTGGTGCATCACTTGATAGTTTTTCAACAATAAAAAATATTAACACAAAAGCTTCACAAGATGCATCCACAAATAGCACTTTTGGTTAAAGTGGAGCTACAAAAACACCTAGATGTTGGTTTCATTAGGTTGATCAATTATCTTGAGTGGGTATCAAATCTCCTACCAGTCTCTAATCCCACTAGGGTAGAAGGATATGTGCTGACATTAGGGATCTCAACAAGTCTTGTTTAAAGGATGACTTTCCCTTGTCGAATATAGACATCATAGTGGATTTAGTAGTAGGTCACAAGATGCTCTCCCTCATGGATGGTTTTTTGAGATACAATAAAATTAAAATAGCTACAAAAGACCAACACAAGACCACCTTCACTTGTTTGTGGGGAACTTACTATTGGAATGTCATGTTGTTTGGATTTTAAAAATGTAGGAACTACCTATCAAAGGGTGATGATCGCTATTTTTCATGACATGTTTCACATCACCATGGAGGATTATGTAGATAATATTCTAGAAAAATATCGAATAATACAAGGTCACTTGAATTTCCTAGCAAACATATTTGATAGGTTAGAAGAGTATAAGGTACGCCTCAATCTAAAGAAATGTGTTTTTGGTGTCACATTAGGGAAGCTACTAGGATACATTGTATCGTGAAGAGGTATTGAAGTAAATATTGCTAAGGTTAAGTCCATCATGGAAATTCCTCCACCAAGGAAATTGAAACAACTTCATAGCCTTCAAGGAAAACTTCAGTCAATCTGGAGGTTCATATCTCAGCTAGCTGACAAGCATCATCCTTTCACACATCTACTTCACAAAGATGTTACCTTTAAATGGGAAGAGAAGTGCCAATAATATTTTCAACATATTAAGGACTGTTTGAAATCACCTCCTATTTTGGTGTCTCCTCTACTAGATAAACCATTGATCCTCTACATATCAACAACTTCAGGCAATTTATTAGCACATGATGAGGTTGATAAAGAAAGAGTGATATACTATATCAGTCACACATTGGTGGGCTATAAACTAAAATACACACCTGTGGAGTGGACCTATTTAGCCATTGTCTTTACATAAAAAAATCTTATACATTATATGCTTAATTGAAAAATCAAACTCATCTCTAAAGTGGACCCGCTGAAATATCTTTTGTCTAGGGAAACCCTAACTGATCGAATGGAAAAATGGGTTATGGTCCTTAGAAAATTTGACATAGAGTATATTGATATAAAATTAATAAAGGGACAAGTGATAGAAGATCAGTTGGTTGAAGCACCTATTGAGGACCACCATCCTTTGATATTAGAATTTTTGAATTAAGGGATCCTTGTGATGACTTAAACAAGCTGATGGAAATTGTACTTTGATGGATCTCACACTCAACATGGATCAAGAGCTGGAATTCTCTTTGTTATGCCTCAAGGAGATTCTATACCCAATCATACAGGACAACCTTTCCTTGTACTAACAACATAGCAGAGTACAAAGCATTGATCACTAGATTAAGAATGGCAGTTGAATGACAAATCAAGGAATTACAAGTCTATGGTGACTCACAACTAGTAATCTGACAAGTGAATGACAAATACCAAACCAAGGATGATAAATTAATTTCTTACAAAAGGATGGTAGACAGTTTCAAGAAGTCTTTTACAGTCATTCTCTTTGAAAATACCAAGGACCAATATAAAAGTTGTTGATGCTATGGTTACTATTGGCTCTCTTCTAGACATGCCACAAAATGGTCATAAATGTGAGTTTCTACTGGAGCAGTTGCTTATACCTACATTCGATGTCCCAAAATTTGAACTTGTGTACAAAGTTGTTGGTCCTAACTCACCCTAGTATTTGGCCCCAACTCACCCTGGTATCAAGATATCTATGCCTATCTTCAACATGGAATAATCCCCCTTAACCTCACTAGCGACCAACAAAAAACATTTATTCGATGAAGCTAATGTTTTACCATCCTTGGTGATACGTTATACCAATAAAGTATCAATGGAATATTGCTTAGATGTCTTAACCTTGAAGAGGCATTCAAACCTTGTAGGAAGTACACAAAGGTGTTTACAGGACACATTCTAGTGGACCTAACTTAGTTAAGAAGCTACTAAGGACTAGATACTATTGACCTATGATGGAGAGGGAAGCTAATCATTTTGCTAAGAAATATCTTCAATGCCATCAGCATAGTGATCTTATTCATGCACCAGCATAGGAGTTACATCTGATTACTACACCATGGCCCTTTTCATAGTGGGGACTCGACCTCATAGGCAAGATATCCCCTACCTCATCAAACAGACATAAATTCATTATAACCACCACAGAGTACTTCACAAAGTGGATAGAAGTCATACCCTTGACCTATATCATAGGCAATAAAATAGCTAAGCTCATTCTCAACTATTTTATTTTTTGCTACGACATACCTCAAACCATTGTCATTAACAATGACACACCTTTTAAGAATCAAGATGCTTGTAACCTCTGCGCTAAGTTCCACATCCAACACCGCTTCTTCACCCTGTACTACCCCCAAGAAAATAGTTAGATGAAAGTGTCCAATAAAACCATTCTTAAAATCCTCAAAAAGATAATTAATGACATCAACCATGATTGAAACCTCTAACTAAATCCAGAATTGTGGGCCTATCAAACTGGCATCTAAACACCCACAAGCGTTACCCATTTTTCCCTAGAATACAAAACTGAAGTTATCTTGCCTATAGAGGTTGAAATTTTGTCCTTAAGGGTATCTTTACAAAATCTTATCAACAATGAATAATATCGGGTATCCAAACTACATGATCTTGAATTGTTGGATGAAAGATATTTGAGTTCTCTCAAGCATTTTCAAGCATATCAAAACCATCTCAAGTGCAACTACAATAATAAAATCAAGAGTAGGAGCTTCCAAGTGGGTGACCTAGTCCTGAAAGAAAATCAAAAGATTCAGCTTAATCAAGAGGGTACAGGAAAATTTGAACCGAATTTTTTGGGATCCTTTGTGATCACTACAAGCTAAGGCTTAGGCACATATTAGTTAACTACCCTTGAAGGAGAACCTTTGGCGGAACCTATCAATAGTAACCATTTCAAGAAGTTCAACACCAAGCCTATCATAATATCCTACCGAAAAATTTAAAAAAAATCAAGAAAATATTAAAAATAGTAATGAGAAATAAATCATCCTCTTATTGAAAAAAAATTTGGTGATGCTTCTAGGATAGGTATCATGGTGAAAACCTAGAAAATAAGCACCACATTTGAATAAGATTCACCTCATCCTCTATCGAAACTTCTCTTTATCCATCTATCCCATCCATCCATTATCATAATCATGCTTATATCTATTCCATCCATCGACTCCATAATAAATGTGCATCCAACCATGGCTTGATCACTTGTTAAGTGTCTAACCTTTCTACACTCTTG
The DNA here is from genome assembly GCA_007258455.2 of Sequoia sempervirens. Lineage (NCBI taxonomy): Eukaryota > Viridiplantae > Streptophyta > Pinopsida > Cupressales > Cupressaceae > Sequoia > Sequoia sempervirens. Next base: position 377,146 of record VDFB02000010.1, on the reverse strand, counting down.
ATATCCTCCATCCCCATCATCTCATCTATCCATAATAAATGTAATCCTATACCTAACTAGTGGGCATCCTCCTGAACTTGGTAGATTCATTGGATCTTTGTTCATCCCTCAAGTCATGTATAACCTTCAAAAATTCAAAAACATCCAAATATATTTGAAAATTGCAAAACATCAAACATTTTTGAAAAATCCAAAACATCCAAACATTCTTGAAAAATCTAAAAACATCCAAATATTCTCAAAAATCCAAAAACATTCATATAACATCAAATTCTCCCAAAAACATTAGCCAAGTCTAATAATCAAACTATGAAGCCTTTGTGTAGTTACATAGGAAAGGCCATCATCGATGATCCCTCGAGGCATTAGGTCAGTCCTTTAGGTCTTGTTCTCTTGGTCTAAATATCCTCAAAATACCAAAAAAACTAAATATTTAAAAAAAAAACACCAAAAACAGCCTCAAATAACCTTAAAAAAGCACAAAAACATTCAAAAAATCAAAAATACCATCTTTGTCATCGCTTATCCACAATAAACTATCCATCCATAATAAAGTTATCATCGCGTTCACCCTTGAAAATGTAATGAAAAAACATAACAACTATTGAAATATAGAACATTCAATAAAAAATTGTGAAGACTTGATCATTATCAGATAAAACAATACCTAAATATCAATTGCCTATCAATCAGTAATCATCACCACCATTACATCCTAGTATGAGCCTTAATGGATATATCATTCCTACAATGTGTTGGAGTACAAGACCACTGAGAGGGGGGGTGAATCAATGGTCAACTAAAATCAATCTCATAAACTAAACTCTTTTAATTAACCAAAGATGATGTATTTCATGAAAGATACAAAGATGTGCAATATATAATATCACATGAGCATTAGAAGTACTGAACCATATAAAAAACAACACATTATCCAAGTAAGAAACACCAAATTTATGAGTGGAAAAACCTTGAAAAGGTTGAAAAAACCACTCTCAATAATAGCTCTATTAGGCTACAATAGCCAAAACTTTGCAGTACATAAATTGTGTGTCTCATTGACAACACAATAAGCCTCACTGGAAAAACAAGATAATAGGAGCACCCACTCCTTATCACTCTAACTCCAAAGTCTCACTGAACAATCTCCAAACCTGATTACATTTAGTGAGCACCAACCCACCAAGAGCACCAACTCTCCTTCAAAGCACCAACTCCGAAAACACTGAAGCACCAACTCCAAACTTTGAATACAAGAAAAAGTAAATTACAAAGGGTTTCTCTGTTTCACTTCAAACCAAAGCTTAAAAAAATCTTTTAACAAAGTTTATCAAGACCTTATAGCACCTCTCCTTCTTGCTATCATCTTGCACACACTCATCATGCCCCCAAATTTTGAAAAAACTAGCATGATCTTGAATTTAAAGAAAATAAAACACTGTCTTTGTCAAAAACACATTCAAATCTTCTTGTCACAACATATACAACAATTTGAAGTAGTAATTTAGAATCATTCACTCATTCTTTCTGCAATCACCATACTTTGCCAATAAAGGACCTACCACCTTGAGTACCAGGCTCAACACATTTCAAAATCAAGGCACATCACACACTTGAGTGCTTCAATCAATCTTGAACATGCATTATTTAATGCACCAATATGAAGTTATTAAACTTCTTCACAAAAACTCAATCACCATTCTTAGTCTTATTGTCAAAAATAATTTTCATCAAAACCTCCTTCAAATTCTTAATTCATTAAACATTAACACTGCATTGAATAAAGAACAAGAATTATATTCAGTCATACTCTCTGCTTTGAACAATAGGTCACCACCATATTTAGATATAATGTACATACTTTACTTCACATGCGCTTCATCTTCATATATCAAAACCCTCATTGTTTATCTTCAAACAAAGATTCTATTCTTTACACATATCCTTTGCTTAGATAATTTGCATAATATCATTAATAAACATTTGTCATTCACACCTTATGAAAGATTCCAATCATATTTATTCAATTTATCTTTGTATCAAAAATTTATTGAATATCAAAAGAAACCCATTTTAAAACCAAGAAATCTTCTCATCTTCAAAACCACACACACTACCCATTCATTTTCCATGCAAAAGGCATAGAGGATTGCTTCTAAATTCCCACCAACAAGTGACTCTTCACATTCAAATAGAAACCAAAATGTAAAATCAGCCAAAACGTTATGTCTCCAGCCAAAGCAGCTACCTGTCAAATTAAAACTACGGGAAATAGCTATTGAGAACATTTAAAAACCTAACCTTATATTTCACAAACCCGCTTTTAAAACATTTAAATTATAGGCTTTGATTTTAATACAAATTGAGCATTTGAAATACTTGTTGAGCAGGTTGCCACTAGGTATAAGGACCAGTTAAAAATAAGATTCAAACCCTTTATTTATTACTTTAGCAAAGTGATACCTACAATAGCAAGTCAATTGAATTTTATAACATAAAATTGATATTTCATTGAAAGCCTTCAATAGTGCATAAACTCTAGACTATTAGGGTTCTAAAACTTAAACCCTCAATGAATACAATAAAGACTTGCTTTATTAACAACCCATCACTGCTTTTGCACTAATCTCACTAAATTGGAAATACCAACAACTGAGTGATGAGCAATGAATATCAACTCTATAATTTAATCTTCACTTTGATGAAATTCATGCCCTCAAAACTTATACACCAACCTCTTTATGTTGAATACCAAACTCATGCTTTGATACAGACTTTGATGAAGATTATGCAAGTCCATGGTGAAGAATTTAACCCTTTGAAGCTTTAAGTCACTTAGTATTTTGTCTACTAGCTCACGACAAGTGCCTTAGATGTTTTTGGATCTTTGAAGCTCTGATGCTATGCCTTGATTACTCATCAACCAAAACTAATGTAAGAAACCAATGCCAATGCAACAAATTGAAACACCTCCATGAACAACCTTTGATGGTTTTTGATGTCGAAAACTTATGTCTTGATAAAGTGATTTTTACTTGAAACAAACCATCAAGAGTTGAATGTAAATGAATAACGAATCATGCCAATATAACAAACTCATGGCATCAACATGTACCTAGTATGAGCAAGAAACTTTGATCCTTATCTTTATCAATCTTTGAAGCATTGTTGTATCAACTCAACTTGTCAAGTGATGCTATCCTTCAAATATTCTTATGAATACCAACATCATGCATGATCCTTTGATTTACACACCTTTGACATCAATGACAAAACAATGCCACCGCCAACACAATGGGAATCATCAATGGTGTAACATACCCAATGTTTACTCAACAATTTTTACCTAAGTTTTAACTCATAAAGTGAATAACACAAGTTTCCAAAAGATAGGAAATGAATTTTTTCCTTTTCAAAAACATAATTGTACATTGCATAAATGCAATAACATTACATAATTCCAAGCAAATGAAACTAATCCTTTCAAATACAGATTACAATTGATCCATGATCATGTTCATATACAAATTTATAACTTACAAGAGTTCAAAGGTCAAGTTGTCCTCATTTGGATCACACTTCTTCTATTTCACAAGCCTCAACTATCGTCTACAAGAGAGAGCATCACCCAAGCACTCTTCAGGTCCAACCACAGACTTAGCGATCCCTCGTACATCTTCCTAATGAAAAGATGGCCCTACCCCTTAACGAAGAGTTCAGTATGGAAACCTCTAATAATACACATATGAGTATTTGGTGTTGTGTCCTACATAACTAGTATGGCCATACAACTATGGATACCCTCCAACCATGTATGACACTAATGAATAGCTACACAAACTCGAATCACAATGAACTGAAAAAGTGTAAGCAATGACTTTTACACCTACTCTGGCTCGAGTTTTTATATATATAATAAATCCACTTTCTATGAAGCAGTGTCATATGTTCACCCACCCTTACTCGACTTGGAAACTCTATTGACCTATGGTTAACTCTTCTCTTTGTTTTCCCCCAAGGTTAATAATCATAAAACAATATTTCATTCCAAAGTGATGACACACTTATATTGATTTAATAGTCCAAATAGGTTTGAAACAATCTCTTGAATACCTTGTTACATACTTGTAACAATTTGGTTTGGAAACTGCCTCTTATTCAAGTTCTTTCTCTCTAACTATTGGAGTAACGACTCTCCTAGTTTATGCATAATTAGTTAATACTGATGACACAATATCATTGGCTAGGCATACCTAGTCTCAATCTAAAGCATTGACAACATGTCGATATGTATAATAATCCAGAATTAAACTTGATTTGAAGATTACCTTTGTATTGTGTTATGCCTAGTGTGGCTCTAACCTTCTAGGAGGCCATATCCAATCTGGTGATTCATGATATCTAATATAATTTAGTTTGATTCGATATAAAATCTTATGTTCATAGTAATGTACAATAATAAGCCAGCATAATAAGCTATTTAACTTCTGATATAACTCAACTAAGAACCATTTGACTAATCTTCAAATTCCTCAAGGGTTCCTTCCAATTAATATAAGGTACCTATGTTTGTATGTACATAGACAATCAAATATCTTTTCCTTTAGTATGACACAACTATTCACATATTCAAATGCATGATGAGTTAATATCCAATCTAGAGAATATTTCTTGTTTGAGAGGAGTCTGTGTTTCTGCACCTTAAAATCTCCTTGTATTATGGCTTTGGTTTTCCAAGATGTAAAGTCCTCTCCTTTAAGATTAGATTATCATGAATAGGTAATGATAATATTGACTCTTGGTAAAATTATAAGATAATATCATTCAAAGATAATGGGGATGTAATTACTTCTAACACATGTTCAAACCCTCTTGTTGAAAAATAATATAAACTCATTCAAATACAATACTATATTAATTGAATAATATCAAATTATTCTTCCTAGCTTCTCTTGCTATGTTATTCAAATGAGTTAGCAGTTTGGGTTTCACATAGCTTCAAAGAGAATTAACCTTCCAATGGGTTTTCTTTCTTTCAAATATATTCTAACATAAGGGCCGATGCAAGAAGTTGGGTCCACAAAAGCTCAAAAAGTGGAAGTGTTTTTGTTGTTTTTCATAATTTGTCACACTTGGACTGAAAATTTGAGGCACTTACACAATGAATCTTAAAAAAATTTAGTAATATGAAATTTAGCATTTTGAATCTAGTTTCCAAATATGTAATTTATTTAAATACCTAGATGATAGAAATTAAATTTTGATAGGGATGTATAAAAACCACTTTTTAAAATTCTTTTTTTACCATACCATGCACATGTACGGACACCACTTTTTGACCTAAATAAAAGTATTTTGCTAATTCCTTTTTGGGAAAGAGAGCTAACAACATGAAGATTGATGAGGAAATTATTTTGTAAAAAATTTTTTAATATTTTTTTTATTATTTTTATTTGCCTTAATTACTGTTTTTAAAAATCAACATGTACAGACAACATAATTGGACCTAAACTAAACATTTTTTTAATCTCTTTTTTGTCATTGTGTAGATAATTGTCTGAAGATTGATGCCATATATTTTTTACAAGAAACTTAACCAAAAAAAGTTATTAAAAAACAAAAAAAGCCTAATATTTCAAGTTTAAGGACTAATTTTCTTAGAAATTAATTAAAAAATAACAAATATAATCCAATATTAATAAAAATTATATATTTGGAAACTATACATCGTGTTCTCTAATGAGTTTTAATTTTATAGATTGATTTAGAAAAAAAAGTCCATTAGCCATATTGCCAAAGTTGGACATTCTTCTTCAATTTGCATTAGTTTTTTAGTTGTAGGTCAAAGGCTAAGGGTCGAATTGCCAAGCCTTTCTCAAGCCTAAAACCAAGGTTGTATGTGGGTTGGAGATTCAAATTTTTAATAATGCGTACGTGTTATTAAAATGCGTACACATTATTTAAATAGAACGTGTATGTGTTATATAACATGTGTGTTATCTATTTACCCGTTGGGTAAAGGGAATACGTACGCGTTATATAACACGTACATGTTCCTAAAATAGAACACATACGCATTTTATAACGCGTACACGTTTCTTACTTAGCCGTTTTTTCCTAATTTGGAAAATATTGATAAAGCACATTTTTCTACAACATTCTTTTTTTGTAGTACGGTTTGAAAGTGCCATTTTTTGCATTTTTTATTGCAATTTTATCTTGTGCAAGGCATATTCTACTCAAATGTTGGAAGAGACAAGTGCAGGTTGAATTTTTTGAAGTGGAATCAAGTACAATAATATTTTTCAAGAATATTTGGAGAAAGAGAACTTTTGGATGTATTCATGATGTTTGCATACTTCAAAGTTTATAGAAGAAAGGATCTTAATACTACATAGTTTTATTTGAATATTTGAAGGAGAAGGAAATTTGAAAATAGGTTAAGAGTAATTTTCTTTGTTATGAAAGAGGGTTTGGTAACCATGGGATCAGAGCAAAGGCAAAAAAAAGTGTAGAAAGTTAATGACACCCAAAGAAATTCAAGCAAATAAAGAAATGGAGGCACAGACAAAGGGATAGAAGAGAAAGGATTCGTCAAATGAAAAATTTGGAAGCATCTAGTTCCATGAATGTTGAAGAGGAAACCATGAATGATGAGATGAATGTAGATGATGCAAATGTGGAGATGGTGAATATGGAAGAAAATGCAATTATGGAGACAAACCCAACTATGCCTTCAACTTCAACTTTGAATGATATGGAAATAGCACCTATGCAATCAACTTTGGGTATGTCTTCAAATCCACCTTCCAATGATATGGAAAATGCACCTATTCAAACATTTTATCCAGGCATGTCTTCAAACCCAAGTCTTGATAATATTGATCTTAGTTATTTACAAGAAGTTGGATACACTATTGATGATATCAATAATTCTAGGGTTGAAATAATACAAAAAAAAAAAATGATGAAATATCTTATAAGAATGCAAATGAGAATGAAATCCCTCATATTGATGAAAATGAGAATGAAATCCCTTTTATGTTTGAAAATGAAAATGAAACCCCTTGCATGAATGAAAATGAAACCCCTTGTATGGATGAATATGAAAATGTTCTTTTTGACAATTGAAAAAGATGTGCTAGATAACCTTCTTGGTAAAGTATCTTGGAGACAAATGAGAAATTATGGAAATAGAATATATATAATGTTTTTTTATAGAAAGAAATTAGGATTTCAATGTCAACTCATGGTGCAATTGATGAGAATGTTGAAAATGAGAAAAGTGATGAAAAAATTAGGCATTTTTGTAAAACCAAAAAAGAAAGATGACTCAGTAGAACAAGTCATATCTAGTGTTGCTAATGCTATTGATTGTATAGGTAAGAAAAGTCGATCTAAAGATAAGAATGTAGCTCGTCGTGTAATAACAACTGCTCTAGTTAATAAAGCAACTTCAAATAAAAGAATGTTAAGTAAGATTAGTAAATGTATAAAATTAAATCCTAAAACTTTGATAAGAGCTACTAAAAGAAGAGAAAATATTAAAAAGGATCCAATTAATCAATGTTGGAGTTTTATTGGTAGACTCCCAAGATCAGACATGAAATTAACTAATGAAATTAAATCTTTAATCAAAAATTTTGGCATGATAATACAAGAGTATCACCTAACATTAGAGATGTATTAAAAATAAGGGTGGGTTCCAAAATTCATGAACCTCATCCGAATCATCTCTTAGATATGACTCAAACTGAATTATATAAAAAAGTTATAGATGATTTAATCTTACCATTTAATATTAGCATAAGTCAAAGATCATTCGAAAAGTGTAAACCTTGGTATGTTAGAATTAATAAACAATGAATCTCTTGTTGTTGTAAGACTCATGTACAATTTCATTATTATTATGACATTTTTCAATATATACGATGCACTCTAGATGCTAACCAAATTGTGCAAGACATTTGTGGTATTAATATGCCATCTGAAATAATCAAATATTTTATAGCAGGTTTGTTTTGTGAACCCTCTAATGGAAACTTATTTTATTTAAAAGCATGTATTTCTGGAGAATGCGATAGATGTGGTAACTTTTCATTATTAGGAGAATGTATGCATGAAATTAGTTTAGATGAATTTGGACAACAATTAGTGGATGTAAAAGAATTTAAAAATGTCGAGTATTCTTTAAAAGATGGAAAATTTGGAAAACGTTGTGAGCTAATTGTGGAAAAATTTAGTGTACATGCATTTATTAAAGAATTTAAAGATAATATTGTACCTAAATATGTTAAACACTCTCAGTATGCTCATTGGCTTGATAATCAATTTCGTTTATGTAAAAACACATTCCCAATTGAAACTATACTGTCAGTTGTTGATTTTGCTGAAAATTATACTCTTGCTCCACAAGAAGAAATTCAATCACAGTATTATAATCTAGTGCAAGTAGCTATATTTGTTCATATTGTTTGTAGACATGCAAATGATAGTAGAGAAAATTAAAAAAAAAAATTTGAGTACCATTTTTATGTAAGTGATAATCAATTACATTCATCTAAGTTTGTTCAATATTGTTTTTATATATTTTATAAAAATTTAAAAGAGAGAGGAATTCAAATGAGAGAACATCTCATATGGTCGAATAATTTCATGGGTCAATTAAAGAATGCTAGAATGTTTTATTGGTTATGTAGAGTTCATAAGGAAAATAATATCTAGCACATGAGTTTTTTTGAAGTTGGACATGGTAAGGGAGAACATGATGGAGCATATGCATGTGTGAAAAGAGCTCTTGCTAGAGAGCAACTAAAATTTGAGGATGCTGCGAAATTCACAGATGCATGTGCAATTGTAGATTGGTGTAATACCAAATTATCTACAAGAACAAGTGAGAGCTTAATAATTCGATGCTTCTTTTGGTTAGTTGAAGAAAATGATATTTTTTCTCAACAAGGTTGTGAAACAATTAATGGATCTAAAAAATGGCATTCATTTAAGAGTTCGAATGCAAACACATGGACAATATAGACAAGGGAGCTAGCATGCTTTTGTCAATTTGTACTACAAGCGATTGGGATGCTTGTGAAAATATAGAATGGGTTGAACAATGGCAACAAAGAGCCTTAACACCTACATCGTCACATGTTCAACATGGAACGACAATTGAAGATAATCAAGTGTTCACATCAGATGATTATGATCGTGTTGCAGATCTTGTACAAGAAGGTACACTAAATTGAATTGAATTTTATATGTATGCATGTTTATATGTGAATTAAATATAAGTCACTCTTTATTGATTTTTTTATTTATTTTTGCAGGAGATGTGTATGTTGTTGTTGCACCTAAGGGGAATGAAGAGGAGACAGAGTATTGGTTGGCTAGATGTGTTGAGAGAAAACATAAGTTGGTACATCTTACAGAGGATGATGACAACTTTGAGTATCCAACTGGTTCAGTGGTTGTTGTTGGCACCTGGCTTCAAAAATATTTGATAAGAAAGGATGGCTTGCCTACATTTGAAGATTATGAAAGACACAAGAAGATTATACATTATTCACATTTTATTTTGGAAACCAATATAAAACTAGTTAGATATCAAGGGAGGCATGCTAATAAAGTGTTATGGATGCTTTCAATGGATGATCATGAGACAATCATAGATGCATTACAAAAAAGAGAGGATGTAGATGGTACAATGGAGTAAATAAATATTGGTAAGTATATAGTTGTATATATATTTAGTTGATAGTCGATATGTAGTTAAAAATTTATCACATATACATGTCTATATATATATATTTGTCTTTAATCATTTCCTAATTAAAGTTTATATCATTTTTTGTTTTAGGTTTTTGGCCTCCTACAATGGTTTGATAACTAAGCCTTTAGGGTCGTGACTTAGAGATTGAACATCTACACTAAGTAGCTATCTTACTCATCATGAAGGTGCATTTCACTTGTCAACCTAGGGGCGTAAACTTGAAATGGGTCAGCACTGTATGTGCACTAGGACTTCATTGCAATCATCCATAAACTAGGAAAGAAACAATACCAGAAATGAAGTGTTGGAAAGAAATCAATTGAAATACTGAGCATAAATCAACATCTACACTAAGCATTAATCAACTAGACTGAAAATAAAAGATAGAAATGGAAATATCAACAAACAGACAGGAAACTACTCTATATGTCTTGGCTACAGGAACAGACACAGAATGGAATTTCAGTGGCTGTAGGAATAGACAGTTGCTGAAATTGAAACTAACTATTGAATAGAAAATGACTTCTAGACTAATAGATGGAATTCTCACCAAGTCGCCCCCCTTGAGTGAGTCTCCCTTATACTAACTCAAATGCAACAACTCAAAATATCATATTATTTCTTGAAAACGTAAGTACAACATCTCAGCCATAGAACTGTAAAACTAGAAAATGCGAGTACAAACTCAAAATGTCCAACCTCCTCAAAAGGAGCATCTGGCCATTATTTATAGGGAGAAAGTACTGACTATCCCTAACTACCTAGGCAGTCGACTCCATCAAAATAGGAGGATGCCACTTATTGAAAGCATAGAAAAAGATGGAGGAAGTTATGCATGTGCTAAATTGGTCAAAGCAGACTTGCTTCAATGGGAATCTAGCACAACACACTCCCTAGATTTTCTCAACAACAAATATGACCATTAAAAAGGTGGTTACATTATTTTGTTTGAATTAGGAATTTCCCTCCATGAGATTTTTCTTGCTTTAACTTCTTAATGATCAACTTCATGACTTCTTGGTAACTGACCAACTAGCAAGAATCTCTCCCACGTAGCAGGCTTTGTTGACATCAGCATTTTAGTGGAAACCTGCAAAATAACATTAGCATGCATAAACAAATGTATATCTATAATTACGTTAGTAACATTCATTCAACCACTAGTAAATTCAACATAGACAATTCTCATAGCATGATAATGTCATTGAAGTCACAGAGATAAAGCTTATGTCCAAAGTCTATGGTTTTAAGGAACATATCAACAACCAAGTGTCAAATTCTATGATAGCAACAACAAATATTTAATGGATCCTATCAAAATTGAGCCATTAATTGAGCTCATCATTCCCCCCAACCTACATTTTGTTGGTCCTCCAGTAGAAGGAGCACTAAAAAATTTCCTAGTTAATGCCCTGAAGTCAACTACTGGTAGCTATCCCACATTAGTATTTGTGGTAGCTGAATCAGGATCCCAATAGAATCCTTTTTTTCTCTCCAATCTATTCCATCTTGTTCTTTCTGCAACTATGTCATAATGGTAGAACTTGTAATCTGGCATAGGCCATAGTAATGTAGGTGGCTGAAATGTTAAGGGAAGCCAACACTGCTACTTCCTTCTACCAATCTGTATATACCTATCAACCCTTTTGCATGTTGCAACATAGTTCTGTAAAGAGTGGGGTTTAGCCTGTTTCAACTCTTCTAGCAAACTGTTCCACCATTGTGCTAAATATCCCATTATTGATTTTCCTATGGTTTCAGCTACCTTCTCATATTCTTTGTAGGCTTCTTCTTTGATGGGAATAATCTTAGCTTTGTAGTTGGGGCAGTAAAGAATTTTGTGCCATGCCATGAAAATATCTCCATGGTTACTAGATTCAGCCCTGATAAGCAGGGGAGTATGAAGTTCCCTTTCCTTATAAGTTTTATACTATTGTCCCAAAATAATCTCATTTTGAATCCAGGACATAAATTCCCTTAAATGAAGGTTCCCAATATACAGTAAGGGATTCCAATCATGATCATCAGACAAAACATGATTGTGCAGGTATAATTCACATAACAAATTTTTAACATCAAGAGGAGCAAGCTGATAAGCCTAGAAAAATTCATGTGGAGTGTCAAAAGTAGGACTCAAACCTAAAATGATCCTTGATAGCTTGAAGGAAAGATTTCGCTCCTTCAAGTGCAGAGCATACACTCTAGGAGGAGTTCTACATGTTAGCATTTTGGGTATTAAGTCTACCACATTATCTACCATTTCCTTCAAGGCAACAATTTTTGCATTCTTCTCTTCAATCTCTACATCTTTCTCTTTAATCACATTCTGTAGCTCATGCCTTTCCTTTTTTCATTATTCTTCCTATCTTTGTATCTCATTCCACAACTTCAAAGCTATGTCATTCCATGAAAAGGCAGGGGGTTTATGTATTCCTACCAAAATATTCCCTAACACTGAATCTTGTTGTTCATATAACACTAGTTGCAGAGATTCAAGTTATTCATCCTGCTCTGGCTATAGGAACTCTAGAATCTCATATTTTTCTTGTTGCAGAGGTTTTGGACTTATGTTTTGTTCCTAATTCCCAACTTGTTCTACAATGGCAGCGAGCTCATCCAATCTGATGTTTGCCTATTCCTCAAAAATATCTTTTTCCTCAACATTCACCTGCCCCATTGGGGCTTCCGTCTCCTCCCTAGATGTTTTTCTAAGCCTAGGGCTTCTCTTTGGAGGTGCACCAATGGTTGGCCCAGCTGGTTTTGATTTCTTAGGAGGATTTTTGTCTTTTCCTTTGGCTACAAGAGGAACAGTGTTATCAACCTTTCATTTTTCTCGGGTCTAGTGTTGGTTTTTCTGCCACTTGCTTCTTAGCTTTTCCTTTTCTCATTTTCGCTTCTCTCATCTATGCCTCTTCTCTCCTAAGGGCAGCCCTAGTTCGAATTGGGGTTTTGATAGGGGAATTATCATCAAAATCTGAGGATGAACTTTCCTCTCCTAAATATTCTGACTCAGAAGAATCAATTTCAATGGCTTGCTCAGTTGCGGGAGGGTTTGAACTAGGGTTTGCACTAGAGGTTGATGCTCCAGGAGTAACTTCAGTAGCCCTCACTTCAATACTAACCCTACAAGGTTGAGGTTGACCTCTAACATTCTCTAGTCTAAATTGATCAATGTTTAAAAACTCCTCCCATGTCATATCAGATACTTCATGTAGATATTTTTCCACTAATAATTTGATTAAACAATGGTGAGAGACATAATTATCCCTACCTTTATGTGTTTTAGCTGCCATGATGGCAAGGAGATGATATAGCACATTGGGCACGTTCATTCTTCATCCATGCCTCATATGGCTCATGAGCTTGAAGTGTATGGAACGGAGGCATGATTGGCGGCCCTCACAAGTAATGCACTTGACAATGTGGACAACTGCTTGTCTCCATGGATCTGGAAGAGAAGTTATTTTTGTTCCCTATCTATTCACAACCAATGGGGGGTCACTGGGTTTAGTAAATTTAGCTCTGACAGACCTTGCATCTTTGGTAGTAGGGTATGGCTCGCCATCAGTAGGTAAGAATGTTACCTCAGCAATTTTTTCCTCATTAACAATCACCTCCGATCCTTTTACTATCGCCTTCCCCTCAAAGAATGTTTGTGCAAATTCCTGCGCAATGTCTTCATTGTAGTTGTTGAGCTTCAAGAAATAGTCCAGCCATCCACAATTTCTAAACTCTGCCAAAGAAGGTGCATCCTACATTACCACGTTATGAACCGTGGGTTCACTCTGAATTAGCTGACCTCCCATTGTTCAGCTACTCATAATCAATAAGCACTTTGCTAAATTTCCTTTTCCTACAATTGCTTTATGAAAATCCCAACTTCTTCTTCCTCCAGTTCTTCTCTCTGGCGTACTAACACTAATGTCATGTAGCTTACTAAATAACTTTTGTTGGGTGAAATTTGAAATTATGACTAGGGAATAAAGATTCATTAATGAGGGGTATTATCGAAAGAAATGGCAGTGGTTCATTAATATCACACACATACAATCCATCACATCAATTCATCATTCAAATTGGCTCAATTTAAATTTGTTGATATGGATGACACATGGACTTGAGTTGGCACTCCCCCCAAACCTAATTTATAGCATGTGTCCGCACAGGTTGGTTGACAATTATGATTGGACAAGGCGAAGTACAAGTTCATGCTATGCAAAATATCTACATTTAATTACAGTAATTAAAGAAATGCACTAAAGATAATAAAGATATAACAAATTGTTTTGCACGTACCTGAAATCTTGGGGTATCTTTGCAAAGAATTCAAAGAAAGTACTGATTACCTTTAGGAAGTACGGTTGAGCAATCAATGTATTGATGATGAAGTGGAATGAAGTGATGGTGAAGTGGAGTGATGGCGGAGTTATGGAAGAGAGAGAAGATGGAGATGGATGGGAAGATGGGTGGATTAATGAAGAAGTAGACTCCCACAAAAAGTTGAAGTCTTTATTATGAAGTGGTTGCATGTGTACTTGGATCAGTCAAAAGGAGGGACACTAGGTTCGTTTCCTTCGGTTGCAGGAAGTTCGGGGGTTGGGTGTTGTTTATATTGTTGCATGAATTCTTCCTTGGACATTGGCTTGTGATACAACCTTAGATAGTGACCATTGACCAGAAGTTTGAATCTGACAGGTTCAATGGTTGTGAGTTGTACAACTCCATTGGGAAAGACTTTTGCAACCTTTTACGGTCCCAACTGTCTAGTTTGCAATTTACCCGCATTGTCTTGATACCTAGAGTCATAAAGGAGTGCCCAGTCACCAGGTTGAAACTTCTTGTCCTTTATGTACTTATCATGCCATTTGATCCTTTGGTTTTTCACTACCTCGGTATGATGTAGGGTTGTCTTTCTCATCTCATCCAAGTTATTCAGCTACATGAGTCTATCCTTTTGTGCTTTAGAGATATCTATTCCTAAGTCTAGTGCAATCCTAAGAGTCTTATGCTCAAATTCAATCAGCATCATAGTTGTCTTCCCATACAGTAACTCAAAAGGAGTAAAGCCTGTGGTTGTTTTCCAGCTAGTCCTATAGGCCCAAACAACTTTTGGTAGCCTATTTTCCCAATCTCTCCTATGAAGAGCCACTATTTTTTTCAGAATTGCTTCAATTTCCCTATTGGTCACCTCAGATTGGCCATTGGCCTGAGGGTGATAAGGAGTAGACTTCATGTGCCTCACATTATATTCATTAACTAGTTTTTGTGACAAGGGTTGATGTAAATTGAGCCCCTTGATTAGTCACTATCTCCCTTGGAACCCCATAACGAGTGAAAATTTCCTCATAAAGAAATTTTCAACCTTATTAGCTCTTGCATGCTTCATTGCTTTAACTTCAACCCACTTGGTTGCATAGTCAGTGCAAACCAGGATGTAGGATTTACCATTTGATGGAGGATCAATGGGTCCTACAAAATCCAGTCCCCATTTATCAAATGGAGTGATTACTACCTGGGGGTAAAGAGGCATCTCATCAGACTTTGTTGGGTGGCCCATCCTCTGGCATCTATCACACTTCCTTGTACATCAGCCTCCATCCTTATGAAGTGTGGGCCAGTAATATCCTGTGTTGAGAATCTTCATCGATGTCCTCTTGGTTGTAAAATGCCCTCCACAGGGTTCATTATGACATGCATGCAATATATCATATGTCTCATCTTCCCTTACACATCTCCTCATGACATGGTCTGGTCCAATGTAGAACAACCAGCCTGAAATTGATGAAAAAGGAAAGGTTTTCTCAATGAGTACTCTTCTCTCTTTTGGAGAGAAATGAGGAGGAACTCTCCCTATAACTAGGTAATTGGCTATGTCAACATACCAAGGTGTATGCATATTATTAGAAAACAAATTTTCATCAGGGAGAGAGTCATCAATGACTTGATTATCTTCTAATGTAGTCATTCTAGAAAGAAAATTTGCTACAACATTTTCTTTTCCTGGTTTATCAACAATGGTGATGTCAAACTCCTGCATCAACAACAACCATCTTCCCAGTCTTCCTGAAATGAGGGGCTTATTCATGAGGTATCTTATTGTTGCATGATCTGTATGAATAAAAATCTGATACCTTGTTATGTAGTGTCTGAATTTGTTAAGGGCATAGATGACTACCAACATTTCTTTTTCTATCATTGTGTAATTGAATTCAGCCCCTTGTAAGTTTTTGCTGACAAAATAGATAGCATTCTCAATTGTTCCTTCTTTTTGTCCCAATACTACTCCTACAACATAGTCTGATGCATCTATATGAATGTGAAAAGGAAGCTCCCAATTAGGACCTTTGAGTACAGGAGCATGGGTTAAAGTTGCTTTTAGATCAGAGAATGCCTTGTCACAATCCTTTGTCAATTGGAATTCAACATGTTTAGTGAGAAGATTGTATAGTGGTGCTGCCATTTTGCTGAAATATTTGATGAAACGCCTATAGTACCTTGCATGACCCAAGAAACTCCTAACATCTTATTATTTTGCAGGAATAGGTAGATTGGTGATTACTTCAATCTTGGTTAGGTCTACTTGAATTCCTTTTTTAGAGATGTAGTGCCCAAGGACTACCCCTTCCTGCATCATCATGAAACACTTCTCACTATTCAAGGACAGGTTATGATCTTCACATCTCTATAAGACCTTCCTTAGATTTTCTAGGGCTTCTATAAAATCAACACCATAGGTAGTGAAATCATCCATATAAATTTCCATGCAATCATGTGAGATGTCTGAAAATATACTAATGACTGCCCTCTGGAAAGTTGCAGGTGCATTGCACAATCCAAATGGAAGCACAAAGTAGGCATAGGTCCCCCATGGACAGGTAAAGGCAGTCTTCTCTTGATCCTCAAGGACAATTTATAGTTTTTTGTAGCCACTGAATCCATCTAGAAAAGAAAAATATTGCTTGCTTGCAAGGGAGTCCAGTACTTGGTCTATGAAAGGAAGGGGAAAATGATACTTTTTAGTGGCAGAGTTAAGCTCCTTGTAGTCAACAAAAACTCTCCACTTTCCTCCCTTTTTGGGCACAATAACCAATGGGGACACCCACTGACTGTCTAAGATGGGGTAGATAAATCCTGCATCCAATAATTTTTGAAGTTCCCCTTTTACTATTTCTCTTAATGCAAGGTTGATTCTTCTTTGTGGTTGCCTTACTATTGTGCAATCATCTCTAATATATATCATATGAGTGTAGATCTTAGGATCCAATCCCTTCATGTCATGGTAGTCCCATGCAACTGCATGCTGGTGGGTCTTCAATAGATTTTTCAAAGACAATTGTTGCTCTTGACTCGGCTTGTTGTTAATATTTAGATGTTTTCCTTCTAACACTGGTACTTGTGTGGTTAACTCTACCATACAAGCTTCACTAATACTTGGAATTTTTAGTTCATGTGGCAGCAATGTATGGAGCATGTCGGTTGTTGTAGGAAGTTGTGTTGTAGGAAGAGCGGGCAGAAGTGTCTTCACTGAACTGGCAGAACCAGATTCATGAGTAGATGACTCTTCATGCACCTCACAATGGTTCAGAATTATGTGGGATAGCACTTCATCTTCCTCATGTAGTTGCATGAAAGACCTTTTGCCTAACATCATGAATTGTGCCACAAAATTGACTTCCTCAGCCTCTTCTCCAACATGTGGCCATATGGTGTTCTCCATGTCATGGGATGGTTGAGCAGGAGGGTAGAGAACAAGCTTTTTGGTACTCTTCCCATCAGAAATGGTCATGTCTCCTGACCGACATCCAATGTAGGCATTTTTTGTGGCCAACCATGGCCTCCCTAGGATAATGGGGTGCCCACCTAGTGTAGCTTTAGGAGAAAGAATCATAAAATCTACTGGATACTCCCAAGAATCTAGAGCTACCACAAGGTCCTCTACTATACCATTAGGTTTGACAGTGGAACTGTCAGCAAGCTGCAAGACAGTAGGAGTAGGTCCCATGTTTGCAACATTTAGTTGTTGCAAGATATCCTTGGTCATCACATTTATTGCTTCTCCCAAGTCAATCAGAGCATTCCTTAGTTGGACTGCATTTATGACAACTCCCACCACAGGGCTACCTGGGTCAGTGTACTTAGGGACTGTAACTTTTCCAAGCATGATGTATGCTAACTGTCCTACTACATGAACCGTTGTGGGGTCCTTTTTCCTCCCTGGCTTTTTGAGGCATGCTTCTTTGATTGCTTTTCCATATATTGGGACATCTTTTATGGCTTGAAACAAATGTATCTTGACACATATGTGTTTCAACTGATCCAAAATGTCAAAGGTTGTTTCCTCCCTTAGCAACCTCCAACCTTTGAGGAGATGGTGGATCTTGGGTAGTCTGCTAAACTGGAACTAGTTCAAGATTTTTAGGCACACTTGGCTGAATGGGGACATTCGGAGGGTCCTCTTCTTCCACACGAAGCTCAGTGATAATAGGAGTGGAGGGAGTTGGTAAAGTAGTTCTTGATCGCAAGTGAATGTCACTTACACTCACAACATATGCATGGAATTGATTAGGATCTATAGAGTATACTGGTTGTTGTTGTTGTGGTTTCTTATTTGGGTTAGGTGTGGGTTGAACTAGTAACTAATTAGGTCTAGGTGTGCTTGAACTTGAGCTAGTAGGTGGAGGCATTATAGCAGGTTGTTGGGGCTGTGAAGGTGGTTGCATGTAACTAGTTGTCTGGTTTGGCCATTGTTGTCCTCCCCTCCATTGAGATGTTTCTTGCCAGTTTCCTGGAGGTGGTTGCCAATTTCCCTGAAACTGTTGTCGATTCCCCTGAGGTTGTTGCCATTGGGGTGGAGAGTTTTGGTGATTGGTCCAAGTATTCAGATGGTTATTCCAAGGCTATGGTGGATAACCTCCATATTTGGATGGATATGGGGGTTGCCATTGGTTACTAGATACATAAGAATTAAAATAAGGCCCAACAAAACATAATGGATCTGGTGGTATACCTTGTCTTGGAGCCCATGGTCTCCTTTGTGCAATGTAGTAGACTTGATCATCATCACCCTGGATTGGCTTGAGCTCAGGTGGGATCTGCATGCTATCAATGTTAGCCACCATTTTGCATTTGTAGTCCTTCTTTTGTCTGCAATGAGGGCAATATTCTACCAACATTGCCTCTGCCTCCTCCTGCTTCTTCTTCTTTTGTAGTGTAATCAATTGAGTAGCTAGATTGTTTATGATGTCTTGCTTGAAATTTTCCAACAAGTGAGTAATATCCATCCTTGAAACTCCATTGGTGGATGATTTACCCATAGAGGATTGGTAACCTCTTCCTTTCTTTGAAGCTGCCCTAGAATAGTTCTGGCATATCTTCTTAATATCATCCCAATAAACTTGGGTGATATCTCCTCCTCCCATTAGGTCCAAAGCATCACTAAAATTGTCATTGATTCCTCTCAAGAATAGTAGCTTTTGAGATTCTTCATTAAGTGTATGATGTGGATAATTCTGTGGGCAAAACAAAAACCTTGAAATGTAATCCTCCAAACTCTCATCTTCCTTCTGCTACATCCTAAGATGTCATCTCCTCTCATGTCACTACCCCTGCAATATTCCTTATACTTCTCAAGGAATTTTGTCTTCATGTCATCCCAAGTCTCCACAGTATTCCTGCCTAAGTTCATAAACCATCTCATTGCAGCTTCTTACAAAGTGGTAGGAAATAACTTAAGCCTATGAGCATGAGTGGTATAGTCATAGCTTCTGCAGAGGATATCAAACTTAAACAAGAAAGTGTCATGATCTTTTGTGACAAGTCCATAGAACTTGGGAAGGACTGAAGTAGGGATATTTTTGAGGTTGTCAACTTTATTCTAATGAGCAATGGAGAATGGAAAAGTTGGCTGGTTAGGTTTGTTTCTATGTCTATTCTCATTATTCTCATCACCATTCATGCTTGATGAAGTTCCAAAGCAAGGTGATTCTCAATCAGATTTTGGTCTTGAAAGGAAGTGTCAAAATTGGTTAGATTGGGAAATGCATTAGAAAAAGGGTGTTCTTCTTCTTCATCCCTTGGCAGATTTGGATGTTCAACTAGCTGGAATGGATCAGGGTCATTAGGAAGGAATCTCCCATGAGCATCTTTCCTCCTTCCTCTATGCATGCGGTATCAACTCAGTATCAGCCAACTCACACAAAGAATTGGTGAAAGAATAGGGGGTCATTACTTTCCTAAGTGATGGGTATACTAAGAGAAAACTTTCAGAAATACTACAGCAAGAAAGAAACTACCAATGACTCCAAATAACTTCCTAGTTTGACACCATCCTCGACAACAATGCCAAAAATGTTGGCCTCCTACAATGGTTTAATAACTAAGTCTTTAGGGTTGTGACTTAGAGATTGAACATCTACACTAAGTAGCTATCTTACTCATCATGAAGGTGCATTTCACTTGTCAACCCAGGGACGTAAATTTGAAATGGGTCAGCATTGTATGTGCACTAGGACTTCATTGCAGTCATCCATAAAATAGGAAAGAAACAATGTCGGAAATGAAGTGTTGGAAAGAAGTCAACTGAAATACTGAGCATAATCAACATTTACACTAAGCATTAATCAACTAGACTAAAAATGAAAGATAGAAATGGCAATCTCAACAAACAGACAGGAAACTACTCTATCTATCTTGGTTGTAAGAACAAACACAAAATGGAATTTCAGTGGTTGCAGGAACAGACAATTGCTAAAATTGAAACTAACTACTGAACAGAAAATGACTTCTAGACTAATAGATGGAATTCTCACCAAGTGGGCCCCCTTGAGTGAGTCTCCCTTATACTAACTCAAATGCAGCAACTCAAAATATCATATTATTTCTTAAAAGCATAAGTACAACATCTCAGCCATAGAACTATAAAACTAGAAAATGTGAGTACAAACTCATAATGTCCAACCTCCTCAAAAGGAGCATCACACCATTATTTATAGGGAGAAAACTACTGACTATCCCTCACTACCTAGGCAGTCGACTCCATCAAAATAGGAGGATGTCGCTTATTGAAAGCATAGAAAAAGATGGAGGAAGTTATGCATGCACTAAATTGGTCAAAGCAGACTTGCTTCAATGGGAATCTAGCACAACACACTCCCTAGATTTTTTCAACAAAAAATATGACCATTAAAAAGGTGGTTACATTCTTTTGTTTGAATTAGGAATTTCCCTCCATGAGAGTTTTCCTGCTTTAACTTCTTAATGATTAGCTTCATGACTTCTTGGTAACCGACCAACTAGCAAGAATCTCTCCCACGTAGTAGGCTTTGTTGACATCAACATTTTAGTGGAAACCTGCAAAATAGCATTAGCACGCACAAACAAATGTATATCTATAATTACCTTAGTAACATTTATTCAACCACTATTAAATTCAACATAGATAATTCTCATAGCATGATAATGTTATTGAAGTCACAAAGATAAAGCTTATGTCCAAAGTCTATGGTTTTAAGGAATATATCAACAACCAAGTGTCAAAGTCTATGATAGCAACAACAAATATGTAATGGATCCTATCAAAATTGAGCCATTAATTGAGCTCATCACAGGTCTCCCAAAACTAGATGCATTACAAAAAAGAGAGGACATGCATATATATTACAATGGAATTTGAATCTAGAGACAAGTAACTATATATAGTTCTAGATACATTTAATTGATAGTATAAGTATAAAACTAAATTATTCATTTTCATTTTGTAAAAAAGTTTATAATTGATTTCATATCCCCTTAAGCCATTCTCTTAGGACCCCTTAAGTCATCCTCTTATGTACCATTAATCCATCCTCTTGCATCCCCTTAAGTCTCTCTATTAATTCCCCTTAAGCCATCCTCTTAGAACCCCTTATCCATATCCTCGTATATCTACCCTTAATCCATGATCTTGCATCCCCTTAAGCCACTCTCTCAACACCCCTTTAGCCATCCTCTTAGGACTCCTTAAGCCATATCCTCATATATCTACCCTTAATCCATCCTAAGTCTCTCTATTAATTTCCCTTAAGCCATCCTCTTAGGACCCCTTAATCCATCCTCTTATGTACCATTAATCCATCCTCTTGCATCCCCTTGTATCTCCATCCCCTTAATCCATCCTCTTAGACCCCTTATCATCTCTCCATCCTCCATTTGTATTCTTTAATCCATCCACATCCCCATTGGCCATGCATCCATCCACTTGCATCCCCTTAAGTCCCCTCTCTCAACATATATATATATATCTACCCTTAATCCATCCACTTGCATCCCCTTAAGTCACTCTCTCAACTTACCCCTTAACCATTAATCTATCCTTGTATATCTACCCTTAATCCATCCTCTTTCATCCCCTTAATTCATCTCCTAGGATTTAGGTCTTAGGGTTAAGGGTTTAGGATCTTCATATCCTAGGG
The DNA here is from genome assembly GCA_007258455.2 of Sequoia sempervirens. Classification (NCBI taxonomy): domain Eukaryota; kingdom Viridiplantae; phylum Streptophyta; class Pinopsida; order Cupressales; family Cupressaceae; genus Sequoia; species Sequoia sempervirens. Next base: position 354,928 of record VDFB02000010.1, on the reverse strand, counting down.
TTCATGATATGCTTAGAATAACAAATCTATATGGGTTTTAAGGGTTTAGGGTTCATCTCCTAGGCTTTAGATCCTAGGGTTAAGGGTTTAAAATCTTCATATCCTAGGGTTCATGATATGTTTAGAATAACAAATCTACATGGGTTAAGGGTTCAGGGTTCATCTCCTAGGATTTAGGTCTTAGGGTTTAAGGTTTACGGTTTCTAGGTTTCATGAGATGCTTAGAATAACAAATCTAAATGGGTTAATGGTGTAGGGTTCATCTCCTAGGTTTTAGGTCATATGGTTTAGGGTTTAGGGTTTCTAGGGTACATGAGATGCTTAGAATAACAAATCTATATGGGTTAATGGTTTAGGGTTCATCTCTTAGGCTTTAGGTCCTATGATTTAGGGTTTACGATTTCTAGGTTTCATGTGATGCTTAGAATAACAAATCTATATGGGTTCAAAGGGTTTAGGGTTCATCTCCTAGGCTTTAGGTCCTATGGTTTAGGGTTTCTAGGGTTAATGAGATGCTTATAATAAAAGATCTATATGGGTTAATGGTTTAGGGTTCATCTCCTAGGCTTTAGGTCCTATGGTTTAAGGTTTATGGTTTCAAGGTTTCATGAGATGCTTAAAATAACATATTTAAATGGGTTAATGGTTTAGGGTTCATCTCCTAGGCTTTAGGTCCTATGGTTTAGGGTTTACGGTTTCAAGGCTTCATGAGATTCTTACAATAACAAATTTATATGGGTTTAAAGGGTTTAGGGTTCATCTACAAGGCTTTAGGTCCTATGGTTTAGGGTTTAGGGTTTCTAGGGTTCATGAGATGCTTAGAATAATAGATCTATATGGGTCAATGGTTTAGGGTTCATCTCCTAGGATTTAGGTCCTATGGTTTAGGGTTTTTACGATTTTGATGTTTCATGAGATGCTTAGAATAACAAATCTATATGGGTTTAAAGGGTTTAGGGTTCATCTACTAGGCTTTAGGTCCTATGTTTTAGGGTTTAGGGTTTCCCGGGTTCATGAGATGCTTAGAATAACAAATCTATATGGGTTAATGGTTTAGGGTTCATCTACTAGGCTTTAGGTCCTATGGTTTAGGGTTTAGGGTTTCTAGGGTTCATGAGATGCTTAGAATAACAAATCTATATGGGTTAATGGTTTAGGGTTCATCTGCTAGGCTTTAGGTCCTATGGTTTATGGTTTAGGGTTTCTAGGGTTCATGAGATGCTTAGAATAACAAATATATATGGGTTTAAAGGGTTTAGGGTTCATCTTCTAGGATTTAGGTTTTATGGTTTAGGTTTTAGGGTTTCTAGGGTTCATGAGATGCTTAGAATAACAGATCTATATGGGTTAATGGTTTAGGGTTCATCTGCTAGGATTTAGGTCCTATGGTTTAGGGTTCATCTGCTAGGCTTTAGGTCCTATGGTTTAGGGTTTAGGGTTTCTATGGTTCATGAGATGCTTAGAATAACATATCTATATGGGTTAATGGTTTAGGGTTCATCTCCTAGGCTTTAGGTCCTATGATTTAGGGTTTACGATTTCAAGGTTTCATGGGATGCTTAGAATGACAAATCTATATGGGTTTAAAGGGTTTAGGGTTCATTTTATAGGCTTTAGGTCCTATGGTTTATGGTTTAGGGTTTCTAGGGTTCATGAGATGCTTAGAATAACATATATATATGGTTTAATGGTTTAGGGTTCATCTGTTAGGCTTTAGGTCCTATGGTTTAGAGTTTAGGGTTTCTAGGGTTCATGAGATGCTTAGAATAACAAATCTATTTGGGTTAATGGTTTAGGGTTCATCTGTTAGGCTTTAGGTCCAATGGTTTAGGGTTTAGGGTTTCTAGGGTTCATGAGATGCTTAGAATAACAAATCTATATGGGTTTAAAGGGTTTAGGGTTCATCTTCTAGGCTTTAGGTTCTATAGTTTAGGGTTTAGGGTTTCTAGGGTTCACGAGATGCTTAGAATAATAGATCTATATGGGTTAATGGTTCAGGGTTCATCTGCTAGGCTTTAGGTCATATGGTTTAGGGTTTAGGGTTTCTAGGGTTCATGAGATGCTTAGAATAACAAATCTATATGGGTTTAAAGGGTTTAGGGTTCATCTTCTAGGCTTTAGGTTCTATAGTTTAGGGTTTAGGGTTTCTAGGGTTCACGAGATGCTTAGAATAATAGATCTATATGGGTTAATGGTTCAGGGTTCATCTGCTAGGCTTTAGGTCATATGGTTTAGGGTTTAGGGTTTCTAGGGTTCATGAGATGCTTAGAATAATAAATCTATATGAGTTAATGGTTTAGGGTTCATCTGCTAGGCTTTAGGTCCTATGGTTTAGGGTTTACGGTTTCTAGGTTTCATGAGATGCTTATAATAATAAATCTATATGAGTTTAAATGGTTTAAGGTTCATCTTCTAGGCTTTAGGCACTATGGTTTAGGGTTTATGGTTTCTAGGGTTCATGAGATGCTTAGAATAACATATCTATATGGGTTAATGGTTTAGGGTTCATCTCCTAGGCTTTAGGTCATATGGTTTAGGGTTTATGGTTTCTAGGTTTCATGAGATGCTTATAATAGAAAATCTATATGGGTTTAAAGGGTTTAGGGTTCATCTGCTAGGCTTTAGGTCCTATGGTTTAGGGTTTAGGGTTTTTGGGGTTCTTGAGATGCTTAGAATAACAAATCTATATGGGTTAATGGTTTAGGGTTCATCTACTAGGCTTTAGGTCCTATGGTTTAAGGTTTAGGGTTTCTAGGGTTCATGAGATGCTTAATCCCTTTATGCCATCCCTTTAAGTCATTCTCTCAACTCCCGTTAATCAACCCTCTTACATCCCTTTAAGTCATTCTCTCAACTCTCCTGAATCCACCCTCTTACATCCATTTAAGTCATTCTATCAACTCCCCTTAATCCACCCTCTTACATCCCTTTAAGTCATTCTATCAACTCCCCTTAATGCACCCTCTTGCATCCCCTTAAGCCATCCTCTTAAAGGACCCTTAAGTCATATCCTCTTGCATCCCCTTAATCGACCCTCTTGCATCCCTTAAGTCACTCTCATAATTCCCCTTAAGCCATCCTCTTGAAACAATTAGGGTTTCTAGGGTTCATGAGATGCTTAGAATAACAAATCTATATGGGTTAATGGTTTAGGGTTCATCTCCTAGGCTTTAGGTCCTATGGTTTAGGGTTTCTAGGGTTCATGAGATGCTTAATACCTTTAAGTCATTCTCTCAACTCCCCTTAATCCACCCTCTTACATCCCTTTAAGTCATTCTATCAACTCCCCTTAATCCAACCTCTTACATCCCTTTAAGTCATTCTATCAACTCCCCTTAATCCACCCTCTTGCATCCCCTTAAGCCATCCTCTTAAAGGACCCTTAAGTCATATCCTCTTACATCCCCTTAATCGACCCTCTTGCATCCCTTAAGTCACTCTCATAATTCCCCTTAAGCCATCCTCTTAGGACCCATTAAACCATATCTTAGGGTTCATGACATGCATCCCCTTAATCCACCCTCTTACATCCCTTTAATTCATTCTATCAACTCCCCTTAATCCACTCTCTTGCATTCCTTTAAGTCATTCTATTAACTCCCCTTAATCCACCCTCTTGCATCCCCTTTAGTCATTCTCTTAACTCCCCTTAAGGCATTCTCTTAGGAGCCCTTAAGCTATATCCTCTTAGGTCCCCTTAATCCATCCTATGGCAAACATCACTTGAATTTGTAAGGAATTTATAAGATCCAATTTTCTAAGTTTTACTATTGTGTGCTCGAATATGTGAGCTAATTAATGAAATATAAACCAACACACCAATAAGACATTAAATCAAAGGAAACTAATTGAAAAGTAAAGCAAACTCTTAAAACAACAGCTCCTTTGAAAGCGTCCTATCGTCCTCTATCTCTGATAATTTTGTCGATTCCAGCTGTTGCTCTCAGATTTTGCCAGGCTCAACAAACAATCATCCCAAAGAATGAGATTGTAGATGATGAATGCATGCTAAGGTAAGATATGATTATGTTGATTAAACGATGCATGATTGCAGATTGCTATGATTACTTGATAAAGAAACTATGATCACGAATGCTCTTAAATGCTGATAATAAATGCTAACTGAATGCAACTATTCTCTAATCGCTTGTTGCTTAATCGTAAATCTCATAAATTCTAGGATATGCAGGCATATTTATAGAGCTTTTGAAGGATTGTGATTGGATGATGCGATCAATGGCTGTGATAATTCTGGTAGATCAAACAATCGAAGATGGAGAAGACTGAAGAGAGAAATAGAAGAAAAATAGAAAGCAGGATTTGTTTCCTCTTTCATGGAAAAGATAAGATGAGATAAAAAATCATCTTTTTAGAAGATTTTGGAAAGATTTAAGAAGATAAATACTGAATTATAAATTCAATTATTTATTTATGGGTGACATGGAGATTTTTCTCAATTAAATAATCATTTAATTAAGATTTGAAGAATAATAAAAGATTTCATAATTAAATAAAATATTTAATTATGATTTGAAAAGATATGAAGGACATTAATTAAATAAAGATATTTAATTAAATTTTTAGGAAATGACATGTAGATGAAATTAATTAAATAAAATATTTAATTAATTAGAAGAAAGATTTGAATAGGAGAAAGGAAATATTTAAATTTAATTAAATCAAAAGACTTAATTAAATTCAAGAGGTGATAATTAATTAAGATAAATAAAAGATATTTATTTAATTGATTAAGTAGACATATGAATGTGAAATAATTAAATAAAGTGAATTTATTTAATTAAGGTGGAAGAATAAAGTGAATGAACAATATAATTAAATTAATTAAATTTAATCATATGTAGAGGACTTTAGAGAAATTAATTAAATAATAAATATTTAATTAAATGCTAGGATTAACTAGACATGACCAATTTTATGCATATACAACTATATATTGTTCTTTTCTCACATGAATTATTTAGTTAAAAGACTCATAAAACTATAGTTACTTTACTTACATTAATTATTTTTGCAGGTTCTCATCAAGTCGGTCTACCATGTGATTGTCACTATGTAATTTTTTTTATCAAGAGACTATGTAAATATCAATTTGTGGTCTCGACCTAAAAGTTGATAAGCTTTAATTGTATCTACATGCACATATATGTTTCATCATGTTATATAGTTGTATTAAACACCAATATACATTATATATGTTTGTTCGATGTATGAACTTCAATGAACTTATTAGTCACTTTTTAAATATCTTGTTCCAATTTTATCTTATACAAATCATGTCTTGTATTTACTACATTTTATATAATTGTTCAATTGTATAGATTATACATTTTATACATACAAGGAGATATATTTTTGTTCAGTGATTCAAATATTTGCTAGAATTGGAAAATAGTTAAAATTATCTACCCTTAATTTTTTATGAATATGATCTAAACTATTTAAGGAATGTTTTAATTTGTCACCTAACCATGTGATAAATTATATATATGAAATTTGATTCTAGATAAGAATTTATATAGTGCATATTACTTGAAAATTAGATAAAATATCTATACATACATGAGTGCATATAATCATCAAAATGAACATAACACAATCATAATTGAGTGCATATATAATCATCATATTAAAGTCAACTAATATAAATAAACAAAAACATGATCATATTAATTGATATAATGTATGTGAAATAGTCCATGAAATAACATGTTCAAAATGTTGATGTCAAGTCCAACACATATATTTAGATAAAAGTAGAGATCTATAGTCCAAAAAATTTAAAACCATCTAACTATCAGCGTGATCAGTCAAATCAAGTCTCCTCTTTGCTCTACGTGGACTAGATGTACCTGTATCATGTTGTAAAAGAGTATAAGAAACTTGAAATTAGATTTAAAGTTATTCATAAATTTTGATATAATTTAACATATAAACTTGAAAATATAAACTTGATAAAAATAAATTTAATTAAATATCTAGTAAATACAATAAAAATGATTTTTAGTATGCATAAATTACCATATGATCATGTGAATCTATTGGCACATTTTGTTCAACGGGTAGCATAACTGTCAATTGAGAAGGTCCAAATGCTTGATCTACTATATATATATATATATATATATATATATATATATATTTAAAAGGTCCCTAAAAATTGTATAGGAGATTTAGTAAAGTTTACAACCTCAAATGATATGACCTCATGATCATGTACCTGAGATTTCCCATGCATAAATGTTGACGATGTCTCAGGTGCGCCTGCCATGGGTATCACATGAAATCCCTACATATAGATACAACAATGTATAGATCATTCACACATGTGTACAAATTCAAATTAAATTAGATCTATGATGTGTATTTAATTTAAACTTAACAAAATTTTGAAAGCACGCACCTGAGCTCATGATGACTTGGGAGCGCTCACCACAACTTGTGGTTGGTTATTACTCGGTATCACATGACCTCCCTGCATCTAGATATAATATATCATTTCACACATGTGTACAAATTCAAATTAAATTAGATATGTCCACATAAATTAAAATATATATTGGTTTGTACCTGACCAAAAGGTGAGCCCAAATCTACAACACTCAAAATATAGACACAATCATAATGAGATTCAGGCATCGTGTGATCATGCATCTACAATAAACACTTCTTGAATTAATATTATATTATATATATAATTTGATGTTATTATTTACATGAATTTTGCACATTTCAAAAAAATTATTTAAATGTGCCTAAGTTCAAAAGATGAACATAACTGTGTAGGATCATCCTCATAATATAGTAAATTCATATATGACTTCGTCCTAGATGCATGTGGGTCACCTAAAGTGGATGCATGAGTATGCCCATAGCTTGAGCCTCCATGCTCTTTATTTCCCACTTCAGTCGCCACGTGTGTAGTTTGATGAGTGATATGTCCTGAAAGAGAACTCAATGCTCCTAATGTCGACAACATCATCTGCTATTGAAATGCAACAGGAACACCAGGAGAAGAAGGAGCAACAATAGGAGCAATTAGAGCACATCGTTGATAATCGACACGTGCTCCTAATCTATGTTGAGGCATGCCATGCCCAGCTCCCTGAAATGATCTCATATCAAAATAGTTGGGTTTTAAACCTAACTCAAACTCAACCCATAAATTTCTCAAAAAGTATAGAGGCACCTCACAATTGCCATGTGGTGGAGTATCAAACACCATCGACCATCTATCCCAAAAACTTGCAGCTATTTGCAGGTGCCTACACCATTTAATTGTAATTCATTTTTTGGTGGGTGGAATCGGTTTGTTTGTTTGGGGGCTAGAAAAATGTTGGCAAATGGATTGTTTGGTAATTTTAAGGTCATTAATTTCTTTATAGGACAATCCATCTGCATAGAATTGTCTCCTCTCTTCTCTCCATTGATGGAACCTATCTAGGTCCACATCAATAGATCGAACAAAATAAACAATAGTTTTCATTGAAGATGCAAATCATGCGAGATGGTGGGGATATTAGGCTCATTTTTTATCAAATGTATAATTTTCTTGAATCACATTAAGGTTTTCTCTAATGCTCTCTCTTAACTAAGCGTGATCTACTATAGGGCATGGGGGGTTAGGAGGTGGAGAGTGTGGAGGTGTGGGGTTTTGTTGTGGTGGCAGATCTGGATGTATGGGATCTTCAGGTTGTGCATTAGGTGTAAAATCCTCTATGTTAAATTCAGGCTCCATGTGAACAATGAAATGGCAATTGCATGTTAAACAATTAAAAAATATATATCAACAAACTTTAAATTAAATAATGTACATAATTTGAAAGTTATTTAAGTCACATTGAACGTGCACAAATTCAAAATACATTTCATTTGAAGACACATTCAATTTATAACATTAAAAAATCCATAACACAAAAATCCATAGCATGTACACATTAAATTATACAATTAAAGTCATGTACATGTACCCTTGGTTAAATTTGAGCACTTTATCTTCTAGTAACCATGTGGTTTCATTTTCCTTGCAAGGTTAAAATTGAGTGGTGTGTGGTTGTTAATTTCAAATTATTGTATCATTCTATCTTGGACTAATGAATGGCATGCCTTAGTGATGCTTTTTAGATGGTTCTATGTATGTCCTAACCTATGCATTGATTGTCAATGAAAGATGCCTCCTAGGCATCATGTCACCTGTCAAAGTGGGAATGAGGGGAAGGCTAAGAACCCGCCTATGAATCCTATTGGTGGTCCTCAATTTATTGATCTCCTTCAAGATGTAATAGTAAGGGCCCCCCATCAAGAGGCATCTATGTGCGAGAATTTGTAAATTAATGTAATAAAGAAGGTGGATGTGAATCTATGTGTAGATTGAATGCATTTTTAAAGGTGTTGTAATGGTAGAAATTGAGAGATTCTTAACATGTATTTGTGGGTAACTACAAAGTATTATATTTTCTAGAAAGGAGGTACTATAGGACACTTGCAATAAATTGGCAGTATTACTACAAATCACTCGCAACCTAAAGGTAACAATTTCCTGTAAAAGAGGGGCAATGGTTCAATAGGTGACTTATATCATAGAAAGGTTAGAGGTACTTGCAATTTTATTTGAGATTTAGATATTTATTAACTTAGATTTATTATGAGATGCAGATAGTAGGAGGTCAACTAGTGTTTGTGTTTAGTTTGTTTAGTGGTACAATAAATTGGATGAGTAAGTAGCACGTTGTGGTTTCTATAGCTACTATAATGACAAAGTATGTTGTAGCTACTCTTGTCTTTAAGGATTTTAGTTATATTTATAGCTTGTGTTTAGATGTTGGGTTGGGTCCTATTGTAGTTAGAAATTAATGCAATATTTAGTGTGCCATTAGCTTGGTAAAGAACCTAAACTTTCATATATAAATGAAACATGTTGATGTAAAGTATCATTTTTTTATGATGTGGTGAGGATTGGAGAGCTATGTTAGATAAATTTTATAATATAAAGAATGTTGCAAATATGTTAAAAAAGCTAATAAAAATAAATAGGTTTAGATAGTGCAATGAAACTATTAGTCTCACATCCCCTAGTAAATAGTTCACAAAAATGATTGCCTTGATGAGAATAAGAAAAATAAGTATAATACACAACTTACAATCCTAATGTTTGGTTATCTATTTTTTTTTTAATGTGACCTCATTATTTTGTTGTGCACCTAAGCATGAATAGACCTATCTAAGGATTATGTGTGATTTCAGGGCTAGTAAAAAGAAAACAAATCTAGACATTATAAATCTAATATAGGTTTAGGTTTTAGGGTTTAGGGTTTTAGGTTTAGGTTTTAGGGTTTAGGTCCTAGGATTAAGGGTTTTATTTTTTAGGTCTATGTTTTTTCGAACCTAGGGTTTAGGGTTTTGATTTCTAAGTTAAATGTGTCCAATTTAGGTTAAATTCTAGTTGATTTAGGTTTAGTTTTTATGGTTTTCAATTTATAATTTAACGTTTTTGGTTTGGTTGATGTTTTTGGTTTTAAATACAATTTAAAAACTATAAAATATTAAACTTAAAACAAACAAAACAAACAAAAACTAAATAACAATTAAAAAACAAAAATGCAAGATATAAAGCAAAAAAAAAGCAAAATTCAACCGACCTGAAGGTCCTGAGGTTGGTTGTGTCGACGGAGGAGGTGGCAGTGAAAGTTTTGTTGAACTGGGCCCTTAGAAATGTGTATGCGAATTGAGCTCTCCCTCAGGCGTGCAGACAAAATGAACTGAGAAAATGAATAACACAATCATTAATTTTAAAAAATAAATAGCTTTAAGAAACGCGTACGCGTTATGAACGCACATGCGTTTTGTAACATGTACAACATTTTAGGGTGCATACCTGAATCTAAACACATACACATTTGGATTTAGGCTCGGGTACTCAATCCAAAGCGTGCACACATTTTTTAAAAAAGCATACGTGTTTCCTGCAATTTTTTTCATTTTGGCCAAAACTTCCCCTCTTTGTGGACCCAACTTCTTGCTTTTACCCATAATGCTTATAATCATGTAATGCTTCATAATCTAATAATGTAATTCATGATAAATATTTATCATGATATTTTGATTCCCTAATCCAATTTGTCTCTTGTATTCTAATTTAGATCTATGCATAGGTAATCTAGCCATTTGTACATGCACTCACACACCTTCTAATAACATCAATATGCACGCAATGATAGCACAAACATATTCAAATAGTAGTAAAACTTGGTTTTAGAATTAAAATAAGAAAGAGAAAGATATATCTTAAGCATGACTGGATTAAAATAGCTCAAATCGAGTTTCTTGCAACTCCTTGCTCAATGCACTCAATGACTCATTCTATTGTCTTATCTATTCTCAACTCTCTTCTTTGCTATTGCATCAAATGATAACCACAACTACTCAATTTAGCCTTTCCTCCCACTTAAAACAAATTGAAATACAAATTTCCAATGCACTTGCACTCAAACTATAATCTCCTCATAAACTTCACAATAATCTATGCTCTCTAACTCTCAAATATATTGTTTCTCTCAAATGACAAAGTGAATGCACAAAATAAATTGAAAATGAACTGCAAATGAACAACCAAATAGTGATATGTTGTTCCTCTTTTATACTACAAAGGAGAAGTGGTCAATCCCTTCAAGAAAGCTATAATTTTTCTTATTTGTTGCCACCTCTCAAACCTCTTTGTTAGCTGTGGGAATTAGTTGTACAAAATCAATTGCAAAATGACTTTCAAACCAACTTTAACTTCTTCCAATTTGACATGGATTATTGGGTGCAACCTTTTTCAATTTGTTGGCAGTTAAAACATGGGAGAATAAGTATTACTACTAGCATGTTGGAAATTTAATACAAATGCAATTAAAAATATTATTCCTGCACCCCATTTGTGGGCTACATTATACCTTATTTTAATCAGTTAAACATTCTTATCTTGGTGTGGCAAATTAGCATTTATACAATGCAAGATATGGCACATAGTTCTCATGTTTAGCAACAACTATACATAGTAGTTATATCTATTGCCTTTTGCATGGCATTGCTGCCACCTTAACATGCCCCTCATGGCATACACCTTGCTAATTATATAATAGTTTTAGTGCCCATTTGACTCAGTCAAGGCACCCTTTATAAGGCTGTTTAAACAATGCCTAACCTGCTATTAACTTGGCCACTATGCGTGGCAACATTGTCACTATCTTAATGCAAGATATGGCGCCTTAAATGGTTTGAACACCATTAAAAATTATTTATCATTCTTGCCTAAATTCATGGCATATATACCACTATATCACATGGCTTAACTCCCATTTAATATGGCTACCATCCTATATTTAGGATAATAATAATATGCATAATATTACTTTTATATATATATATATATATATATTATAATACGTTCACCCTATTCTATTATAATATATATATGTATAGTAATTACTTAAATATACATATATTAATGTATGTATATATATATATACATCAATCACTTAACTTTATATATATTACCATCATTTAAACATAATAATACTATATATTATTATGTATATATACAATACATATATATATATCGATGTGAATGTTCACATATGTATTACGTATCTATGTATGAGTATACATAGATATTTCTATCTACGTATACTCATATCTACATACATACATATATATGTGCCACCACATATACATACATATATACATGTTCATTATATAGGTATCCATATATTAAATATATACACACACACAATAAATATCATACATGCTCAAACACAAGAGTTTTAACACTTTAACTCAATTGGCTTAAATAATCAAGAAAGGTTAAAAGAAAACCAGACCTAAATTTCCTATCAATCAAGAAGCTATCAACTTATGCTTAGCACTTACCGACATAATATTCAAGCATACTCGACAAGGTTCCCCTACCCTGTGTAGTGAGTGTGCGTGTCTACCTAGATAGATATACCAATGGTTTCCACACCAACCTTCTCTCCTGGGTGATACTCTTCCTCCCCCACAATAGGGTTCAAACCTTTCCTGCATCCAACTTAGAGCAACATGTTTCTAGTTAGTTGATAACATATAAATCATATTCATCATATATCATAAGCATCATTAAAGCATTTAAAAATTAATTCATCATAATGCATATTCATACATTTCATTCATCCATTGAACATCATAAAGACTTAATATTGCATTAAAAATCATATTTTCTCATAAAGGTAAAAGTAATTTGATAACTTAGAAACAGGGTATAATAAATGGATAATGTCTCTAAACTACAAATATTTCTGGCAAGTGATATGGTAACTTTATTCATTTATTTTGGTCTTTTCTTTTGATTTATCTTTTTGTCTTATACTGATGACCTCTTGAGGATATCTGAAAATATTTAGAGAGGAAGGAATAGGGCATGGTCATTGATTTCATATGTAGTGTTTGTGGGGTATTTTGTAATAAGGTGCTACCACAATAATGGGTTACACTTTCTGGGACATCTTGATTTTTTTGCTTGAAATCACATATTTTTTAAAAATAGAATGATTTAAGCCTTGAAAGGTTCCATTTAAAAGATTTTAATTGAAGAGGGTTTGATCAAACCCCCTTGGATAGAACCCTGCTTGTTTTAAACCATACCTATAATGGAGTCTCCTCTACACCTATCAAAATGTTGATAGAAAATCACTTTTGATTTACCTTTTGGGGGATCAAATGAATTCATTTAAAAATTATGTGTTGTAAGTATGTAGTCCTTATTTATAAGCTTCCTAAAAAGTATAATTTTAAATACATTTAATTTGATTATTATTTTTATTTTTTATTTCTTGTGAATGTAGGTTTTTCAATGAACATCAAGGTATTTGTTTCACACATAAAAAAAAAAGAAAATAGAGAAAAAAAATTCTAAAATATACACGTCCTCTAGGTATTGATGTCCTTATTCCAAAAAAAAAGAAGAATTTTGATACATACAAAAAAGTTATGCTCCTAATAGTAAACCTATGTCTAAATTGTAATCTGTTTGACTTCAAAACTTAATTAAAAATTATTCAATAAAACATTATGAAACTAAATGCATCCTCTAGATATTGTAGTTACAAATCTAAATTTGAAAAAATAAGAATTTTATCCTTCATAGAAAAAAGTTATGTGGTTTATAGTACACATCACTCTTTAAAAATAGTGTTTATTGTTAAAAACTAGTTATCGAAGGAGATGGAAAAAGAAATGCAATTTGATTTCAATTTTTTTTAAAAGAATATTTAGAATCTACAAACAAAATGCCACAAATCACTAGTTTGCATCATCTTCAAATTCTTCATGGTTTAGCAGCTATATGTGTTCGAAAGTGAAGATTTAGTTCAAAATGTTCATTTCAATGTCAAGTTTGGCTAAAAAGTGTAACCCACTATTGTGGGATCACCCGATATGACCATGGTGAATACTTGCCTTGTGTGTGTGGAAGTCGTTTCAGACAACATAAAATGACTCTTACATGTTTGGTTCTTCATACCTCTCTATGCACTAGTCCAACATGCTCTAAACTTCTAACCCATGCACTCATAACAAGGTTTTCATATGTTTGGTATGAATAGGAATACTCCTCTTGTTTGTAGTCAAATTCTAGGCAATTGATACAAAGCTACCTTGTTCTTCATACTTTGGTGCATCGTGTCTATTTTCTACATTAATAAGGGTTGCTATGATGAAATTACTTAGTTTTCCCTAAAAAGAAAAAGCATACTCATCACATTTTTCATACATCACCAAATATCATCTTCACTATCATTCATATCCACATTCATAACAAATAGATTCTCAAAAAATCAGATCAACATCATCTATTCTTCTATCATTTGATCTCTCTTCTACTCTTCCTACTAACAATTCTATCCCATGCATCCAACATCCATCACATCATTAGTATTGCATGCATCTTGCATCCAAAAATCATTAGCTATGCATCCATCATATCATATCTCAGATCAAATCATCTAAATCATATCAACTAACATCCATGATTCATGCATATCATCAAAATAGCTAAAAATATACAAAAAAAATCATATCCACATATCATCATATCATGTCATCACATCCTGCATCAACAAATCATTAACATCATGATAATCTCATAATCATGCATCACCATATAAGTTTATTTAAACATCATGCATAATATCAATAGAAATTATACACATCAATAACCGCATCAAAATCATGTCATCTCATATATATCATCAAAAATGCAAATGTCATGGTACATCAACATCCATCAAATGTGTGATACATATCTATACATCAAAACTACATATATACAAGAGGCTCAAAAGGATGATGAATGTATATACATCAAAAGGTCATGTTTACATCAAAATGTACATCAAAAACAAAAAATCTATACATCAAAATTTGTATAATGTCTACCCACTCTTGTGCTCCTCTCCATCGGGAGGAGGCTGATATGGTGGAGGCCCCATGATAGGTTGATCTTGTTGTTGATCATCGTGTCCTGGATACCTCTATGTCTACTGGCTATGTGCGGGAGACCTGTGTGGTTGCAAAATGTGTCTCTATTTTTGCTAAGAGGGTCGACTAATCAAACCACCCTTTGATCTACTTGATTCGACTATAGTGGCACTCTTGGTAGAGAAATTTGGCTGCCTTTGCTCTCTCAAGACAACCGCCTCATATAGTGTCCTATAATAAGTAATCTCCTATACCAGGCGCTCTCACTCCCTCATGTGTCTATCCATGGAGCCTTATGCAATCTCAAGTTGCATGCATTGGTCACGCTCTGTATCTCTTTTAGTAATAACAACATCCCTCTCTACGATAACTGTCGTCACTTGGGCCTCTATGGCCTACCAACGAGAAATCTATGTATCTCGCTAGTGGTACGAGCATCCCTCTCTCCATGGGCTTGGTCACACTCTATGAGTGCCCAATCTCTCTCGACCATCCTCTGGATCAACTAAGTTGTGGCTTGATCATGCTCTCTCTATGCTTGATCCTGCTTTGACAAACCAAGGTTAATCTCACATCAACATCCTGATGATCGTCACCTCCTATCCCGTCGTCTCAAGGAGGGTCTTGCATTGGGACCTACTGATCAGCCTGCTATGGCTGATCCTGCGATGGTGGTTGCTATTGTGGTGGTTGGTATGCATCATGAATCACTGCTTATCTGACCTCTGCATCCACGCTCTGTCGCATGCGTTGAGCCTTACCAACCTCTCCCTTCGGTTGTCTCCTTTGACCTCCAACAAAACCTAGCCCACCAGGTGGATGTGTGAATATTAATGGACGTCATTGTGTCCACCCTACTGCATAATTAAGAGTGGTATTAGGATCCTTTGGTCCTCCTGTTCATCTCCATGCCTAAAGAACAAGCTATCCTAAACTCTTGTCATGAGCTTGACCCAAAAATTATTTTTTCTGAACAATCTCCCAAGGGGGCAACCTAGCATCCTATCATCCTTCCATCATCCACTAAGGCACAATGGAGCATCATAATTTTTTTAACTAAGCAATGATTATCTTTGAAACAACACAACAAGTACATTGTGTCAAAGAAGGGGTAAAATGTAGACATGCAAAAATACCTAATTCGTATCGCATATCTCTAATCTTGCATTTTTCATCATTTCCATTATTAACATTACATAATTCAACATTTTCATCACTTGCATCACTAATTCCCCCTTTAAAATTATTTTTCATTAATTGAATAATTTTAATTATTTGGGTGAGTGCAGATCATGGGGTCCAAAAAGTGGCGATATGACAAAAAAAGGTTGATGACTTTTATTTTTAAAATCCAAATTTGATGAAATAAAAAAGGGTTTATTGGAAAAATTGTTAGCTTTCCAAAAGTATAATATATGCCTTATTTGGAATTAAATAAATAATTATTATTAATTTTATACATACATTCCGACTAAAGTTCTGATTGATAGGTTGATTGAAAATCATTTATAATTCTCAAATGATTTCACATTTTTTGAATCCGAAAGATGCGTCACATTCTATGCTTCCCATACTATCGGATATAAAAAAGAAAATTTTAATTTCACAAATTTTTGATCAAGTTATGGTAGTCAGACAAAACACGTTTTAATATTTTAAAAAAATTTAACAAAAATTCATACATAACTAATTATTTGCTTACAATTTTTTTTTTTAAAAAATGCAATATCCGAGCATGTGTCCTCTACTTATATTGAAAATCAATTTTTTTTTTTTTTTGCTTGTACTTAGGTTGGTCAGATTGCTTTTTATTTTTTCTTGAAAATTTAGTACTATTGCATTGAAATTTTAAATTTTCACCAAATAGATTTTTTTTCTTTCTAAAAATGAATAGTATCTTAAAAACTACATTCAATTTGCTACAAATTCTATTCTGACATATTTTTCAAATTATGTTAATAACTAATTCAAATTTTTATGTCAAGTTGTCTAACTCTATTTTTTTTGAATTTTCATTGCCACTTAAGGGCCTAGATAAATCTAATGTTCTTCTAATGTCTCATAATTAAATAGTTTGAAATTATTTAATTATCTAATATTTCATGATTAAATAATTTGAAATTATTTAATTATCTAACTTTCCTTCCCACTTGCATGGAATATTCTTTATTAAAAAAGAATATCCTAATCCTCCATAATTAATTAAACTTGAATTATTTAATTGTTCTAATTTCTCTCTCAAAAACATATTCCCATGGAATTATTCTTTTTCAAAATATCTCAAAATATCTCAACTTCCTCTCACTTATCCTCAACCCTTCAAATCTTGATATAATCTTCACCCTTCAATTTCAAAATATCTTCCTTGATCTAATCTCATTCATTGATCTCAAGATCAATTTTCAACCATCGATGTGAATCTTGAAAATCTATAAAACAAGTATCTTTCTTTCATATCACCATTTAGAATCATTTGACCTAATTCATATCACTTGAACACTTGAGCATTGAACAATCCAACATAATGGAATGCTAGATTTGCACAAATTTTCATTGCTATTATTGATTTTGTTAACTTATTTGTATTTTATTTCATTTGTAAGTGAGATTTGATCATTTATGCTTCATTTCTAATTTCTAATTTCCACTAACCTCACTTCATAACAAGGAAACTGATTCTGTTTCGGGCATCTTAAACAATCTTTGTAAATTGTTTCGCAATATTTTTAAGAATTACTTCCAACACAAACAACGTTGTCGTGAAGGGAATGTAAAGCTAGTTAAATATTAAGGAATGAGGTGGCCTTACCGTGTTATAAATTTCGATCTTTGTCTATGGCATGTTTTGGATTTTGATTTGCTGATTTGTGCAGCAGTCAATTGTTTTGTGGGGTTCAATCTCTGCAATTTTGTGCACCAGGTAGTCAAATCATACAGACGAGGATGGCGCATGGAGAATCTCACAAGGACAACAACGATTCTTCTAAACAGCGCGTGGAGAAGAAAACTGAGACTATGGTACATTATTTTCGTTAATTTTGTTTATCTGTTTTTGATTAAGTTTTTGAGCATGGCAATGGTCCTCTACATGCGGGCTACCTAAATATTTTCAGCGGGGCTACTGACAGATAGATCATTAATGTGGAATGGAATTACAGTAAAGAGATATGCCAATGTTTTAAATAACTTGTCGCATCTTAAATGAAACAAGAACTACTTAACTCTCCCCTTCCGTCATGAGATTTTTTTTCTTTTTTTCCTTTTTGTTGCTGAGAAAATCCCTCTATATAGAGCTCGTCATGTGGGAAAAAATGCCTTATAAATTCCGAGAATGTGCTGAAAATTTGCAGCCCCTCTTCTCTAGTACTTGATCGAAAGTTCCCCTGCAAATTATAGTCTGTATCTCGAGGTCTTTATATATATATAATAATTTTCCGGCTTTCTGCATCTGAATGTCCCATGGGTTGATTTGTTCAAATAAAAATCTAAGCATGTCCTTTGAGCTATCTTAGCCATTAGCAGACATCGATATGATAGCTAGTTTAAATTCAAGTTACCGTCCCCCTAGTCCTGGTAGATGCTAGGTTTTTTCACAGGTTAATTGAAATGCATAAATGTAATTCCACTTAAATGGTAGTATGTATGATCTCGAACATCACGCTTTTCTAGCTTGTCTATTTGTATAGTAGATAGATATTTTAGCGGACCGAAATCCTCTACTGGCGGTAAATGCCACTTTGTTCAATATGAGCTTTTTAATTTTTATAGTGTAGCTGAGAATTTCAAATGTATATGGCCTCCTCTTATGTTTTCTTAATGATACGTATCATTCTTTTTGTGGTTTACTCAAGGAATTCTCCTAATCAACCTTAAAGGAGTAACACGGCAATTCTGCACTTTCGGTAAGCTTCCACTGATGTCTGATACGCTCGCATTAGAGTGTCCATCAAAATGCTTGGGCGTAGCAATTGGGAGATAACAATACCCAATAGGGTTTCTTAGCTTCTCATATACTGCTGCTGTTGTTCTAGCGTAATCTTGAAGCTGGCTTGATTTTGTTCTTGTCAGGTCACTCTTTTCCAATTTTAATTTAACATTTTATTATGGCAGCTTAACGTTTTTTGCGTTTAATGCTCATAAAAAATAGGAATTGAACAGCAATGTGACCCTTCTTCGACTGACATTGACTTATTTAAGATGGTTCAAAGTCTGCTAGCCACGCAGTTATCTTTTTCATTGAGATGAAACCTGCAAAAGCCTTTTGCATTCATCCGCAAAGGGGCACACGGAGAAGAAAACTACAACAATGGCATTTTTCTAGTTTATGGTTTATTTTTATTTGATTTTATTTTGGCCATCAGTGTATTTATTAATTTCTATTTTAAATACAGCTCACAATCTCCAAACTAAATGCCAATGTCCTCTAGAGATTAAATTCGATTTCACGCAAATAGTAATATGGGCATTCCTAACAACAGATCTCAAATATCTCCCTTCTCTTGAAGAGATCAAAGGGTTTGTGTTGTTTGGATTGTTTATAATTTGCATATCCTGACTGAAAATATCAAACATGTATAGGCCCCTACAATATTTTCCCAGAGTTTTACAACCTCTAATTGGACTGTCTCCTCCCATAGCATGGTTTTGTGTGCTACTTTATAATTTATTGTAGCCACATGAGGTAATAATCTGATCGGTCTGTAGTAGTTTAAAAGTTTTCGTGAGTTAAAATCCTTGTCAACCTGACTCTCAACAAACTAAATTTCATTGTTGCAATACTTCCTTTCTAAATTCAAAATAAATTTCATGGGCTTTTAATACCGCTTGGATAAATATCTCAAAATATGGCCCAACACAACTTAAACTTCTGGTAATTAATTGTTCGCAGTTATATTTATTAACTTAGTACACAATGTCAAATTAACAAGCCATCACAGAACCTAGCAGGAGTGTAACATATGTCTGTTTCTATGGCCGATTATTTGTTTTTGTGTGGGGGCATTAGGTGCTGGTAAACTATTTTGGTCTTCTGATATGTTAAATATGTAGGATAATTTTTTTTTATTATAAATCTAGCTATGATAGTAGTTCATTTTCATTGGCTCTTTAACATAAAGAGGTAGTTGTGATAAGGCTTGGTAGGGGATGTAATTGTTGAAGAGAAATCCAAGCAGGATGGTTGGTGGGTAGAAATGGAATGAACAATGGGCATGGAGATTCCATGTGAATTTGATGAAGCGGGAAAAGCTTGTGAGTTTTTTTAATTAGCCAATAATTATAGACTTAACTTGGTTGAATTTAATATCTACCAAATTAATGGCATGCCCAAATGTCATGTCAACTACCGAGCCAATCAGGGTGCACAAACATAATATGGAAGCCAGAACATGAACACATATAAAATGGAACATATGACATTCTTCACTATTTTCTCAAAGCAAAATCTCAATACATCAAGTGTTTGGTACAAGGATATAAACACACCACTCTTCTAAACTCTATTTGCAAACTTGAATTCCAAACACATACTCTACACTGATCTTGACTTTTAGATTTTCTGGCAATCTCTTTTGCAAGATGCACTTACTCATCCCCTTCAAGCTTCTCACATACCATGAGGAGATGAATGACATTATTGCACTCCTCTTGAAAATTTATGCAATTTCCAAAAATGGCATTCAATTTTGGGTCCATATGATGATATGAACAAGATTTTCCCTTTGCAAGTAATAGGACTCTGAAGTGACCATCAAATGATCTCCAAGCTGCTCATCATGAGATGATCTCAAACATGACCTTTACCTCAAGCTTCAACACAATGGTCTTCAACATGATATCATGTATGCACTGAATGGTCCCATTCAAGATCAAGCTAATTTTCCAGGGATTTTTTTGTATCACAAACGTAGGATCTAAACAGCAATGTAACTCTTCTTTACCTACAGTTATGTTTTTCTCTGAGATGAAATCTGTAACTGCTTTTTGCATTCTTCTAGACAATATTTATTTCATTTCCTTGTGCCCTAAGGAAGGTTATAACAAAATAAACATCTACTAGACAGAAATATCTCCAAAGAAATAGGCCGTCTTTGATGGAAAAGTAAATATATTCTGAGGCTTCAGCCATGAAGTATTACATGGGCTATGAAGGAATAGGTATATCCATTCACAAAAACTGAATGTCATGATCATCTCGCAAAATCCCTAATATTTATTCTCTTAGGTCTAATTAATATTCTTGTTAATCATAGGCTTGTCAGTTGGGCATTTTATGTGAAATGTTTCACATATAACATTGTTTAAAGTGATTGTGTTGGCAGAGATATTCAGCACAAATCTTAGACTGCACCTTTGTTGTCCATGAATACACTTGTCAAGTTCACAGCTGCAAATTTGTTCGAGTGACAGCTTGTTGGTTAAACTTTGGGCCCATTTGTTCAAATTAGAATCCAAATTTCATTGGTTGTGCTTCAATATTGGGGCTCTACAACTGTAGTCAACTCAATTTCAAGAGTCTGTAACAAAATATCCACCTATGTTGAAGACTTATCATATTGCATCGTGGAAACTAATTGTCTTTTTGTGCCACATGAATCCTTTTCTGACTGATACTTGATTTTATAAACCAATCTGTAGTTTGTATGGGCATGTACATAGCTTGGCATGTTAAGAACTTTAATTTGTATGTTTCCACACAGAGGATATGCTGATTTATAAATATGCCTTACAAATTGATCTGACAACATCTTTGTCATCGATAAAACAAAAGAAAGACATTCTACAATATTCATCAATTGTTTGAATTGTTTGGCATCCCTATAATTTTTTAGAGGTAGTGGTATGAATCTTGATTACATTCTGATTTATCTAAAGAAAACAAATTGACACACCTTGATTTATGGCTGGACAAATGCTTCCCCGATTGTAGACCTGTACTTAACACGATTTTTTTTAAGTTGCTTTCTTCTATTCTGCTGACAATGCAATTTGTCTGTCTTTTGCAAGTTTAATGGTCTTCTTTAAGCTTTTTCTCTTTCAGATGCATCTTAATTTTTAAGACTAACATTTGTGCCTATGTTGAGCCACAGGCAGCTTCATCTTATAGTGCGCCATATTCACATTCTCTTTGAGAATCTGAGAATTTTCTGTTGCTCCTGCACATGGTTTTCCACTGCCTGAAGCTTGGGGCTAACCATAGAGTGCTTCATTGGAAGTCATTTTGGTGGATGTATAAATATTTTTGTTGGACCACCACTCTGCCAAGGGAAGCCATTTGAGCCACAAAGATAGTTTTTATGACATAAAATATGAAAGGTAGTATTCTAAGCTCTTGTTGACAATCATTAATCTCTGTCTGGTCATTTAATTGGGTCTGACATTAAGAGCTATTGCCAATGTAGTGCCAGTAAGCCTAAACAGTTCTTTCTAGAAGTTGCTTGCTAATTCTGGAAACTTGGGAAACCAATGAATTTTATAAATATGCTCCATGAAAGCTGATGCCATTGTACTTCCTAAGAAAGGAGGCGTCATTTCATGGAAATTTTCATACTTGGTGAGTCTGTCCACAATCAATACATGATGCTCTATTCTTCCGTTAGGAATACTAGTAATAAAATCTATGGAAACTTATTCTTATTGTTGGGTAGGAATAGCCAAGGGTTTAAATGGTCATAACAGTTTCAGGGTCCAACCTTTATTGTAGACACTCAGATAGAAACTATAGTACGTTTCCCTTCACATTATCCCAAAATAAGACCTGCTTAACATGATGACAGGTTTTCAGGAAACCCAAGTGGCTGCTGTAGATGAATGAAAGTATTAAGTTTCAATTGTGCATTCCAACATAAGTACAACAAATAGCAGCAAGATTGAGGGACTCAACAAATTAACCAATAACATATACTTTCATTGAGCTAAATCACGTAAAATGTTGTCAAAAGTTTGTTTTAGGTCAAACCAAACATAAGGTTTTTGTGGGTTTGTGTCAAGGAAGATGCTTGCAAATTTCTGAAAATTTGAAAATTAGGGTTTCAAACACCTGTTTTTAGGAAAACCCCTGAAAATAGGACCTTTCCAGAATTAGTTGAAAATACTTTTGATAGGATAAATTGGCTTCACAATCACACTGGTCAAGTCAAAATCACCAAAAAGTTTGTTTTACTCTGGTGGGTCTATTTTAATTTTTTAGGAAGAAAGCTAGTACCTCCGCAACCATTAATGGCAAAATGTCCAGTACTAGGTGGAGAAATCTAAACCTCAAAAGCTTCAACGAAGAATCCATGGCGAAAATGCTCGAAAAGTTGCTCTGTGACAGAGGGGATTCTCAAAAGTGAAAAATGCTGAAAATTGGCTAAGTTTGGAGAATGCATGCCTTGCTACCAAGAGGAGGCTATGCAGTCAAATGACTTGGTCACTTTCCCAACACCCATACACGCAGCATGGTGAAGGTGATTTCTAAGATGCACGCGTTTGCATCGTCAACGACAACGCTTGAATCAGTCAAGCTACACGGTGAACATGAGACGTGAAGAGATAAAGATTTTTCAAAGGAATGATAAAACTACAAGCTAAAAGTACCCCTGCTGGCCAGGGGCGCCATTGGATTTAAGAGGTCAAATACAGTAATCAAATTCATTTGAAGCAGTCATCTTCTTCGTACTCCTGCTGGCTTTCCAATGAAACATTCAGCGAGGTCATCTGATTCGGTGATCATCGGCAAACGTTGACAGAGTATGGAGATGCTGCAAGCGAGAAACATTCAAAATGGCAGCTTGATGTGAAAAAGGCGCCCGTGCTGAAGAAAGGCGCCCTTGAACAAGATGAAGATGTCACTTCCTGAGAAATGCTTTCTTCGTGAAATTTCTCCAGCTTCGATCCGGCTTCGCAACGAACCAATCAGCAAGCTTGCAAAACACATCAAACGACAACAATGGTTGATCAACAAAGCATGCAGATTGGAGAACTAATCAATGAGCTTCAAGGTAAAAGCGCCCCTGTTGGCTAGGGGCGCATTTCTTTTCAAGACACTTGATGAAGTTATCAACAGTTGCTGTGTATAAGGCATTTGTTTAGCTCCCTCTCAGCCTCTCGATCAATCCAATAGCACGTTCATCGGACCTGTCAAGCAGTTAGAGGCAATGATCAAGCAGAAAATGCCAGAGATGGAGACTAAATGAACATTGGAAAATGTGCTAAGTGTCAAGAAAAAGCGCCCTTGCTGAAGAAAGGGCTCCCCTTCTTTTGGGCATGCAGATGCATTCTTTTTGTTGAGTGACCTCCAGGATGACGTCCATTTTGATCGATCTCGACAACAAAACCGTTAGCAAAGACATCCGAAAAAGTTAATCATCTGACGACAGAGATCAGACTAAGGCAGTTTTCAACATGAAAATAACTGGTCAGAAAGCCAAAAGCGCCCTTGTTGAAGAAACAGGCCCTTGCTTTTGAAGACCTAAAACTGACTTTCAGAAGCTGTGAAACTAGTCATCCTTTCCAAGACTAAGCTGGTTATCTGATAAATCGTCAAGCGAGATTATCAGACTCGTTAGTCAACGGAGATATCAAATCGAAGCACGGAGGGTCTAAATGAAGAAACTGAAAGACAATCACGAAAAATTGACTAAGTCAGGTGAAAAAGCGCCCCTGCTGAAGAAAGGCACCCAGTCTTTTGGAGCCTTAGATTCAGTTTTCAGGCTTAATAGCTCCCAGGCACATCTCTTCAGCATGATTCCAGCTCAACAACGAATCCATCAGCAGCTGCTCAGGATCAATTGAACAACTGGGAGCGAGGATCAAACAGAGGCTCTTCGCCATGGAAAAATAATGAAAAAAGAGTTCAAATTCAAAAAAGACAGCCTAAACTGGTCAAAGCAAGATTTGTTGACTAAGTTAGAGATTTTGGAGGCAAACTTGGTTCAAACAACCCACAATTAGTGGAAATCAACTTTTAGAACTCCAGATCAGGCCAAATCAATCTTCAATCATGAGTTGGCGCCCATACTTGATGCATTCAGGCATCAATCACTATGCATCAAGCTTGGACATCATTATTCATTGTTTGTCTTTGCAGATTGGAGCTCAAGAACAGTCATTTGCTCTCCAAGACGTCTTTTCAAGATCTGACAGAGGGTTTTGACCGTTCTTCGTTATTTTTTGAAGATCAGTGGCATAAAAGCATAATTTCTCAGAGGTTGCATCCAAAGGCACATTTTTATAGAAAGGCAGAAAATAACTTCCAATCTTCCTCTTGTCTTCATCCTCTCTTCTAACTTAAACTTCTTGCATGTCACAGAAAACAACAGGCTATCACAGATCTGGCCAACTGGGTATGATCAGTACAGTTTTCCAGCAAAACCCATCTCTTCAAATTTTCCAGAAACAAGAAACTTGCTGCCCCTATTTTTAGGGTTTTTTTTTCCGAAAATGTCACATAATCAAAAAATCTAACGAACTGGGTTTGTTTAGCATTGAAGCAAGAACAATACCGATGTGTTAGATTTTTTTCGGAAAAATACTTCTCAGTGGGTGGCTATTTTTAGGGGTTTTTCAAAAGTTGTCTGAACATATCCATGTTTACAGTCAAGTGTCGAGTTTTTCAGAATATAGTACTCTCAAGTTGAAATCAAGACCAAAATGGTCTTACTTCATGACTTTATGAAAACACTCGACATAGACATGCATCAAGTGAAGTCCATAGTCAAGATTGGACGCCTTGGAAGGCGTAAATGACACCATCGTTCATTGGATAGCCAAATGCGGAAGGTAGTCATTCTAAACATAGAGCCGCCACCGGTTACTACCACACTACCTTCCACATTCAAGGCTGGATGACACAACTGCAAAGAAGATCGAATATCAAAAGCAGTTTGCAAGAGGTAAAAAAAGTTAACTCCATGTTAGAAGAACTGTTGACCAGTGGAGATGAGGTGTAAAGCACCCAAAAAGGATGTCCTACCCTCCAGAATAGCATTAATGATGACTGGAGTTAACTTGATGCCCCTTTCCAAGTTAACTCCAGGTCCCACAGATCATGCATGTCAGATCCCATCAATTGAGGATGTCTATTTTGACTTCCACGCATTATGTATCTCAGATCTCCACTAAAGGTGGATGTCTATTTTGGAGACACATTTTGTAATTAAAGTTCACTTGTAGTTTAGTTTTAGTCAACTGAAGTAGATTTCCAGTTGACTCTTTGTTTAGTTTCAGTTAACTGAAGTAGATTTCCAGTTAACTGTTTGCTCACCTACTTTTAGACATAGGAATAAATCTTGTTGATTGGCAAGAACTGATTGTTAACTTAAGGAGATTTTAGGGTTGCCTACTCCTTTGAGTTCTATAAATAAGAGCCTTGGGCTCATTATTTTGTAACTTTACTTCACGGCAACAAAACGTTGAGCAATTTTGCCTTCATATTGTTCGCTTAGTATATGTTCTTGGATCACATTTGTTGTAGTTAAGCACCAAGTACAACTTGTGCTCTCTCTACTCGGATAGGTGTGTCCAATCTTTGTTCATGTGTTCTTGGTTTGATTGCCTCATGTGTCATAGTTTCTTGACACAAGTTGCTGTCCCAACGTGTAATCTTTGGTGGAATATTGAGAAAATAAATCAGGAGAGTTACCATGCCTTTGATCTAAAGTCTCAAAGTTTTATCATTGTTTGTTGTATCCAATAATCTGTTTTCAATCTACACCTCGGAAAGGCCTTGGTGCCTCCTTGGGAATTTAGGAAATTAGATTATCGTCCCTTTGTTGTTTCTCGTGATTTACTTTTCAGCCTACACCTTGGAAAGTTCTTAGTACCTCCTTGGGAATCCTGAGATATAAATTGCCATAAGGATTACTTGTGTGGATTTGATTTCAGTACGGATCAGGGAGTTTAGAGCCTTCAAATGCATCCTGGGAGACTAATTCGTCCGAGTGATCGAACCATCCATTCCCGCTCCTATGCCCTCATGCTCTATTAATCTTGAGGAGATAGGATAGATTAAAAGCTAGTTTAGTCGTATTTAAGATCTGCCGAAACCAGAGAAAAGCTTAGCTACGACGCATTGTGTTTATGCACCCTTGTGTCCTACCACTGAGTAAGAAAGATAGGATAGTAGTTTACTTTATTCCTTTCATTTACGCAAAAATCAGCAACAAGAGGGATCTTCCCCTCCCAATTCGAAGAAGAAAACACTAATAACTTGCAATAGCTGATCGTTTCCAATAAGCACTCCAGAGGTGCTAATTGAAACACCAACAGTTTTTTGGCGCACACCTTGGGGCAACGAGGCATAAAACTTCAAGAAAAAGCTAATACTTTTATGTCACGGGAATGATCCTCTGGCATCCGATTGCATGATCCATACAAGAAGCAATGGATGGTAACAACAATAATGCTGGCGAGAGCATCCACCTTCACTGCCTTGGGGTAATAGTATTGGACCTCTGGCCTTTTAGGTAAATCATGAGTTACCTAAAGGGTCAAGGAAGCACTTTCCCCAATTTCACAGCGATGGAAGTCGACACCTAGATGAACATTTTGCTGCATTCACAACGGCTTGCGCCGTCTTGGATGTACCACATGAAGACATTGCAGTGCGTCTATTTGTGGAGACTCTTGTTGGGAATGCTGCTGACTGGTTTAGTCACCTGAAGCCAGGTGTTATTACAAGCTAGGAAACTATGAGCGAGAAGTTTTTTGTGAGATTCAAGCTCGCTGAAGACAATCATATGTTGTTTGCCCAGCTTGCAAATTCAAAGATGGAACACAATTAACACATGAGGGAATTTGTATCAAGATTTAATCGTCTTGTTACAAGAATTTCTTCTACGCTCGATCCATGACCGGAGATTCTGATAAGCTGTTTCATAAATGCTCTTCCATCAGAGATAGCCTTCTTCCTTAAGATGGCAAAAGAAACAGAGTTGAAGAGTGTGCAAGAACACGCCATCAAGTTGGAGGATAATATGATCACTTCCGGCTTGATGAAAACAGATTCTATCAGATCTCTAGCTCAACAACCGTACCAACCATAGAGAGACAATCTTCAGGCACGGTTGCCAACATCTCCATCAAGACCAATTATTGAAGCTGCACATAGTGCAGTATTTTGCTGTTTCCATGACACTAATGATCATATTGGATTCACGTGTCCTGAGAATCTGATAATGACCCAAATCATGGGATACGTTGAAGCTGCTCCCAGTTCTAGTTTTGTACCAACAAGTTCGAATGTTGTCTTACCACAGATGAACAACTTCGATGGCAACTCCACAACGGGATACTTTGAACCCGTTATTAAAGAAGAAAAAGAAGCATACCGTCAGTATTCTCTTGCGGTGAATCATGAAAATTTTTCAACACCTGTGTCTAGATGTGCTCAACGCCTCAAAGAACAAAAAGAAGAAGAAAGACAAAAATCAAATGAAAAGGGTGAAAAGGTGCCTTCCACTTCCAATCCTAGGTCTTCACAGAAGGATGCTATGCCAGTTGCTCAAGATTCGTCTTCAACAAATTTTGACATCGTGGCTTCCATGATGAAGACCAAGGTACAAATCTCTCAATTGGAATAACTTCAGGATCATCTTGAACAACTAGATCAGATTCTCAATGCTGTAAAGAAGCAGGCTGTGCTCAAGTCATCTGTTCCGGCAGGAGCAAAGCCTGGAATGGGTCCCAGTAATTATGTTACTTTGTCAGAGATAGAAATTGAAGGTCATAACATTGCGTGTTCTGAAAAGAGACTGACAAAGGACACAAGGTCATGGACAACACTGTTCGATGGAGGTTGTTCATCAGCAGTTTCAAAAGCAGGGTAAGTGATCATCTCCCCTAAAGAACAGTTGCACCCATCTGTGCAATTGGAATTCACTGAAGCTGAGAAAGAGGTGCTTTTGTTAGGCCTCAAAGATGCCGAAGACATGGGAATCAAACTCCTATGTGTTAAAGGCGATTTGGAGCTGATCCATGAGCCGGTCAAAGGATATTTTTAGGTCAGCAAAGATCACCTATGGCATTATAGAAATCGAGTTTGGAACTTGATCGATTGGTTTGAAGAATCCAACATCCCGAGGATGGACTGCAGTAGAACTAATGCCTCAGGGGTATCAACTTTCCCATTTGCATCATATTCTGATTTTTGTCAAAATACCTTTGCTTGGATAAATGAATACCT
Source organism: Sequoia sempervirens (assembly GCA_007258455.2). Classification (NCBI taxonomy): domain Eukaryota; kingdom Viridiplantae; phylum Streptophyta; class Pinopsida; order Cupressales; family Cupressaceae; genus Sequoia; species Sequoia sempervirens. The sequence goes on along the minus strand of VDFB02000010.1, from coordinate 326,250 downwards.
GAGAATTTTCATCCCACAGGGATTGTCTCTTGCAATTCCCATCATAAAAGAAGTAAAGCCTTTCAGGCATAAGCAACATTGATGGGAGGCTCTTTGCATTGCCATGAAGCAGGCAATACTTGAAACATTTCGTCCCTTCAGGGATGGGGTGAGTTCTTTGTAAAATAATTTTCTTTTGCTTTAACGTTATGTTGTTATGTGTTTCCCCGTTCCGTAAAGTATCGTCGTGTTTTAGGTGATTTCTTAGGTAGTCTTGTTTTAGGTGAATAATAGGTGAGCCCCGATAAATAGGTGAACTCCAATTATTAGGTGATTTAGGAAATAAGTCCCAACTCCATTGCTCAACTGATAAGAGTACTGGTCTGCAAAACTAGAGATTCACAGTTCTCCTATGCCGTAAGTATCCGACATGGTCACCAGACAGGGCCTAATGTTGTACCCAAAATAGTTTTTTTGGCATTTTGCTTAAATTGGGCTAAATCACGTAAAATGTTGTCAAAAGTTTGTTTTAGGTCAAACCAAACATAAGGTTTTTGTGGGTTTGTGTCAAGGAAGATGCTTGCAAATTTATGAAAATTTGAAAATTAGGGTTTCAAACCCCTGAAAATAGGACCTTTCCAAAATTAGTTGAAAATGATTTTGATTGGATAAATTGGCTTCATGATCACACTGGTCAAGGCAAAATCACCAAAAAGTTTGTTTTACTCTAGTGGGTCTATTTTCATATTTCAGGAAGAAAGCTAGGACCTCCGCAACCATTAATGGCAAATGGCCAGCACCAGGTGGAGAAATCTAAACCTCAAAAGCTTCAACAAAGAATCCATGGCAAAAATGCTCGAAAAGATGCTCTGTGAAGTAGGGGATTCTCAAAAGTGAAAAATGCTGAAAATTGGCTAAGTCTGGAGAATGCACGCCTTGCTACCAAGAGGAGGCTAGGCAGTCAAATTACTTAGTCACTTTCCCAACAACCGTACACGCAACATGGTGAAGGTGATTTCCAAGACTCACGCGTTTGCATCGTCAACGACAATGCTCGAATAAGTCAAGATACACGGCGAATGTGAGACGTGAAGAGATGAAGATTTTTCAAAGGAATGATGAAACTGCAAGCTAAAAGCGCCCCTGCTGGCCAGGGGCGCCCTTGAATTTAAGAGGTCAAATATAGCAATCAAATTCATCTGAAGCAATCAAATTCAGCGAGGTCATCTGATTCAGTGATCACAGCAGGGGCGCCCTTGGATTTAAGAGGTCAAATACAACAATCAAATTCATCTGAAACAGTCAAATTCAGCGAGGTCATCTGATTCAGTGATCATCGGAAAACGTTGATGGAGTATGGAGATGCTGCAAGCGAGAAACATCCAAAATGGCAGTCTAACATGAAAAAGGTGCCCCTGCTGAAGAAAGGCACCCTTGAATAAGATGATGAAGATGTCACTTCTTGAGAAACACTGTCTTCGTGAGATCTCTCTAGCTTCGATTCGGCTTTGCAACGAACCAGTCATCAAGCTTGCAAAATACATCAAACGATAGCAATGGTTGATCAATGGAGCATGCAGATTGGAGGACTAATCAATGAGCTTCAAGGTAAAAGCACCCCTGCTGGCCAGGGGTACCCTTCTTTTCAAGACACTTGATGAAGTTATCAACAGTTGTGTATAAGGCATTTGTTCAGCTCCCTCTCAGCCTCTCGATCAATCCAACAACACGTTCATCGGACCTGTCAAGCAGTTAGAGGCAATGATCAAGCAGAAAATGCCAGAGATGGAGACTAAATGAAGAACATTGGAAAATGTGCTAAGTGTCAAGAAAAAGCGCCCCTGCTAAAGAAAGGCACCCCTTCTTTTGGGCATGCAGATGTAGTCTTTTTACTGAGTGACCTCTAGGATGACCTCCATTTTGATCGATCTTGACAATGAAACCGTCAGCAAAGACATCCAACAAAGCTATCATCTGACGACAGAGATCAAACTCAACAACGAATCCATCAGCAGCTGTTCAGGATTAACTGAACAACTGGGAGTGAGGATGAAACAGAGGCTCTTTGCCATGGAAAAATAATGAAAAAAGAGTTCAAATTCAGAAAAGACGCCTAAACTGGTCAAAGCAAGATTTGTTGACTAAGTTAGAAATTTTGGATGCAAACTTGGTTCAAACAACCCACAATCAGTGGAAATCAACTTTTAGAACTCCAGATCAGGCCAAATTAGTCTTCAATCATGAGTTGGTGCCCATACTTGATGCATTCAGGCATTAATCACTATGCATCAAGTTTGGACATCATTATTCATTGTTTGTCTTTGCAGGTTGGAGCTCAAGAACAGTCATTTGCTCTCCAAGACGTCTTTTCAAGATCTGACAGAGGGTTTTGACCATTCTTCGTTATTTTTTGAAGATCAGTGGCATAAAAGCATAATTTCTCAGAGGTTGCATCCAAAGGCACATTTTTATAGAAGGGCAGAAAATAACTTCCAATCTTCCTCTTGTCTTCATCCTCTCTTCTAACTTAAACTTCTTGCATGTCACAGAAAACAACAGGCTATCATAGATCTGGCCAACTGGGTATGATCAGTACAGTTTTCCAGCAAAACCCATCTCTTCAAATTTTCCAAAAACAACAAACTTGCTGCCCCTACTTTTAGGGGTTTTTCCGAAAATGTCACAAAATGAAAAAATCTAATGAACTAGGTTTGTTTAGCATTGAAGTACGAACAATACCCATGTGTCATATTTTTTTTGGAAAAAATACTTCTCAGCGTGTGGCTATTTTTAGGGGTTTTTCAGAAGTTGTCTGAACATATCCATGTTTATAGTCAATAGTCGAGTTTTTCAGAATATAGTACTCTCAAGTTGAAATCAAGACCAAAATGGTCCTACTTCATGACTTTCTGAAAACACTTGACACAGACATGCATCAAGTGAAACCCGTAGTCAAGATGGATGCCTTGGAAGGTGTAAATGACATCACCGTTCAATGGATAGCCAAATGCGGAAGCTAGTCATTCCAAACACAGAGCCGCCACCGGTTACTACCACACTACCTTCCACATTCCATGTCAACAAGGCTGGATGACGCAGTTGCAAAGAAGATCGAATATCAAAAGCAGTTTGCAAGAGGTAGAAAAAGTCAACGCCTGGTTAGAAGAACCGTTGACCAGTGGAGATGAGGTGTAATACTCAAAAAGGACGTCCTACCCTCCAGAATAGCATTAATGATGATTGGAGTTAACTTGATGCCCCTTTCCAAGTTAACTCTAGGTCCCACATATCATGCATGTCAGAGCCCATCAATTGAGGATGTCTATTTTGACTTCCATGAATTATGGATCTCAGATCTCCACTAAAGGTGGATGTCTATTTTGGAGACACATTTTGTAATTAAAGTTCACTTATAGTTTAGTTTTAGTCAATTGAAGTAGATTTCCAGTTGACTCTTTGTTTAGTTTCAATTAACTAAAGTAGATTTCCTGTTAACCGTTTGCACACCTACTTTTAGACATAGGAATAAATCTTGGTGATTGGCAAGAACTGATTGTTAACTTAAGGAGATTTTAGGGTTGCCTACTCCTTTGAGTTCTATAAATAAGAGCCTTGGGCTCATTATTTTGTAACTTTACTTCACGACAGCAAAACGCTGAGCGATTTTGCCTTCATATTGTTCACTTAGTATATGTTCTTGGATCGTATTTGTTGTAGCTAAGCACCAAGTACAGCTTGTGCTCTCTCTACTCGGATAGGTGTGTCCAATCTTTGTTCATGTGTTCTTGGTTTGATCGCCTCATGTGTCATAGTTTCTTGACACAAGTTGCTGTCCCAATGTGTAATCTTTGGTGGAATATTGAGAAAATAAATCAGGAGAGTTACCATGCCTTTGATCTAAAGTCTCAAAGTTTTATCATTGTTTGTTGTATACAATAATTTGTTTTCAATCTACACCTTGGAAAGGCCTTGGTGCCTCCTTGGGAATTTAGGAAATTAGATTATCGTCCCTTTGTTGTTTCTCGTGATTTACTTTTCAGTCTACACCTCGGAAAGGTCTTAGTACCTCCTTGGGAATCTTGAGATATAAATTTCCGTAAGGATTACTTGTGTGGATTTGATTTCAATACAGATTGGGGAGTTTAGAGCCTTCAAATGCATCCTAGGAGACTAAGTCGTCCAAGTGATCGAACCATCCATTCCCTCTCCTATGCCCTGGTGCTCTGTTAACCTTGAGGAGATAGGATAGATTAAAAGCTAGTTTAGTCGTAGTTAAGATCTGTCGAAACTAGAGAAAAGCTTGGCTACGGCGTATTGTGTTTATGCTCCCTTGTGTCCTACTGCTGAGTAAAAAAGATAGGATAGTAGTTTACTTTATTCCTTTCATTTATGCAAAAATTAGCAACAAGAGGGATCTTCCCTTCCCAATTCGAAGAAGCAAACAATAATAATTGTTAATAGTTGACCGTTTCCAATAAGCACTCCATAGGTGCTAATTGAAACTCCAACACTATTCTTGACATGTTGCTGCAATCTAGCCAACACTTATGAAAGAAATGGAATTTAACAAATTTGTGCCCTCTTGTTGTCCGGAGAATCGTCCTCTCTGGATGAGCTGCAAGAGAGCTCTTCCGTTCCGATAGCCAACATCAGGTTGTGGATCGGGGTTTGAAATTTAAAGCAAGCTCTCCTTGTCGATATTTATTAAGAGTGTAGTGGATCCTATTTTCGTGACGCCGACAGAGAGATGCTCTCACATCCATTGTTCCTTTGGTCGATGACTGGCTGAGGTAGCATAGTGAAAGGCAAGAACATTTCTTGCTCGTAGAGTTGGGGGCTATAGAGACAGAGGAATTTGTTCACCCTCGCAAAGCCCATGTCATCTCCATTCCAGCTCCCCAATCCATCTCCTTCCGTTATCAACAGATCTCTTTGGGGCGACACATCATGATTTGATGGAGATGAAAAGTGAGGGGACAATTGGGAGTAATAAATGAGAGCCTAGGAGATGATGGATGGGGGATTGTTAATACATATATAACAGATGGATGCATCAATCCCTCCAATCTAACCTTTATCTGAAAAGGTAGTTAGGGTTGTTTCCATCTGTCTCATATTGACTTTCCTCGATCCTTGCTTCAACTTTGCCAACTTCATTCATTAACCAATCTTACCTGAGGGACATTGATGGAATCCATCTTGATAGGGAAATAAAAATTCAATATCGATCCGGCCAACAAACCATTTTTGGATTTGTTTTGTCCACTTGGCCAAGGCGGTTTCTCCTCATTTCGGTTCTACTGGATGATGCATGGGCTAGGCGGTTCTTCTACCACTTCTGCTTCCGAGGTTAGCCTTACGGGCGACACCTCGAGGTCGGGGGATGGGAAATTTCTCAACCCTCACTTTGGAGTGCACACCAAAACTTACTAAACAACCGAGAGTGCCTATTGTTGAGGATACTTCTAGATAGCTCGTAGTGAACCCACACTTGTGTGGAGAAGAATTTGGCCATCCCCTCAGGTGTTATGGTCTTCTTGCAAGGCACAAACACTCTCGGCAGTGGGTGGGAGGATTTTGCTTAAGTGATCAACTGCAACCAATGAATAGTAATGTCCCTTGACAACCCACCAATGAAATCCATTGTAAATACTTCTCCCGAGGCTAGCTAGGAACTGATTGGGGGGTCTACAATCCGTACTTCTGGTGACTCGGCTTAGTGATGCTACAAGTCTTACATTCGCTTGTGAACCTTGAAACATCATTTCGCATATTGGGCGAATAGACATAGCGTTGCAAATGGGCTAATGTGTTCTAGACTTCAAAATTCCCTACCATCCTTGATTAGTGTGCCTCTCTCATCGAAATCAATTTGCTATCCTCCGACCCAACTTTTGGAACAATCCTTCTTGCAAATGAAAATGCTAACAACCTAATCAGATTCGACTTGAGCTTGGAGTGTCTTGTACTTCTCTTTGAAATAGGCATCTCCACCATATGGCATCTCGTACTTGTCCATAGGGAATGGCTCCAACTTCAAGACAACTAGTGCAACCTTCATTGGAGCACGAGACGACATGTCGGCCGATAGTCCTGCCCTTCTTCTACCTAATTAGCAGATTTAACCATTGGTTCGAGGCCACTTGAAATGACGGACCTACAATAACTCACTTTGAGTTTGGAGGTACTTGAGCAGTTCCTGATTGGTGTGTATGATTGTTCACTCTGCTAGTAAGTAGTGCTTCCCCGCCTTGACAACCCGCACTAGGGAAAACCACTACTTATCACATGTATGGTAGTTTAGGACCGCCCCATTGAACATCTCCAAATGATAGTAGGATTTTTTGCTTGGATTAGGACAACACGAGGCCATTCTATCGGTGTGGGTGGGAGGAAATAAAGTTGGGTGGGTGGGAGGAGGAAGTGGAGATCGATTCCACATAAAGTGGCAAATCAATATCTACCTGAGGAGAGTAGGATAGGGAGTAGAGGTTGATTCCTCAAGTAGGATAGGGAGTAGAGATCGATTTGAGCATATTGAGATCAAAATAGAGATTGATTCTCCGAAACTATATCCACCCACCCACCCTCCTCAAATTGATCTCCATTGTTTGGTGACTGAGGATTACAGTTATAGATCGTTCTTGATTTGATGAAGAGATTGTTTCCACCAAAGTGGTGACTCTGCAGAGATTGATTCGAGGAGTGGGTGGGAGAAAATAAAGTTGGGTGACTGGGAGGAGGAAGTGGAGATTGATTTGGGCATATTGACAGAAAAAGAAAGATTGATTCTCAACGTATCATGTATATAATCTAACTTTGCCCTCATGGAAACTATAGAATGAGGGCTTTGGTATGAGCTAGATTAGACCAAAATCTATTAGCTGCATTGCCCCACCCTTAGAAGACAAGGAAAAAAATTGTCTAACATGGTTCCTACTATTTATTACTCTTGGTTCCCTTTCGTGCCTTTTACTTCTAGGTTTCTTGGATAGTGTTTCGAGCTTGTATTTCTTATTCAAAATGGTGTTAGTTCCTCTCCCTTACTCTCTAGATTCCATATCATTCGTAGGTGCTTGAAATCGACTTCTTCTGCTTGCCCAAATAACTCTTTGACCTTAAAGTATATAAGCTTGGTGTGGTTAAATTTGACCTTAAAGTGATTTCCTTTTAGGTACGAGTTCCATTGCTTGACTACATGTAATATGATCAAGGGTAAATGCAAGAAGATGAGTCCAAGAAACGTGGAAGTTTTTGCCTCAGGCAAAAAAACAAAATCGGCTTGCAAAAAACGGGATCATGGGATCTCGTTTTTAAAAAGCGGGATCCCGAGCCTAAATTTAAAATACGGGATCCCGTTCTGAAAAATTTCCGATTTTGGAAAATTTTCAAAATAGAATCCCGTTTGAAAATTTTCCAAAACAAAATTTTCAAAATGGCAAGTTTTCAAAGCGGGATCCCATTTTGAAAACTTGCCATTTTTGAAACTCTCAATTTTGAAAATTTCCATTTTCGGAAAGTTTAGTTTTCAAAACAGGATCCCGTTTTGAAAATTTTCCGAAAATGGAAACTTTCCATTTTTAGCAATTTTCAAAACGGGATCCCATTTCGTAGAACCATAAAAAAACTGTTTTTTTATGAAATGGGATATTTATTACTCTTGGTTCCCTTTCGCGCCTTTTACTTCTAGGTTTCTCGGATAGTGTTTCGAGCTTGTATTTCTCATTCAAAATGGTGTTAGTTCCTCTCCCTTACTCTCTAGATTCCATATCATTCGTAGGTGCTTGAAATCGGCTTCTTCTGCTTGCCCAAATAACTCTTTGACCTTAAAGTATATAAGCTTGGTGTGGTTAAATTTGACCTTAAAGTGATTTCCTTTTAGGTACGAGTTCTATTGCTTGACTACATGTAATATGATCAAGGGTAAATGCAAGAAGATGAGTCCACGAAACGTGGAAGTGCAAAAAAACGAAATCGGCTTGCAAAAAACGGGATCACGGGATCTTGAGCTTAAATTTAAAAAACGGGATCCCGTTCTAAAAAAATTCCGTATTTGGAAAATTTTCAAAATAGGATCTCGTTTTGAAAATTTTCCAAAAACTGAAATTTCCCAAAATGGGATCCCGTTTTGAAAACTAGCCATTTTGAAACTTTCAATTTTGAAAAATTTCCATTTTCGAAAATTTTCAAAACGAGATCTCGTTTTGAAAACTTTCTAAAAATGGAAACTTTCCATTTTTAGCAATTTTCAAAACGGGATCCCGTTTTTTAAAATATGAATTTTTGGTCAGGTTTTGCCTTGTATTTTGGTTCGGGAAAAGCAATTGGGAATCCGAACCTAGGCCTTTGGTTTGACCTGCAAGTTGAAGGTCCTAACAATGTCAGAGAAAAATACCGAGTTTGAACATATGGCTGACGACCTTTTTTGCAGAATTTTTTGATGAAATTAAAACCCATTTTAGATGAGACAATGCAGATTCCAAATATGTAATTTTTTTCAATTGGATTATTTTTTTATTTTTTAATTAATTTATGATGAAATTGGTCCATAAACTTTAAATATCAGGGTTTTTACTATTTTAATAACTTTTGATCAACATAACATTTTGATGAACGGATTGCGCGAGAATAAACTTCAGACAATTCTTTTCAATTTAAAAATAAAATAAAAAATGATAAGTTTAGGTCATTTTATGCGTGTCGTACATGACGATTTTTCAAAACGACAAATATGCCTAATAAAAATTTAACAAAAAAAAAAAATCAATAAAAAATTACAAAAAAATATTGAAAAACAAGCTTCATCGAGTCACAAATCTTTTCCCAAAAGGATTTAGAAAAATACGATAATTTAGGTCAAAATATGGATGTCGTACACGTGCATGGTATGGTAAAAAAAAGTGACTTTTAAACAGTGGTTTTTAGAAACTCCAATTGAAACTCAATTTGTACAATCTGGGTATTGAAATAAATTACATATTTGGAAATTAGACTCCGAGTACTACATTTTGTGATTAGTGACTTTTTTGAAGATATCATCTCTAAGTGCTTTAAATTTTAAGGTCAAATGTGTCAAATTCTGAAAATCAGGGAAAACACTTCCACTTTTTGGCCAAAACGTGGACTCAACTTCTTGCCAGCACCCTCAACATTTCTTTCTGATAAGTGGACTTAGCTAATTATCTATGTTTTGGATTGTGAGAAAGTGACTTTCAAATGCTAAGGGTCTTCCTTCATGTGATGAGATTCAAGACATCTCCAATTTCTTTTTCTAAAGTATCACACCCTATTACAAAGGTTTACGAGAAGTTAAGAGTTGCTAAACTAGCATGGTGTACAAGGCTTCCTTGTTTTCTCCAATGGTTGGGTCACCTAATTTGAAAAAAAAACACATCCTCTTAAGTGAGTCAATGAGTGGTGCAACATTGAATGTGCAGTTCAGGACAAACTTGCGATAGTAGCATATGAGCCCAAAAAATACTCAGATTTTTCATATTTTTTAACAATAGGCCACTCCAACTTTAATCTTGTTTTGGTCTACCTTGATTCCCTTATGAGAGACAATACACATGAAATATTAAACTTCCTTCACTGTAAATATCCATTAGAACTATTTGATATGGAGCTAATTTAATCTAGCAACCATGTGCATCAAGTGGTCCTTCTAAATGTTTTATAAATTAGAATTAGTGAAGAAAGCTAACAAAAAGTTAGGAAGGAATTTCATTTTTAAAATTGATGATAGATTACTAAAAAGATAGTTTACAATATAAGGTGCATCAAACAGACCACAATGACTACCTCAACAAAAAGGTAATACGATCTAGAGAGATCCCAGTCATCAAAGTCACTCATACAAAACCAGGGCTTATAACCAAAAGTTTGATCAATACAGCATGACAAGCATAAAAACATGATTACATTAGTAGTTCAATAGTCAATATTGACAAAACATTAAAAGATAGTGTTCAATTCCTGCAGTATCCAATGTTATTACTCTCCATGTAATATCAAACTCCAAGGCACCAATAAGAAGAGATGGACTATCACTGCTATCACCCATTTTGTCACTGTTCTGGTTTACAATTTCAAGATCAGTAGGTTGAGCGCTGTGTGCAATCTGATTAGGAATGGCTGATCCTTCATCTAGCAGCTTCATAAATTTGTCTTCAGGAATTTTTAACACTAGTAAACCTACAGGGAAATATCAAAATAAGTCTACTAGAAGACTCCATAAGGTGCCTCCTTGTGGCTTGAAATACCTCATGATGTCTCTTTTATAATGCCTATTGTACCTATTGATGCGTGTTTTATGACAAAACAAACATTCTAGAATAAAGTATCCAAAGATGCTCTATCCCCTCTTGAAAAACTACCTCGTATGCTAAGACTGCAAGAAAGATCATACGGCAATTCCAATGTTTCAGTTAGGTGTGGATAAGCTCTATGGTTGATGTGATTTGCCGGGGACACAATAAGGATTTACTTTTGGTAAGTTACTCAGAAAAGCAAAAACGCGAATGCAGTATCATTTTGGAATTTTCTGACTTGTTGATGTGGTTTTTGAGACCGCACCAACACAGAATAAAGTTTCCCAACGGATACCCTATCCTCTCTTGAACAAAGTATTCAGCATGCTAAGATTGCGAGTAAGATCTTGCTTTCAACTCCAAGGTTCCGAATACTTAGAATACCCTCAGTTGGTTTGATGTGAGTTGCTGTATTCTCACGAGGGGACTTACACAATTGTTCGACAGCTAACAACAGATAGTGGATTAAGGGATTTTGTGTAATTCAAATGATTTGGCAGGTGAGCACAAGTTTCCTAATTCTAACTAGAAATGAACTGAATTTAAAAGAGTGTAGGGATAAGAGTGTTCTAGTTTACTCTAAAGCGTGGGACACGGCGATCAATTCTCACAAGCTTCAACCAAGCTCCGTTTTGCCTCACTTCGGACAGCTTCCACGGAACTGGTGCAATCTTCAGAGGAGTGACTCAAGATGTTCAGATCACGATTTAGCATGAAGACACCATCACAACGACGCATGCCAACATATAAACCATAATGGAAGTTAAGTTTCACAAAGTTCCAGTTGACCACGCAAGGTGAACCGTCAGCGAGCCCGCTAGTGGTATGGACAAGCGAAGTCTTGTTCAAATCGAGCACCACATTCCACAATTGCTAAGTACCTGCATGAAATGAAATCTACTTTACTTTAAGCTACTTCAAGATGCTACGTGAATTAGAAGGACGAAGAAGCCTCAACAACTATTCACAACAAAGAAGAATTCACCATCAATGAAAATTCTTTTATTATGAAAGCATACATGACAACTTCTTACAAAGTATCCAAAGGGAAGACTTTCCTTCCTTTTCAATCTACACTACTTTACTTTCTACTCTATCAACTTCTCTCTACTCCTCTAAGCTCTGCTTCTACTTCTAAATCTAATGAGATACAAATGAGGGGGACTCCCCCTTTATATAGCTGGCCAAATCCAACGGACGGCTCAGATTACAATCGGCTGGATGGCCTAGATTGTGCCACCTCAGCCCTAAACAAGATTTTCCCTAAAAACCGCCACAAAGGAGAGTGGGGTAATAAATGCGCCATTAATGGCCACCACCCTTCTAGAAGATTCCCATTTGCAGACGCGTTCACACTGTTCTCGATCTTCTTTCTTGGTGTTGTTCTTCAATTTTGCTCGAACTTCCATCTTGAGTTTTGAAAACATTTCTTCTTCATCACTTGAGCCTCAACACTTAGTCATTTTCTTGCAACTTTCTTCCTTCGAGGTTGAGTTGTTGTCCTGAATCACTTGCTTCATCACACTAAGTCATCACCGGTTGGCCTCAACATTTCTCCTGCAAAACAAGCGAGGAGAAGAGTATTAGAACACTTCATAATACAAATTCAACCTACTTACCAGGATTTTCACGCTCTAACTTTCAAGCGTTCATCGCCTCTACTAGCCAACTTTTGCCTTCTTCATGATTCTTCATGCCTTAGCCAAATTTTCAACCCATCTTCCTCAAGGGCGTACCATCTTTGAGAAATTCATTTCACTAACTGGAGCTCTGATATTCAATTTCGTTCATCTCTGACTTTGGAAGATTAGTCCCACGAAGAATTCAATCAAATTCACCTAGGCAATTGACTTAAAACTCATCCGCTGAGGCATTTTATCTTGAAAACACATTTTCTTCACATTTGCCTTAGAATTTTTTTTAAATTTCCCTTAGGAAATTCATCAACCTGGTGCCCATCAAAAATATCCATCCTGAAGGCTTGGCGAAGCACGAAAAACTTTAAAATCCACTCCCTGTTGAAGATCTTCAATACCCAGAAGAGAATTTTCTTTAGAACGCGTCGAACCCATGGGTACCCAACGAACGGGTTCATTTAATTTTCTGGAATTTTGAACCTTGGAAAAATAATTTTCAACAATTTATTTCATTTCTTCATCTCCTCTGAGAATTTTGTTGCTCTGACTTGAAAATTTTTTACTCATCCTGCAATGTTGGCACCTTCTGACTTCATCACTGGCAACTCTGCTCAGGAAAATTCCATCACCTCTCCCGACTTAGGCATTTTTCTAAGGGAGAAAATATTTGTGACTTAGAAAATTTTTGAGTCACTTGGCATTTTGAGAATTTGCCTTAGAAAATTTTATTTGATCTTGCTCATCGTTGCCAGTGGTGAAAAAAAATTTCATCAACTTCTCTTAGAAAATATTTCTTGAAAGCACATCACGCTTAACATATTCTATTTTATTCATCAACTTGGGCGCATATTAGATTTCATGAAGGACACCTTGTTAGAAAAAGAAAATCCAACGCCTAGCTTACTCTTTAATCTCCCTCTGGGCGCATTTTATGTTTGAGGAGGACACTTTAACTTTCAACACCTAGCAATATTTTCACCACCCTCAACACTTTACCTTAGGCGCATACTTCACTTCATGGGGAATATTAACCACGCCTAGCAATATTCATCCATCACTAGCAACACTTTATTTTACCCCTCCAACGCCTTTAGTAATCTCATTTCATACTTCATGCCCTTGGGCGCATTTTTAATGTAGAGGAGAATGAAAATTTTCAAACGCCACCAACAAGTGTCCTTTCATCTCCCACGTTTTTGTCCTCACATGCCCTCTTTTGGGCGCATTTAGGCCTAGGAGGAGGATGAACATTTCAATGCCTAGCTTTGACTTCTGTCCTTATTTTTCTTTTGTCTTCACATGCCTTCTTTGGGCGCATTTCAGCATGCATGGAGGATTAGAACTTTGACTTGTTGACCTCTTAGCCTCATGGGTGCATTTCACTTAGTCAGGTGGACGAGCTTTGTTGACCCATTGACTCACTTGCTGCATGCCTCTCAAACATGGGCGCATTTGAACATGCTAGTGGCTGGGCGCATTTGCTAGGTGATGGAGGATGAAAACTTACCACGCCTTGACCACCTTTGACTTATTCTTAAACTTGGCGCATTTCAAAGGGGGTGGAGGATATCCTCATGACTTAGAAAATTTTAGAGCACCTTCCTAGAGTGGGCGCATTTTGCCATGGCTGAAGGATGAAACAATGCCTTAGAATATTTTCACCAACTTATTTCATCTTGGGTGCATTTGGCATGGGGAGGTGGATGAAATTTCAACTTAGAATATTTTCTTCACATTCACCAAGCAAGTTGGGCGCATATGGAGGCATGAGCAGGATACCTTCATCACTTATAAATTTTTTATCACTTGCCAACTGGATGAGGGCGCATTTGAAGTAGGCTACAGGATGAAACTCAGACCTAGACATTTTTTTACCTTCCTCTGCCAGCCTCCCATGCCTTACTATAAATAGTAAGTCTCATGATTTTCATACTTTTGAAGCTCGGATTGATTTGTAATTTCAAACACCGCTTCCTCATGACCTCCTTGTCCTGTCGACACTGCCATTTTTAGTCAACCTGCTACTTTTAGCCCATTTTTGAGGATGATTTACTATAAATAGTAATTGCTTGCTTTTGATAGCTCCACTACTCCGATTGACTTGAAATTTGAATGAGGCGCTCCTCACCACGTGACCTTATTGCTGACGTTGACGCATGCACCTGATTTACTTATTTTTTAGCTTGTTTCCAAATTGACTTACTATAAATAGTAAGTGCTCCGTTTGACTTGAAATTGATTAGCATGTCACACCATCGCGAAGCTCTCAAAACCCATCGAATCACCCATGCAAAACCCGACATGCAAACCAAAAATAGCCTTGGTAAAGTTGTCGTCTCGTTTGCATGTTATATCATCGCGAGGTCTCGAAAAACCGAAGGAAAATCCGGACATGCAAAAACTCGCATCTAGGCCACGAAATTTGTAATTTGCTAAAAATAGAAAGTTGTCTGTTTTAGCTCAAATTTTGCACGCGAGTGACTTGATGTACTCTGAACACAGTGTGACTGTCGGAATTTCAAAAAATGCTGACAGATTGTCTGTAATTTCACACTTACTAAAAATAGTAAGTATCTCAGAACCTGATGAAAACTTGCTGAGAGCCTGTTGGAAGCATGCTGACAATAGTGTTAAGCTCAATTTTCAATTTATTTACTTCGTTCGACCTTGGACTGACCAGGAAAGATGAAACCCTAATTTTCAGACTTGGCCAAATTTCACTCGTTTAAGCTCAAAGACGGGAGCGTCCCCGAAAAGCAGACCTCAGAAAAGAGACAGAGAGAGAGAGAGAGAAAAACCAAAGCCAAAAGACCAGAATGGAGCAAAAATTAGGGGGTCCCATTTTGAATGGGGTGATGTGTGAAAAGGCCACAACATGACTTTAGATAAAAAAAGTGAAAAAATAGTAAGGGTTTAGAAATCCTATGCTGTTCCTACGAAATCAAGAGACGGCAAGGATTGAGTGAAACTAAATAAACAATACTTTGTTTCGCCACACTAAACGACAACGTCACAAAGCAAGTGCAATCTTTTGGGATTTGTGCTTAAAATTTCTTTACCACGAACAATACCATCAATAGAACAACATCATTCGAAGTAAACGTTGAAGCATCCACAATAAAGCTCAGTCTAACTTTACGCATTGAATGAAAAACATCCATTCAAAGAAAGTATGAGCTAAGTTTCACTAATCTTTGCTATCAATCTATCATTCCCTTAACATACATTCAAATGAAATTCTAACTCAAATCTATTGTACGAGGAAGAGAAATATGCAACCATGCAACCATTTGACAATGAAAGGATTCAAAGCATCTCATGCATTATGAACTTTATTATCAAAATAGTCTTTTGCAACAATTTCATAAAACTCTCTCTTATTCTCTACAATCTCTTCTAATGATTCTAATCTCTAATCCTCGATGAATTCTCTAATCGCTAATTCCTTATTGATGAAATGAGAGAGAGGGGGGGGGGTTTATATAGAGTTTCCAAATTACAATGAATGGTCAAGATCAAAATGAGATTAACGACCCAGATTAAACATAACTAAACCCTAATTAGGGTTTCCTAAACAACATGCAGTTAACTGCAGAGAACTTCATGCACTGGGAGTTGCATCCTTTTCCACTTGCAAAGCATTACGTTCGGTGAACCTGGACACGATTAGGCTGACTTCTTCCATGGTAATGTCCGGCAGCGCATTGACTTTGTACTCGAGCAAGTCTAGACTTTCTGCACATCCTGTGAAGGTGATCGTCCATTCTGATTCATGCAGCAAGAAAGTATCTCTGACGGTCATGAAGCTGAATGCCTTGGTCAAATTTTCCTTCATGATTGGCCCAGAAGTGGTGGAGAACATTCTTTGAACTTTTTCTTTTAAATTTTCTGGCTGCAAGTGTTTCTTTCGGACAATATCTCTGTCAAGCATATCTGTAGCCATTTGGTAAATCTTACTTCGAATTTCCTTTGCCTGTTCTTCAATCTTGGTGCCATCTTGCTTTACCCTTTCCAGGACTTCTCCTCGTGAGATCAGTGCGTAGTACTAGCCACTGAAATCATATGCAGCTCCAGCTTCAATAATCTTTTCATCAATCAACCTCTGCTTTGGAATGCCCTTTATCTCTCGAAGACATGGGATAATCTTACTCTGAATATCTTGGAGGCCATCCCATGCTTCCGCTAAGTCTGTAACTCGTGATAGCAGAAAGGAAGTTTGCTCATACACATATGCCAGCTTCTCCGCGAATGCCATCGCCTCTTCTTTCTTTCCAGCCATCCAGTCTTTAGTTTCTCTGGCTCTAGTCAACTCCTCTTCAAAATTTTTGATCGGTTCCTGTGAAGAGTTCGGAAGTGGAGGTGCTGATTGGTCACCTTGATTGAGTGGCCTGGTTAAATGCTGGATATACTCTTTTAGACACTCAATCTCCCTTTTATACTATCTTTTCTTTGCCACTTCTTTCTCTAGCCTAGATTTGATGGTGGCAATAGAATTATCTAGGTCCTCAACTTCTTGTCCTTTCGTTGTCGGACCTATATCAATAGTTGTGATGGCATATTCGTTCGGGGCAATCTCATCTTGGAATTTATCAACTATAGGCACTGCAATTTGCACTATGCGATTACCAACCTCATCTCTTTGTATGGCAGAAAATTTCTTGGCTGGCTTTCTTGTGGCAGTCTGCTCCAGCCTAGCCAAGAAGTCTGCGGTATCATCCTCTTCTGGTACATCTACTGGCGCCTTTATCTTTAGTCTCTCTTTCAGCCAATCTGGGATGGTTGACTGTTCAATTCCATCTTCCTGCATATCCTGAATCTCTTGCATATCTTGAACTTCTTGCATGGATGGGTCTTCCTGGATTCCCTTGAGAGCGGAGATCATTCCCTCTTCAAATTTTCCATCCATGATGTCCATGTCATCGTCTGATTCTAGAATCTCTGTGCCTGTAGGAGAAGGATGATCATCATCTTCCAATGGCATTGGCTCCATATCTCCAACTGGCGAAGGAATTCTGACTTGCTCCCAAGACTCTTCTTCCATGATTAATATTTCATCTATATTTCTAGATGTAGCTGAATGAAGGGGCCTGGATTTGTGCTTCTTTTGAGTGGGTCCTTCATCTACTGTTTTCTTCTTGTTCTGCTTTGCAGAGTCATCAATCTCTTTCCTCTTTTTCAAGTTGGTGGCATCCGTTGGTCCATCTCCACGAGATGCACCGGCATTTGAGGAACAAGACTCTATATCACCCATCAATTCATATGTGAATTGTACATTCCTTCGCCGTAAAACTTGTACTTGTTGGTCTATCCACCATTGGGAATATTTGAATACAAGCCGCATGAATGTTGCCAGGTCACCCAGCTCAGGCTCAGACCATCTGATAGGAGGAAGTGGCTCCCTTTCATCGAAGCCCGGCTGCACATATACTCCATCATCATCCAGCTGATCAGGTACTCGGAAGAGTTTTGTCGTCCTTATCATATTCAGCGGCAATCTTGACCACAGTCTTTTCCTCACATCATATTCATCAGCTGCATTGGCCCAAAAATCTTCTAAGTCTATTTTGTGTCTGTATTTCTTTCCATCCACGGTTCCAATGTGATGGAGTGGATCAAAGTCACTTCTGGGCTTGTAGGATATGAATGGGTATCTTTGCATCTCTAATCGAGCACTCTATGCCGCTTGCTCTGATGGACATGATTCTTCCCTATTGCCGATGAAGAGCAGAAAAGTGACAGCTGCTTTCTGCTTTGGCCTTTGGATATTCTGATATGTCTCCAATTGCCTTAGAACTTCCAACAAAACCATTTTGTTGGTAGGATAAATGGGCTATCTGTACGGGCGTCCTGTGAATCCTTGAATCCTGATGTAAGTAAATTTGGGAAACTGGATGAACCATGATCCATATCTGCCAGTCAGACTTTTGGCCTCACGGGCGAGTCTCTGATGTGCTCCGCCTTGGAGAAGTCGAGTGATATACATAAGAAAGGCGTCATGTGCTCGTCTGAAGTGTGACTTCTCCTTTAGCTGCAACTGCGGATAGCAATCGTAGGACTTGAACTCTCCTTCGCCGTTGCCGACTACACCTTTGCAAATCAGGCCAGTATATTTGTAAGTCCTTGCAAGCAGATATATGATGTAAGAACTCATATGGAAGGTCTTGGTTTTCTCCAGGTTGACCAACTGCTCATGGAGACTGTCAATGATCATTCTAGACCAGTTGAACATTTTCACCCCGGAAGTTATTTCATCAATGAAATAATACATCCAGGTTTCAAAAGGCGAATCTTGAGGATTGCCTACCATTCTATTCAGCAGTAAGACAATATCTCCATATTGTTCTTTGAAATCCGTTCTGGATAATTTCTTTGGCATCTTTTTGGCAGTAGGTCTGGGCTTCAGCAACTAGGACTTATTTATATTTGATGCACAGAGATCTTGCTGATCTTTGTAAAGTTTACGTGCATCATCTTTGGTTCGATAAGATGTCCGGTTGTAAGCTGGAATTCCAAATGTTTCTTGTATGGTTGGCTCGGTCAAATATGCCAAAATTCTTCCATCAAGTGTTTCTATCTATCTTTCCTGTGCATTATAATGCAATGCACACTCTACCATGAGCTTTGGACACTCTTTTGCTGGTGGAAATCCAGCTGCATGGACAATACCGTTGCGCATCATCCTTCTTGCAATTGGCGTAGGAAAACATCCGTCACTTCCGTACATTCTTTTCTTGAAATCATCGAAGTCAACATGACCGAGGTTGGTGTCCACAATGTTCTCCCATTTGGATTTGATCTTGGATTGCAGCTGTGAACCCTTATTGGTGAACTTCATTTTTATTCTCTTGAAAATAAATCTACAAGAAGATACAAAGAGAATATTAAAATTTAAAATTTAAATCACTCGAAAAAATATTCCAGCTAATTGACAAATCAAACTTCGTGAAAGATTATGCTGGAAATGAAAGAATTAACGAAGTTTTCATGCCAGAATAAATCTGCCTGGCTCTCTGGAAAAACTTAAATGGTCAAGATCACAATGCTGGCTGGTATGAATTCGCTTCCTTCACTTTGCTTCAAACCTTCTCAACTTTCTTGCCTTAGCCAAAATTTCTTCTCACAACTTTTCTTTCGAAACTTGAATGATTGCAAAATGAGAAGCAAATCCAATTATAAAGATGAGAAATTTGACCCATTTAGCAAAATTCAATTGTTTCCATTAAATCAAGTTCGAACTTGGCTTGCACTCAGCTTCTGAATGGCAAATTTTATCTTCAACAACAGTCTCCGGGAAAGTTTCTAAGTCAGGCGCCAGTTCAGTGAAGTCACTTTTGTCTTTTTCCAATTTTGAGTCTTAGAGAAAAAATTCAAATCTTATCTCTTTGGGTGTTGAAAAATAAAAAATAAAAATAATAAAAATAATTATTTTCATGTGTCATTTTCAACCCCTTTATTTTAATCATTATGGCATTTTTATTTTCAAGGCAATTTTCATTTAAATTTTCTTGTCTTTGCCTTAGGCAAGTTTTCTTTTCTTCCATTTTATTTTGCCATAATTTTTCCAACTTCCCAACTCCCAGGCGAATTTCTTTAGACATGTGAATGCTAGACTTAGGAAAAGTTTCCTTATTTTCTCTATGTATGGCGAATTTCTCAAGGTGCCAAGCATATCATTTAATATTTCCATGTCCAAGCTTAGGCATAATTTTGATTTTTTCTTATTTCCTCTTGGTATGGCGGACTTGCTAGTTATTCTTTCCATTTTTTATCCAAGGGCAGACTTTCCATTGTCTCAAGCCATCCATTTTTTACTTAGCCTATGCTCAAGCCACTTCATATTTTATATGGTGGACTTCACTTTCACTTGTGCCAACTTTTATTATGCTGGGCGGACTTTGCCTATCCACAAGCCATCCTCTTTGGAGCGGACTTCACCTTATGCCATGCCATCTCTTTTATGGTGGGCGGACTTGGCTTAAAGTCAAGTCATTTGCATAGGGCAGACTTTGTCTTATGTCATGCCATCTTCACTTTCTTTCAAAGGCGGACTTTCCTCATATTCATGCCATTCACTCTTCTTCCAAAGCGGACTTAGCACTTCTCCATGCCATGGCAAGGCGGACTTTGCTTGATGTTATGCCATCTTCTCATATGCTGGGCGGACTTCATCTTGTGCCAAGCTATTGTCTTGGGGCGGACCTTGCTTAGCCCTGTGCCATTCTTTCTTGAGCTGGGCGGACTTGTCATGAGTCTATGCCATTGCTTGATCTCCATGGCGGACTTGGCAAGAACTTATGCCACTTCTATTCTTCCAAAGGCGAATCATATCCTTGCCATTAATTTTGTTCTCCATTCTGCTTGCTGGTCAGACTTTCAGCCTTTCTTCCATGCCTCCATGAATTCTTACCTCCATACTTAGGCGAATTTACCATGATTTTCAGTCTTTTCTCAGAATTTTTCCAGATTTTTCAACATATTTCTGTAATTTTTGACTGATTTTTTTTCAGATTTCATTGATTTTCAAACTTTCATCATGGATTTCATGAATTTTTCAAACTGATTTTCTGTGATTTCTATTGGCTTTTTGGAACTTCTGAGTGGATTTTCGAAATTCAGGCACTTTCTAAATATAGGAACCCCGCCAAAAATAGAAACTTTTGCAAAAATAGTAACTTTCCAAAAATAGCCCCTAAAAAATAGGAAGTCCAGAATAGGCCAAAAATGCCAAAAATAAAGTCCCTGTCCGGAGGGGCAATCCCCAAAAAGTAGATGTCAGAATTGACTGAAACGACAGTCGATCTTTGTCCCTCGGGCCTCCTAAGTACTGGGGCGATGTTTGCACAATGATTCTGGCTCAAATTCTTCACTTGACTTGGGTGACCATTCAAAAACTCAAACTCTAAAACCCAAATGGAAACCAGACAAAACCGAGATGCGCAACGGCAAAACCCTAAAAGGTAAACTACTAGGGTCCCCATTTGCAATGGGGCGATGTGTGAATTAGGTCACAACAGTACCCAAACCAATTTTTTTGCATCATTAAGGCATTTTGCTTAAAAGAGTCTAAACCTTGTTAAAATGATGTCAAAATATAGTTTTTGGGCAAGTCAAGTATGGAACTTTGGTCAGTGTCATGTCAGTCGTTAGCAGCAATTGGTCCATACTTGGAGCTCAGAACCTGAACCTGGGACTCAAAGCAGGACATGTTATGATGGAAAAGTGCTTCACGACAAAATTATACTCCTACAAGGTCGATTCAGTGGCCAGAATAGTGTTTACGAAACATGAAACATATAAAGACATTTTGCAGAAAGTAGATCTGCGCCTCTGTAGCCCAGGGGCGCCCTTCTTTTTGAGGGCCTAGATTTAGTTGCTTTCGTTTGCAAACACATTTAATCTCTTCAAAATTTAACCAGCTTTTCGACGAGTATCAAGCGAGGTCATCTGGGGTGCAGAACTCCGGCAATTGAAGTTAAAAGCTGAAGGTACGAGGAGAATGCATGTAATAGAGGTTGTCAAATTTTTAGTTTCTACAGGGGTGCCCTTGATTTTGACCCCTCAGATGGATGAATCTGCAAAATCTGTTTCCCGGGGATCTTTTCTAATTTAGTTAAGCTTCACAACACATCTGTTCGCGAGATCATTAGACATGCTGAGTGACCATGACAGTGGTTCCAGTGAGCACGTAAAGTAGAGGGTGGATAAATGTGAAAATGTCAACCTGTACCTCTATAGGCCAGGGGCGCCCAGTCTTTTGGCCAGCTAGATGAGGTTTTTAGCCATCGTCGTCTTCACGAGACTTGTGCGGAATCCTTCTAGCTATCCAGCAAGTCCAACCGTCAGCCCTCGGGATTTTTCAAATGCCCGTACATGAAAGGTTAGTGGAGGTCACTGGAGAATGCAGATAACCAGAAAAATGGCTAAGTGTGGGAATTACACATTCCTTTGAAAAAGGCATCCTTTTTGAGGACTTAGAAGCAGTTTTCTCGCTTCGTCACCTCCAGAGACATCTCTTCCCAATGCTTCTAGCTACACGATGAGATTGATGGTGCACGAATCAGAGCACTCTAGCTCCCGGTGTCAGGGGTCAAAGTATGGTGTTCAGATGAAAGTCACACTTTTTGTCAAAATGGTAATTACACCATTACAGGCTAGGGGTGCCCTTGCTTTTGGGGTTCCTATCTTAGTTTTCAGATACCTTACATACAGTCATTGGTTGCAGAATTCTTCCAGCTACGCGATGAATCTATCATCTAGTCGACGGGAGCCATCCTTCACCTGCAACAGCAGTTTGAAGCGCCAGATGGCAAAACGGAGAAATGGCTGTCTGAAGACCTTGCATCAATTTAATCAAGGGCGACTAATTTTTTGAGGTACTAGACGTGCTTTTTAGTAGTCACAACTCCCAGTAGACATTTCATCTCTGTTTTCTGGCTTCGCGGTGGATATCTCAGCTCAGTCACAGCATCAATCAGGCACTCAAAAATTAGAGCTCAACAGGGGCAATCGTAACTTTTTTAGTGAGCTATAAAATAGGAAGTTAGCGAAAAATCTCATAACTTTTGCTAGGGGATGCCTGGAGAGTCAAATTTGGACTTTTTAGAATCAATAAATTTTTCTGAGCACACCCGGATGCAGAGATTTCAGTTAACTTATTAAAATAATATTAAATTTCAGTTTTTTTGCATGCAAGCATTAATGGGCGATTTTCTTCAATATTCTAATATTGGTGCCTTTCTTGATATTCATCAAGCAAATTCGCATGTGAAAGGGAACTGAATATTTTATTATTTTTAATTTTTTGGGACTCCGAGTCAGTGATAGTTGAAATAAGTGGGGTCCAATAAGAAGATTTCTTTTGAAATCAGGGTTTATTCTTGTAGTTGGCACCGTTAAGCTACAAATTCTTTATTTCAAAATGGCTTTCATTTCTCTCACAGTAGGTTGAAGAGCAAGCGAATTTTCTCATTTGAGTGAGTGAATTCTTTAACAGTCAACATTCGAAGGCACTACAGAGATTGTTTTCGGATTTCCTTGTAGGTACAAGTCCAGATTAATCAGCAGACTTCAAGACAAGATGGCGATTTTAGCAGGAGCAGAGCACAAAAACTTCTATCTTCTGTCTTAATTTCTTCCAATCTCGTCTTAGGTTTTCTTTGCTTGTCCAAGATTCAGTGACTTTTGACAAATCTAATCATCTGGGTTGGTTGTGCACGACTTCCTCTACAAAACCCATGTGTTAGAATTTTTCAAGAATATTTGCTCCAGAGCTCTAATTCTCGAAGCTTTGATTTTCTCAATTGAAATTCCTTTGCATGGTGGAGTAAAAGTCGATATTTTTCAAATCTGACGTTGTGGGTTGTCTTAAAATCACCTTCTGGACACAACCCATATTTCAGATTTTCTCAGAAAAATTGCCCTCTGCAGCCCCTGTTGCCCTTAGTTGCTTTTTTTGGAAAAGCTTTTGCATGTCAAGCTAAACAGTGTTTTTTCGCAATTCTGGTGTTGTAGTTTGTCTTAGAATCATTTTCTGGACAAAACCCACGTTTCAAAATTTTTGGTGAAAATTGCCCTCCAACAGGGTATTTTAGCCTCACCAGGAGACATTTTAGCTTTCCAGAAAAAGTTGTCAGAATATAGTCGAGTTTACAGTCAATGGGCGAGTTTTTGAGAATGCAGTTCACACAAATTGAATTCAAGACCAAATCGGTCTTAATTCATGATTTCATCAGAAAAGTTGACACCGATTTGTATCAAGCGCATCCAGAGGGTTGATAGGTGTAGTCACTCAAGTCCACATGGTTTCATGCCTCATATAGCTGATTGTCTTCCAAGGCCGGTTTAGAGGGTTGATATCATTGGAATTTTGCATGTACACAAGTTCACTTGCATTTCTCACAATCAAAGGGTTTGCAGTCAAACTTCACAGTTTCATCATGCAACACTCTTCCATAGAGAAAAGCGTGAAAAATGTGAGAAGCGTTAGAAGCGTAAAACTGCAGAAGAAACAGTGGCCATCACTTCAGTTACAGAGCCGCCAGAGTTACCAGCCAGTGAAATGCCAGTTTAAGTGTGGAGATTTCCAGGATTGTTTGAGTTGTTGACAAGCAATGAATTGACAGTTAAGACATGTGAATATCAGTGCTCCAGATAGTGATGCAGTCAACAACCTCGTGGAGGGGTTACTTGCTTGAGATCACGACCAGTAAACTTTAGGTCCCACCTTTCAGGATAAACATTAGACACAACAGTTAACTTGATGCTTCTTTTCGAGTTAACTCGACGCTTCTTTCCGAGTTAACTCGTTGTTCCACATCTCCTATGCCTATTTGGAAACATCTATGTACAGTTGGAGTTTTCATTTAGGGTTTTTGTTAACTGATGGTAGTTTTCCAGTTAACTTGCTTTCAATAAGGACGTGCATGCTTGCACATTGTCCATTTAGATTAGATGTTTCAGTTAACTAATGGTAGCTTTCTAGTTAACTGTATAGTTTGCTTAAATAGGGTTTAACAATAACATCTTGCATGCATGCAAGACTGTAGTTGACTCAAGGTGATTTTAGGGTTCCCTACACCTTTCGATGTCTATAAATAAGAGCTTTCAGCTCATTTGTAATTAACCTTTGCACACAATAGTAATATATGCTGAGCCAAATTTGCCTGTAATATTGCTATTCTGTATCTGTTCACTTTGGTTGGATGATCATTGTTTTGTGTTCTTGTGCTTATAAGCTTTGTTTCATATCTACACCTCGGATAGGTGCCGTCACCTCCTTGGGAATTTAGAATTAAGGCTTATCGTTTGTTGTTATTGTGTTAATGAGCTTTGTTTCATGTTTACACCTCAGATAGGTGCCGTCACCTCCTTGGGAATTCAGAAGTAGAGTTCATCGTTTGATGTCGTCGCCAATAACCTTTCTTTCAGCCTACGCCTCGGATAAGTGTTGTCACCTTCTTGGAAATCCTGTCTTAGAGGTTATTGTATAAATCATTCCCGCTCCGTTTCCTCATGCTCTGATTTCTTGAGGAGATTGGATAGTATAAGCTAGTTAGTTTTGAGTTGTAGTTAAGATCTGTGAAACCAGAAAATCCTTGGCTGCAACGTTCGAAGTTTCTCGAAAACCTTGTGCCTCTTTCAGCTGAGACAAAAAGATAGGAATTAGTTTAGTTTACTTTTTTCAAACATTTGTCCACAATACGAGGGAGCTTCCCCTCCTAATTTGAAGAGCACTCATTATGCAGTGTGCATAGCTGTCCGTACCAACTTGCACTCCAGAGGTGTTAGTTGTTACGCCAACAATGCCATAAAATTTAGTAGTTAAAACCAACCATAAATTGTGAAGAGTTGCATCAAAACAATTGACATATCCTAACAAAACCTCTTGCCAAGAAAAACCATATCTATTGTCCAAACACAATTTATCCCCTGGGAAAAAATACCAAATATTCTTTGCATAAATGCAATAAAAAAAAAATGTTCATAGGTTTCCAAAACATTGCACAAACTGCAAAAATAAGGGGACAGGCTAGACTCAGAAATAATAGCACCTGCAACAAGTTTTTTAAGTAACAACCACCATTTAAAACAAGACTTTTTGGGTTCAAGATGTTAGAATATTTTGTCATTGATGTCAAGCTTGAGCTGCTTGCTTGTGCTCTTGAGCTACTTGCTTGTCTGGTTTAGGTGATTGCTTGCGTGCTTCAGCTACTTGCCTGCTTGCTTGAGCTACTTGCTAGGCTAGCTCACTTGCTAGGCTGCTTGAGCTATCTGGCTGTATGCTTCACTGGTTGCTTGTCTACATCAGCTTGTTGATAGCCTACTTGTCAACAAATGTGCTAATTCAGCTAAGGACATAATTCTATGTCAGCGATTGAAAAGTCAGACTTTGTTTTTAAAATGGATTATATTTTTGGAGGCTTATGTTTATGCTTTGGGTTGAGTGATTGAGGACGGCTTTGAAATTTTTATGAATTCATATTATGGCAATGGCTTCACATATAAAACCACGTGACTCTCTATAGCTTGACGACTTTTTATTTGTAATCTTTTGAAAAAGACGTCTTTGTGGATAACGTGGCTTCTTTTTTTTCCTGAGTAGTTTTATTTGTAATTAAACTTCTGACGATATGCCTTTTGGAGTATGGAAGTGGAGTTTATTTTTTTTATGAGGCGGCGTTTTGAATTTATGAAATGATGATACTTATTCTTCTCTGTCAGTAACGGCTTCAAAAATTGCTACTGGGGTGGCTTATTAAATTTCCTGCATCGATATGCTTATACTAAATGACTCCTTCATATTTATCTCTAACAAAATTTCCCATCGTTTTTTTTTTAGTGTGACGGCTCTTTAAGCAAAAAATCATGGTTCTATCTTATGAAGACGTGTTGATTAAAATGTCTACTCTTATTCACCTTATGCGATAAATAAAAGCTTTTGCATCGCATATTTTGTAAGGAGGAAACTGTGCCCTGAGAATTTACGGTGAAGATACAATGGTTTGAATATATGCGATTATCAATGGTTCGTGGGTCTGCATTCTTTTAGTGGAGACGTTTCTTTTCAGGAGTCGATGAAGATTGGTGAAACCGTGATATTTGTGACCATTTTCTTTAAAGAGGTGGTGGTATGACTGGATATCATTATTGGAGTCTTTATTTTCTTCGGGCAATTTCAAAGGATGTCAGATTTAATTATTGCCGACTTCTATACTTGGTTTGGGCGGCTAAGAAATAAAAGAATTCACATTCATTTTATTCCTAGTTGATTTTTAAATGGCCTGATAATGTTGAAGACGGCTCTATATGTAGTATGCTTTGTTTGTGCGCAGAGTAAAAAGGAATTTGTCAAAAACGTCATTGATAATTTCTGGAAATGGCAGCGTCAGTTTTTAAAAATTAATTCCTTGTATTTTGCATGTGATTAGCTGGCAGCATCGGCTATTTGTTTGTTGTGTTTTCCTTATGCAACAACTTCAGTGATATGGGGTCATTTTATCGAGTCTTCATTTTTAATGATGATCTTCATGATAAAAATACATCATCGAGCCTTAGATTTTGATAATGACTTTTATGGAGATATTCGTGTTCATTCCTTCTTGTGTGGGTATTATCTGTGCAGTGTAACCGAGTCATGATACTAGGGATAAGTTACAGCTGGAAGGTTTTGGTTGAAAATCAATCACAGTGAGGTTTATGTAGTTCTGGAATAAGGTGTGGAGTGAATCCTGAGGGGGTGTCGTTTTTTTTCAATAGAGAGGTGATATTTTTGAAGGATATAAGGGAGACATTATTCTATATAGAGGGCAATCATATTTAATTGCAGCTATTGTGAGTGAGTGATATATGATTTCTATGTGTGTTGAGTAAACAAAACAGTTGTCTAAGTTTAGTTGCATATTTTTGAGCATTAGTTTGCGTATGATGGAAGTTAGATCTTCAACCGTACTTGACAATGGCCTGAATAGGTTCGAGTCTCTTTGAGGAGCCTTAAGTTTTTGTGAAGTCCTGATCTAAGCTGATTAGAATTCTGATTATCTCAAGTGTTGTTGCTCACAGTTTTGGAGTTTGTTATAAATTAGCTTTGATCTGAACAGGTTTATTGGAATGTGAAGTTGAGTAGTTGAGCATAAGTTTTTTTTGTGCTAGAGAAGTGTTTTTGAAAGCAAGCGTTTTGATCAAAAGGAGTTTGTTTTATTGAAGTTGGTGCTTCAGCCTTCTGGAGTTGGTGCTTCAGAGTTATGAAGTGGGTGCTTTGAAAGAGAGTTGGTGCTCTCTTCTCTTTTTGTAATATGGGTTGGTGCCCTTGTTGATAATAAAAGTAATGTTTTGCCGTGGTTTCTTACCCGAAAGGATTTTCCACGCAATCCTGGTGTTCATCTTTTTCATGGTGTTTATGTTGCTCTATATGTGCTGATTTTTATGGTTTCATCTGGTTTCAAGTTAAAAAAGTTTTTGAAATATTGATTCACCCGCTGCCTCCCCCGCCCTGCCCCCCTCGCCCTTAGTATTTCTTGTGTGCTCTTCAATTGGTATCATAGCAGGTTTCCTTCAGAGTAGAGCTTAAAAGCTTGGAGGTTGGTCCTGTTAGCACACAAGATGAATGCTCTTGAAGGGCTTGCAACAAATAGAGCTCCTCTGTTTGATGACTCCAATTGTGCATTTTGGTGTGTTAGAATACGAGCCTACCTTATGTCACTTGGTTTTGATGTTTGGAAGAGCGTGGTGTCTATTGGAAGATTGAAATCACTGAGAGGGGGGCGGGGGGGTGAATCGGTGATTTATAAAAGTCACAATCTTTTTCAAAAACCAAGAATTTATGTTTGCTTTTGAACCAAGAGGACAAATGACAGTTTGTGAAGCAAACTTGACTAGTGCATTTAACACGAATTAGGCATATTGACATGAATTGAGACATAGACTGAACCAAAAGAATACTTTTATACTTTCTCTTGTATCAGAGTTCATAACAATAACAAAACATTTGTGTATGACATTTTGATATAAACATTTGCAGAAGCAAAGAAAGGCCAAAAGACCAAATGATTGTTTATAGAGCAGATTTTACTAGTGCTAAACAACATTGTATTTGCATTAACCATGCATCAAATAGACATATCATCAATAAAGACTGAAGTCAAGATGTTTTACACATTCACATGTATCAGAGCCCACAACAAAACCTTCTATGCATGATATGTTGACTTAAACATCGACAAAGATGCAAGACTGAAACTTAACAAAATTTAATGCAACTGATGACATATTGAGATCAAACAAATAAGAACAATCATACACAAAATCATCACATAGCACAACGTTGTCCTGAGTGGAAAACCCTCTTGGGGAATAAAAACCACTTGAAAAATCTATCTCTTTATTCACTTAGAGCACCAACTCTTTACAATTCAGGAGCACCAACTCCACAAAATTCAGGAGCACCAACTCCACAAAAACTCAGAAGCACCAACTTCATAAGACACAGGAGCACCAACTCCTTTACAATGCATAACAATTATAGCATTCTATCAGAACCCTAGAAGTGCAATTTGCAGTCCTAGAATCTCAATAGAAGACTATATATATTTTCAATAAGCACATTGAAGAATGTTGCATGAGAATGACAACATCTTCCTTTATACAGATATCTGAGATTTAGAAGGATTTTCAATGAAATACAAATTCTTGTCACTGTAAAAAATAAGCTTGATGTCTCACAAAATTTCTCTTCATCGTCACTTGAGAAATGTCAAAAACCCATCTTATAAAGATGCAAGAAATCCTCTGTATACAGTTTATGTAACTGTCAAAGCAGCCTCGAGTTAGGGTTTCAATGGAAAACCCTAGATAATCTTTCTTAAACAAACAACAGTTCAGTTACAGCCCAAGAATCATCCATAAACCCTAAAGGGTTTTAAACATAATCAATGACAGTTAAGCCCTCAATAATATTTCAAAACCAAAGATTTACTTGTAAAAAAAAACCAGTACAGATTTAATCAAAATCATTCTTAACAACTCCTTTAACAAAATTGTCTCGAAGCCCGTAAGCAACAAGATAATTTTTTTTATTACCTGATTATGGTGGAAGAAAAAACTGAACAAATACCAGGAAGATCTGTCAAGCAGGTCCATAACTACCCAGCTGAAAGTCATCAACAAATCTTCTCCAGTGAACCCGAGCTTTGTCACTTCAAGCTACCGACAACATTTATCATTGCAAACTCTGGCGTTTTCCATGTGAACCTCTACCTCTCGTGCCCTAATTCGAGAGCCTTTCATTATATGTGCTTGACAAATTCTTTTATAAAGAACTTTAAAACAAAAGCTTTTATATCATATAGTTTTTACCATTATAGGCCCGATGGATTGATCTCCATTTTTTATTTATAATGTTTTTGCAACTTTAATACCCAAGTAACTTTGAAAGGACATGCGCTAGGAATCAAAAACCTCTTTAGAGCACACTAAGCCCTTCAAATCAATATATAATAAGGTGACCAAAATATATCTCATAAGCTCAATGTAGTTGGTATTGACTACCATTGTCTATGCACTAAATGAATTTAGACTTGTCAACTATAATCATCACCACTAAGAGACTTGTATCATCACCACTAAGAGCTTGAGAACTTTCTTCATACCTTGGAGACAATGTGATCAAACACTAAGAGACTTGTATCAAAGTATTCCACCTTATACACCAAACCATGTCAAGTCAACTAATGCATTATTGTGATGATATAAAACATATGCCTTGATCTGCTCATACTGAAACCAAATTTCTGTCATAAAGTGCCATTAACCTGTATAATGCCATATACCTGTCAAATACCTGTCATCAATGTGTCTTTGACATCAAGGGCAACAACTGCAACAACTGGGAGGGCCAACAAACTCTCCCTTTAGCCTTGATGGAAAAACACCAAAGCTCTCTACCCCTTTTTGCATCAAGAGACAAAGACTGTACAAAAATAGATGAATCAAATGTAACATAGCAAGAAATGGAACAAGAGACCTTGTAATAGTCACTGTATGTACTCCAAACTTTGCAAAAGTCAGGAGTAATCCTGATATCCATCATGAAGAGCAACAACTGCAGGTTACCTCATTAAGTCCTGCACTGAAATGTCACTGAGCCGTGCACATAACCTGCCCTGTTATAAGCCATAGAAACTGTCAGATCAGACTGTGAACTTTAAATTTCACATACCAAGCAAGTGATAAACAAAGTCAAATATATCACTGTTCAACAGATTTTTCACTGTTATACCACTGGAAACAAAAAGTACAATGCCCCTGATAATCCACTGTCAAAAAGCATCAGAAATCTAACCAATTTGACAAAAATGCTGCAGGATAACCAAGAATGAATATATCGTAATAATACCAATAATACCAACATCAATAGGGGTAAGATTAAACATGAGCTCCCCCTAACTCCATGGAGTGAGAGAGATTTATAATATGCACTGTCATTGATAGAACAAACAAACTCTTCCACTGTACTGCCACTATTCAAGCAACCTTTCAAAAATTCAAACCAAAGCTAACTGTCACTGTCCATCAAATATGTGGCTTTCTAAAATTTATAAGCACTTGCATATGAAAGAGATTGACAACATAAGTCCTGAAGAACATGATAATATCCATTGGCATCATACCATACTGTTCAGACTGTAGCAGAGACACACTGCCCTGTCATGAGTAGAAACTCTTCTGACACAGTTCAAACAATCTTGACAATGTACAAAGTCACACCTTGTCAATATACTGTCCTCAATATTACTGTTAAAACGGATGATCATCATCAAGACCACATCCAATACCTAAGCCCTTCTCATCTATTGACAATGATGCCAAAGAGGCTACAAGATAGGACCACTGTCACTAAGCAGCAAAATATCCACCGACCCAACAAACCACTGCTAAAAACATTTTGTATAAGTTTTCACCATGTACTATCTTTGTAAATCACTGTGTTCTCGAGCATCAAAACTCTGTAACACTGACATATGTCCGAGACATGCTCAGCAAGAACAAAGAGAATATTGGATACCATCTACAATGCATTGATTCCAAACCCATGTATTGCGCTTGTTTTATAGCAAAATCAAAGCTCCTACAAACTGTCCATTACCAAAAACATGAACACTTATACTATTATTATCCAAGTACTTATTGTTAGAAATAAATGAACTAAAATATCATTGTTCTCTGAGTATGCATTTGGACAAGGATAAAGAGAATTCACACAAGAAAGAGCATCATTATCAGGAGTTCATTAGACACCAACTTAGCATCTGTCAAAAACATCAAACAGTTGTCTACTAACATTATCACTCTAACCAATGTCATACAAATCTTCATAAAGTGCACATTTCCAATCAGACTTCAATCACATTATCTTTTCATGATCACTGTATTAGAGTCTTCAACTATTGTTGTCCTCTATATGATGAAACATATAATTCATGTTGTTGTTGTTCCTTGCGAGAGTTTCAAGAACAGTAACCTCTGCCTCCATTGTACCTTAGATTATCTACATTTTGAAATGATATAGATGATCACATAACTGCACCTCCTGAATCACAACAACATCATGAAATCATGACAACTCAAGTTTCTGATGTACACAACTCAAAGAAACACAACTATTCAAGTAGTTCTAGATGAAGCCCTGATTAAACAGCACCACACTATGCGCATTATAAGCATAAATTTCTGAATACCATGAAGGATGTGAACATTGTCAACTGAATCTCATAAGATGACAAACATCAAACTTCTTTAGACATCATATCATGCCAGAACGAACTTCCTTTTGTATAGCAACAAATCACTGTCAAAGAACCAATGTCTCAAGCAAGAGTTGAGATATCAACCAACTTAGTATCAAGCATGAATCAAGGAAGCATAAAGATACTGTCAATAAATATTACCACACTGTCACCTATCTTACCAATTGTCTTGAACCATGTCAACAAAACAATGACCAATTGTGTGAACCAACAAAGTACTGTCACTTGCAAGCTAAAGACCATGAACTGCCAAGTAACAGCAAAGCACTGTTAGACCAAAGCAACTATTCCATTGTCAAAGTATTGTCTTTTGTGAAAGTTGTGCAAGGGATAACAAAAATAACTGTCATCATGTATACCATACTGTCAGCATACTAAAAGAACTGTCATAGATAGGCAATCACTGTCACTATGTTCCTGCAACAATCATCAACACTTGTGTTTCTAAAAAAAAAACGATCATCATTGTGTTATGCAATACTGCCACTTTATCATCTGCATATTTATTGTCAGAACACTAGTATTGCTACCATACCCCTGCAAGTACCCTATATCTGTCTTCATGATTACATCAATTCCATGAAGTAACCAAAGCCACCATGAACTGATTCTGATGCATGATATGAACAGCAACATATAAGCAACATGATGATATGAATGAGCAAGTATCTAAACAACATTTTGTAACGGACACCATAAAACCATGAACTTTGACACCAACATTAGCTAACACTGCATCAAGATGCAAATAGCGAAAGTAATACTCACTGCCTCTGTAGGATACACAACCATGTAAATCACTTCCACTAAATTTCCAGTGACAAACCTTTAGTCTGAAACAAGATCAACCACAAATACTGTTTGGTACTACATATGTTATGTCATCAAATCACAAACACCATGATGATGAACAAGTGAAAAGCAACAACAATCATGTGAAACAAGACTGTCATATACAAAAGCTATCATCATCAAACAATGAAGAAGAATAGAGAGATGCCATGACCAAAAACCTGCAAGTTCATTCTATCATACACACAGCTAGCCCTTTCAAAGACTCAACAAATATTCCACAATGATTAGTGTCAATATCATTGTTGATGATTATAAGTCTGAGAAAGTTGAAGAAGGGTTCCGGTAGATACAGAGGCAAGTTGCCTTTCTAATGCTTCAATTGCGTAATGGTGGGACACTTTGCAACAAAATGCCCTTATTAGAAGAAAGAGGACAATGATTGTGAGAAGAAATCAAAACATTCCAAGAAGTGGGACACCTTGCAACAAAATGCCCTTATTAGAAGAAAGAGGACAATGATTGTGAGAAGAAATCAAAACATTCCAAGAAGGAGTATCAAGGTAAGAAGAATAAGCATAAAAAATCTGCTAAAAGTTTTTATTCAAATGATCACAATAGTTCATCAGAAGTTAGTGATATGTCTTAAGTAGAAGAAATTTTGTTTATGGCTGAAGAAGTAAACTCACCTGAGAATGAAGATGAAGAGATAGATGATGAGCAATATGATGAAGAAGTGGAAGTTGATCTTGAAGCAAAACTAATTAGTGCTTTAAGTGAAATTAAGAAACTTAGAAGGAAAAATTAGAACTTGAAGTTGCTGTTACAAGAAGAGGATGATGCAAAAAAAGAAGACATCTCAAGCACATGAGGAAGCTGAGAAGAAGATGGTTGATCTGAAAAATCAGATTAAAGAAGTTGAAAATCTGATTGTTGATTTGAAGGTTCAGACTGAAGAGGCAAGAAGGATTGAGGAAGAAATCAGAAATCAGTTAAAGATTAAAGAAGAGAATGTGGAGAGACTTGAAGCTGAGATTGTTTCACTTAGAAATATAGACAAATCATCAAAATAGCTGAGAGATGAGAAGATAAATCCGAAATGCTCTATGTCATTGGATAAGATCATTGGTTCACACAAATCTTCAACTAATAAGAGTGGAGTTGGATTTGAAGAAGGTCAATGTTCCAAGCTTGAAAAAGATGAACAACAAAAGAGTGGTGCTGATTGCTCAAAGCATTCACATTCAAAGTTCAGAAACAATACTTTCAAAAGACCTCCTATTCAAAGACAAGATCATATGAATAGGTTTAATGATTCTTTCTTTTATGGATATTGTTTTTCTTGCAATCGTTTTGGTCGCAAGGCTGCAAATTGTAGAGTTTATGCAAGAAATAATTTCAGACATGTGCATAAGAATGCTTTTGCTCCTAGGAGGAAGTATAATGTTATATGTTACAAATGCAATAACTTTGGTCATACTGCAAGAGTCTATAAAATTGGTATAGCAGATTTTTCTAAGCAAAACAAGAAGGTTGACAAATCAAAAGAATTTAAGAAGGTTTGGAGGAAAAAGAATGGGGTTGAAAAAGTTGAATCTAGTGGAGCTGCTACTAGTGTTTATGAACTTGATGATTTCAGAAGAAAGAAATCAGAAATGACTTCACTCCATCCTTGAGAAGGTGTTCGGACTTAGGGGGAGCTTTCACTGTTATAACTTATTAGCCCTGTTTCAGTTGTGAAGGTTGGTTCAGATTTGCAAGTTATTTTTCTTATGTTTTTGGCTTTCTGGAAATGAGTTTTGGAGTGAGTTTTGAGTATCTCTTAGCTTGTAAAGTTGCTGATTATTCATCAGATTTTCATTGTCCCTTAAGATGGTTTTCAAAAAATTTGTTCTTTATGCCATGACATTGGTTTTTCAGTTTGTCATTGATGTCAAAGGGGGAGTAATGAGCTAGGGGGAGCAGTTTGGTTTTAGTGTTGGTTTCAGAACATTTTAGGTTTCAAATGGTGTTTCCATCAATGACAAAGGGGGTGATTGTTAGAATATTTTGTCATTGATGTCAAGGTTGAGTTGCTTGCTTGTGCTCTTGAGCTGCTTGCTTGTGCTCTTGAGCTACTTGCCTGTTTGGTTGAGCTGGTTACTTGCATGCTTCAACTACTTTCCTGCTTGCTTGAGCTACTTGCTAGATTGTTTGAGCTATCTGGCTGTATGCTTCAGCTGGTTGCTTGTCTACATTAGCTTGTTGATAGTCTACTTGTCAACATATGTGCTAATTCAGCTAAGTAAGGACAAAATTCTGTGTCGTCGATTGAAAAGTCAGACTTTGTTTTTAAAATGAATTATATTTTTGAGGCTTATGTTTATGCTTTGGGTCGAGTGATTGAGGACGGCTTTGAAATTTTTAGGAGTTCATATTATGGCAATGGCTTCACATCTAAAAACCATGCGACTCTCTATAGCTTGATGACCTTTTATTTGTAATCTTCTAAAAAAAGACGTCTTTGTGGATAACATGGCTTCTTCTTTTTCCTGGGCGGTTTTATTTGTAATTAAACTTCTAATGATATGCCTTTTGGAGTATGGACATGGAGTTTATTTTTTTTATGAGGCGGTGTTTTGAATTCATGAAATGATGATACTTATTCTTCTCTTTCAGTAACGGCTTCAAAAATTGCTACTAGGGTGGCTTATTAAATTTCTTGCATCGATATGCTTATACTAAATGTCTCCTTCATATTTACCTCTGTCAAAGTTTCCCATCGTGTTTTTTTTTAGTTTGATGGCTCTCTAAGCAAAAAATCATGGTTCTATCTTATGAAGACGTGTTGATTAAAATGTCTACTCTTATTCACCTTATGAGATAATTAAAAGCTTCTGCATCACATATTTTGTAAGGAGGAAACTGTGTCTTGAGAATTTATGGTGAAGATACAATGGTTTGAATATATGCAATTATCAATGGTTCATGGGTCTTCATTCTTTTAGTGGAGACGTTTCTTTTTAGGAGTTGATGAAGATTGGTGAAATCATGATATTTGTGACCTTTTTTTTAAAGAGGTTTTGGTATGATTGGATATCATTATTGGAGTCTTTATTTTCTTCGGGCCTTTTCAAAGGATGTTAGATTTAATTATTGACGACTTCTATACTTGGTTTGGGCGGCTAAGAAATAAAAGAAATCGCATTCATTTTATTCTTGGTTGATTTTTAAATGGCCTGAGCTAGTTGAAGACAGCTCTATATGTAGTATGCTTTGTTTGTGCGTTGAGTAAAAAGGAATTTGTCAGAAACGTCATTGATAATTTCTGGAAATGGCAGCGTTAGTTTTTAAAAATTAATTCGTTGTATTTTGCATGTGATTGGGTGGCAACATCGGCTTTTTGTTTGACGTGTTTTCCTTATGCAACGACTTTAGTGATATGGGGTCATTTTATCGAGTCTTCATTTTTGATGATGATCTTCATGATAAAAATACATCATCAAGCCTTAGATTTTGATAATGACTTTTATGGAGATATTCGTGTTCATTCCTTCTTGTGTGGGTATTATTTGTGCGTGTAACCGAGTCATGATACTGGGCAGAAGTTACAGCTGGAAGGTTTTTGGTTGAAAATCAATCACAGTGAGGTTTATGCAGTTCTGGAACAAGGTGTGGAGTGAATCCTGAGGGGTTGTTGTTTTTTTTCAATATAGAGGTGATATTTTTGAAGGATATAAGGGAGACATTATTCTATATAGAGGGAAATCATATTTCATCGCAGCTATTGTGAGTGAGTGATATATGATTTCTGTGTGTGCTGAGTAAACAGAATAGTTGTCTAAGTTTATTTGCATATTTCTGAGCATTAGTTTGTGTATGATGGAAGTTAGATCCTCAACCGTACTTGACAGTGGCCTAAATATTCGAGTCTCTTTGAGGAGCCTTAAGTTTTTGTGAAGTCCTGATCTAAGCTGATTAGAATTCTGATTATCTCAAGTGTTGCTGCTCACAGTCTTGGAGTTTGTTATAAATTAGCTTTGATCTGAACAAGTTTATTGGAATGTGAAGTTGAGGAGTTGAGCATAAGTTTTTTTTGTGCTAGAGCAGTGTTTTTGAAAGCAAGCGTTTTGATCAAAAGGAGTTTGTTTTACTGAAGTTGGTGCTTCAAAGTAACAAAGTGGGTGCTTCGAAAGAGAGTTGGTGCTCTCTTCTCTTTTTGTAATATGGGTTGGTGCTCTTGGAGTTAATAAAAGCAATATTTTTCCGTGGTATTTTACCTGAAAGGGTTTTCCACTTAATCCTGGTGTTCATCTTTTTCATGGTGTTTATGTTGCTCTATATGTGCTGATTTTGATTTCTGATTTTTATGGTTTCATCTGGTTTCAAGTTTAAAAAGTTTTTGAAATACTAATTCACCCCACCCCCCCTCTCAGTATTTCCTGTGTGCTCTTCACAAGACAATTCAACTAGGAAGTAGGAAGAATTAAAACTAAAAGACCATTGTTTGAAATCAACATTCACATTTCACTTGGTATTGAAATTGGAAAGCTCATCCCGGGAGTTGGTTAGCATGCTATAGCTCTTCTTGGCATTAATATTAATGAAAGAAGAACCATCTACCTCTAGTCGGTGTACAATGTCTATTATTATGCTTCAGTAATATTGGTTATCCGACTATGTATTAATTATTATTTTTAATTGGTTGTCGGCTGTGGGTAGTTATAAGCATCGGTTGGTTGACAGTTGTGTTGTTCTTGGCAACCGTCGGGTCCTTTAAATACATTGTGTATCGTCAAAGAGAGTAGTATGATCTAGTCGGATTGACTTTGATCCTTGGCTGACCATCTTTGGTCTCTTTTGTAATAATTTCATGAGCAAATAAAGATATTTTTTATGCATGTATCTGGTATGCATTGTCATCTCCATTATTAATTCATGTATTTAATTTATCAGATAGAGCAGCAAATACTTCCCAACAATATTTTGTAGAATTTCAATGCTAAACTTTAGATTGATAGGAAATCTGACACTGAACAAGGCTTTTTCTCAATACTGAAAATGTTTTCCTTTTGAGTATTTGGTAAAGAGTAGGAGATTTCGAAACATTCACAAATTTTCAACTGACCCAAATTAAATATATATTTAAAATCATTGACCCCATTACTAGCCCAAGATTTAGCAAAACATCCTTGTAAAAGAGCTAGCAGCTTGTTATGGGAATATAGGCTTCACCATTCAGATCTGAAATTGTAAAAGAGACCATCAGATCTAATAAATGCATCATGGCCTTTGATAAGACTTTTAACTACCTCCCAAACCCTCCAAATGCTACATAAAACTTTACATCCAAAGGGTTTAACTACAAATTTGCCAAACAATATATCATGCAGCTGCCTCTCTTTCCATTGCTTTGCTTTTTTTGGAACAAGCTTGCTATTATTCTTAACCAAAAATTTTTAGGGTTCAGTTCCATTAAGAGCATTTGTAATTCATTTTACTACAAGAGCAATGCTTTGTAATTTTAAGATTCTTAAGACCCTACCCACCCTTGGATTTTTCAATGCAACTCATATCCCGTTTTACAACATGCCTCTTTTTTGATTCTTTACCATCAAACCAAAGGAAGGTCCTCAAAATTTGCTGGATTTTGTCAATTTGACATCTACCAAACAATCAAGCAAAAGCATAATAAATACTACAAGACGATAGCACTTTCTAACACACCTGAATATAACTAGCTAAGGAGAGAAAATGTGACTGCTATTTGAGATTTTTTTTTGTTTTTTCAATCTTGCTAAACATTCAATTCTAAATATCTTTCAATGATGGATTAATAGAAAATGGAATGCCTAAATACTTGATAATTTTTGTGGGACCGGGGCCAATTAAACTTGTTGAATCAACTAGAGGAGTTTCTTTCTAGCTTAAAACTATAGACTTGCTTTCAGATATCTTAGCACATGATGCCTTACAATATACCTTAAGCTTATTAAGTATATTGCTAAAATTAACCTCATCAATCTCAGAAAATAATAAACTATCATCTGCAAATTGGATGTTTATCAAAAAATTATTATTAGGCAAACCAATAACTTTAACAGGCCCTCCAAATAAACTAGATTTTAAAATATAATGTAAAGCATCATAAGCTATAACAAAAAGAGTAGAAGCAAGTGGGTACTCTTATCTTATTGACCTTTGTGGAAAAGAGAGGTTTAGAGAGAGATCCATTTACATCAATTTGGGTGTAAGCATATTTGAAGAGCATTTTTAACAATTTTACAGAATTCTTGTGGAAAACCAAAGGACTCCAACACAAAAACAATAAAAGACCATTCAACCGTATCATAAGCCTTTTCAAAATCTATCATCATCATCATACATACATTTTGGTTAGACTTATTGGCCCAATCCAAAGTGTTGGTCATAAGATTTTTAAGGATATATCTTCTTTTGATAAATCCAATTTGGGTATCATTATTGATTCTACGTAAGATATCAATAAATCTAAGGGCCAACATTTTAGCTAAAATTTTGTATGATACAATTAAAAGAGTAATGGGCCTCCAATCGTTGATTTGAGCCTTAGCCCCCTCTTTAGGTAGCAACTTGATGATACCCTTATTAATATTACCCCTAAGAGATCCATTCTCAATGGCCTCATATATATTTTCAATAAATCACCAGCAATCTAAGGAGAATTGGCTTTGTAAAATTCACTTGCTAAATCCATCAGCCTTGGGAAACTTACCATTCTCAAAGGAACTAATAGCTTTAAGAATTTCCTCCTTATTGAATTATTTCTTGAGCTCTTCAATTTCCTCTTCATTAAGCTTCTTTGGAATAATACTTGCACATACCTCTCTAGCATCTCTGCTTTGTTTATTATTATCGTTTGCTATGAACAAGGTACAATAAAAACCTTTGAAAGATTTTTCCATATTCTCTAAATCATCAACTAAGACTCCATTAAACCAAGTAGGACCAATAGATTCTTTTATATTTGTAATGTCCCCATTTCTACGCCATACTATTTTATGAGCATTGGCCAATTTTCGAGGTTTTTCGAAGGTTTCTAGGTGAGTTGGGAGAGTTCCAACATTCTTGGAGAGCTCAATTTAGGGTTTTCTTGGCATCCAGTGGTGGTGTGGAGTTTAGTTGGCTTTTAGGTTTGTAGTGACACTCTTTGTAGCGTTTTGGTTCTTCTCGAATGTTCTCCACATTTCTTGGAGAACACTGCTATTTTTAGCAAGTGCCCGTTTTGGCACCTGACATCATTCTTCAACATCAACTTCTTGTTGGCATGATAAGTTTCGGTCTTTGGTGCCTTGGCAGTGCTTTTCACAAGATAGTTATGATTATTTAAATTATTACACTAAAGTTATAAAGTTAATGTTATAATATTTACTTAGTGTTTTAATTTAATAAAGTTATGTTATGTCCCCCATAGTGGACACCTAGGGGAAAAGGGGACTTAGACATAAAGTTATTTTAAAAAGCAGCAGAAAAGCTATAAAAGGAGGTGTGGGGCTTTCATTTGCATTATTGAAGATTGCACACATAACAGGATGCTGTCGGTTTGAATGGAGAGTTCTTCCAAAGATTGGTCGAGGATGAAAGCCCTCATCAAATCACTGGTTTCAGATCTGAGAGATGATCCCTAGCTGGTTGGAGTGATTCTACCTCAGGAATCACCATTGTTTTCACTGTTGCAGACTTTGGGTTTCAAAAAAGAAGATTTTTAAAAGTGTTTTGATTGCAGGTTTGTGGGGTTTGTATTGGAGATTATTGCAAAGATTTTGGTGTGTTTTTTTGATTGTGTTTCATAATGTCTTTCTGCTGGTTGTACGGTTTGTGGTTCTGGGTGATGCTCTAGCTGGCTGTACCCCTTACATTATGCAAAAAAAATAGTGATTGGGTGCCTTAACCTGGTTGAGCTGTCTTAAACAACAGTTCTCTGCCATTTTCAGACCTGTTCATAATTTCTGTGACCTGCTATTCTCTTTAGAGAAGCTGGGTGTGTTGGGAGGTTGTTTTGTTAGCACTGGGTATACCTGCAAAGGTGTAGCAGACCTGGAACTTGCAATTTTCTGTCATATTGTGGCAATACATCAGTGCTGGGTTGGTTCTAAGTTGATTTTCAGCCTTTGTGGATGACTGGGTTAAGTTGGAGGAGTGCATTAGGGTTGTCAACTTGCTGTTACAGACCTA
Organism: Sequoia sempervirens; assembly: GCA_007258455.2. Taxonomy (NCBI): domain Eukaryota; kingdom Viridiplantae; phylum Streptophyta; class Pinopsida; order Cupressales; family Cupressaceae; genus Sequoia; species Sequoia sempervirens. The sequence goes on along the minus strand of VDFB02000010.1, from coordinate 285,039 downwards.
TTTCATGCTCAGAACAGTATAGCAGACCTGTTCCTTGGTCATCATATGCAGATTTGAAGCTTACTGGAGGTGCTGGGTGTATACAAACTGGTTATGACCATTGGTGGGATATTCTAGTTAAGGTTGGAGGTTGTTTTCAGAGGTTTCTATTCCTATTTGGGACTGTAACAGTCCATTAATAAACCTGCCAGTGCTCAGAATTATATATCAGACCTGTTCCTTTGTGTTGGGTAGCCTTTGTGACAGTGCTGGGTGTGTTTCTTGCCAATTGGCATAGTTTGGAGGTGAGCTGGGCGACTTAGGACAAGTTCTAGAAGGCTAGATAAGCTATATAAACTTGGTAACAATGTGGCAGCATACCTGCTACCTATATTTCTCAATGACAGACCTGAAAGGTTCCCTATCATGCTAATTTTTTAAGGTACCTTGTTGTATTTCAGTGTTAATGATTTAATTCATTAAGTAAGCACTGAGACTGAAGTGAATGTGCCATTGAAATGTTTAGATATTGTAATTAGCATTTTTTAATTAATTAATTTGCACTTTATGACAGTCATTTATCACCTATTAGACTGTTTATGTTGAAGTTTTATATTGGAAGAATTAAAAAAAAAAAAAAGAGTGGTTATTACAATATTTTAGAATTTAAAGATATTAAAACAAAATTTTGTTATTTTTATCTCCCTCTTTCAACGAGTTCATCTTAGCTTTTATTTTTGCACCTTGGGTATTGTGACTTTGCACACATCTCACATTATGCTTAGTCATAGCAAGATTTATAATTAAGGGCTCATTATTGGGATCATTTTGAATTTGGCTTTCCCAAAAGAAGAGCTTTTCCTCTAAAATGTTTTCAGTTTTCCTTTTAAGAGCCATCTTTTTACAAATGGTTTTAAAGAAACTCCTGCAACCATTTACAACATTATTTTAATATTCAATGGCTGAACATGAATGAAAACGTGCTTTGTTAATGTTTCTAATAGTAGCAACACCATCAATGCAGTCATGATTTTTCAGCAAGTTCACATTCAATTTATATTGATTATCTTTCCTGCGCTGCACAATAGAGCTATCTCTTTTTACAATTATATTAGCTTCAATAGTGTAATGATCAGACATGGTGGAAGCAAGGACTTGAACACAATTCCTATTATCCACAAAGTTTCAAAGCTAGAAAAAGGCATAAATTCTGTTTAGTCTTGAATATATTCTTTTTCCATCATTCTAACTATTACACCATGTAAGCCATATGCTTCTACTATTAGATTTTTTCTGCTCAAGTGGGTCAACCAAATTAAGGATTCTTTTGGATTTATCCAAAAAATACTGTTCATTACCCTTCCAACATCCATTGATACCCCTTGACTTGTCTTCCTTTTGTTCAATCATGTTAAAGTCTCCACCAATGATCTAAGGAACTTTGGGGAGGGAGGATGCCAACCATTTCCACAATTCAATTCAATCTCTATAGTCATTGGGTGCATAGATTGAGTAGATTCCAAATTTAACATTATCTTTCTCAATGATGATCCAAATAACTCTATTATAGGGAGAGCAGCCAAAGTTTTTGATAAAGGGACTCCATCTCAATGCAAAAAGAATGACAGCACCCCTTTTACCTCTCTTATGATTAGAGGTCTAAATTTAAATAAAATTCTTCCAAATGAATTTCAAAACATTCTCATGTTGAAAACCAACAACTTTGGTTTCTTGAAACAACAAGAAATCCAAACTAGACCTATTATTGTAAAAAGACCTTAGAATATATTTTCTATTAGGGGTTTCATGTGACGACCTATCCCTTGCGTAAATTAAATTTTTTCCAATTTTACTCCAAACATATAAAGTTAATAAGTAACAAAGGAAATAGAATAAAATTTTTCCTTTCTTCATTGATAAATGCATTAAAGTTACAATATATTTCCACATGAATTCTATTTTCATTGCAAATATAAATCAGAATACAAAAGTAATACAATTACATACATAGCTCGAGAGCTTTTGAACAAATAGAAGTAAGAAGGTCCAGGAGTCCGTCCTTTCAATCTTGCTACATCGACCGCTTGCTATGGAGGAGAAACATCACTCGGGCGCTTTTCCACCAACCACGGATTTATAATGCGGTCCCCCGCACACCTATCGTTAGATAGATGGCCCTCCCTTCGAAGAAGAGATTGGTAGGGTATCCTTTAACGATTACCAACTAAGCATAGTGCTGTGTCCTACACAACTAGAACCTTGCTATTTCACAATCTGGAACTAGTACTCGGATCACAATGAACTGATAGTGTAGTCTCAACTAACTCACATCTATGTGGAAGTCGTACATTTCACTACTTTGGCCAAAGTATTCTCATTTAGTACTTCGAATGAAGGTCATCTGTCATAAACACTACTCAGGGCCGATTTGACTTAAGGCTTCCTTACTCTACGCATAGGTTTTGCCCTTCAGTGGGTGAATTTGTCACCCCAGACATCCTACAATCATACTAACCTACTAGAAATGAAACATCATAACAAGTAAACTCAAATCCTCTCCTGTTCTGGAAATCAATATCCTAGGAGTTACACGAGCTTCACTAAGTTAATCTATTAACTTAAGCTGTGGATTGTACTTGACTCGATGCTATCATCTCCGTCCTAGTATTTAGTATCTACTTCAAACATATACTCTTTATATGGAGTTCATACATATAGTGCAATTCACACATTAATGCATCTCTAACCTTAATGCAATTCACACACTAATGCAAACAGGTATACACTTCAGAAAACATGCATAACCTTTCCTTAAAGTAAATTACTTACATGGTACAACATAGAACTACTTCTCTGTTCATCCAAACTGAAGTATTGAACTCAATGCAATTCCCTATCTATGCACATTCAGTAATTACACTTTCAGGTTTATATCAAGAAATATGTTCTAGAACATGAAAGAAGAAACACCATGCCTGGTTAAAGCCTTTCCCAATGATGACGGATTTGATTGTATTTGCAGCACTTTAGGCCTCCAACAAAAGATCTCCAACAACCTCTCAAACCAGACTATAACTTCTTCTAAAAAATTGAGCTCTTACTATGAATATACAGCTTAAGGGTAAACTCAGCTTCTCACTATGAACTCAGAAGATGTGATGATAGTAAACAGAAAATGACTCTCAGCCAATGGTGATTTCTGCTCTCAAAATTGATACAAAATGCTCTTCAGAAAATATGAATTGCTCTCAGAAAAAGCATAAACTTGGATTATGAAAAGTGATGATAAAGAGTGAGCAGGGTGGCTTTATATAGAGCCCCTGCTCAACCATTTCCCTTCTTTAATGGCATGTAAAATGCCAGACAAGGCTTAGACTGATTCAAACATGAAATGTGGCGGATCCTAGAGGTGAGTCGACCTCCCTTTGTGACAGCAAATGAAGAATGGTTCAACATTACTCAAGAAAAACTCAGAAACATGACACCTACAGGCGTCCCTCTGTTTTACTGTAGATATTTAGCAATTCGTTTTGATGAATCAACACAAAAGAAATGGTCAAGGTCGCTTGCAATCCATGTTGCCAATATACAGGGTTCGATTGCCAAATACCCAGCTTAAGCAAAGTTCTTCTGACCTAGTCATGGCGTGAGAGTACTAGGCCGTGCGCTTTGTTTCTTCACGACAATTTTCATTTATTTCATTTTATTTCCTCTTCCAAAGTTTCATAAAGTTAAAATGAAACATTTCCCTTTGGCGTGATTTTCCCCAAGAGGTTTGATTTAAATATAAGACTTATTATTTCTTCATCATGACTTAATCTATTTCCCATAGTTCTTATGAAATATTAACATTGATTTAAAATAAAGTCTTTCATTTCCGTGTTTCAATTTCATACTTTAAATCAAAATTAAATCAAATTAAATTATAAATATATATATTTTAATTATATAATTATATATTTTTACTATAGTTTTATTTTACCTAAATATATATGTATGTATATATATATTTAAATTTTACAATTTAAATATGTTTATATATATATATATTTTGGTAAATACTATAGTATATATATATATTTACTTTTACACATATAAATATATACATATATACATATTTGATTGACAAATATGTATATTGCGAGCCAGTTAGCATACTTTCAATATACATATCTATGTATATGTGTATATATTTATATATGTAAATTCCAAGGCAATATTAAAATAATATTATTAACATCCAAATATATCAGGTTGGTTGTGGGTATAAATACATGTATATACGTTTGTATATTTTCCTCTATGTACACATATACGTAAGTATATTATATTGATGTACTCGTACAAGCATATCTATTTCCCTCATACGTTTGTATCGACATGAATATACCTACGGATACGTGTATATACTATATTCATGTATACATGCCCACCTCCTAACCAGTAATGTAATATCATGAACAGATACACAGATAAGCATCACTTATACATGCATTCAGAAGTAGACAAGACTCCTAATGTCAACATACAAGCCTATAGATGACTTACCCATAACTCAACAAACTGACTTAGCTTACTCAATCTAAGGGATGTGTGTGTATGTTCAATTGGCACTCGTTACTATTTACTCGACCAAGCTCCTCCCCGAGTGATATTTCTCCTCTGCCTGGAGGAATGGTCCTCTTACCTGCACACCATGACACGACAACGGGAGTCATATGCTCACAACAAGGCAATATACATAAAACATCTCAAAAGTTAGAATAAACATTATTCCATAACTTACATGCGACATTTAATCTAGAATTACATCAATAGAAGTATCAGACAATGAGACAATCATTTAAATAGGACACATTCATTTGATAACAAGAACAACATGTTTTATTCATCTAAATGATTCAATCATTACAATGCATTGCCCTATGCAATAATAGCTATACAATCGGGGTGTAACATTTCAACCTCCTTGATGTTCCAACCATTATAGTTCAATGTCATTTTTGGAGAGGGGGGGGGGGAGGTAGAGGACCTTGATTCTTGTAAAGTCTATCAAAACATTTGGGAATCTTTTCTTCTTTTCCCTTTTTATCAATTTTTTTATTGGTATCACCATCGCCAGATTGCTTTTCTTTTCCCATTATCTTTATTTCTCGAATTTCCATTTTACTATCTTGCTCTGGGCTCTCCTCTTGAAAAAGAGAGTTAACACAATATTGAATGACCTTCTGTCTTTTGGAATGACCCACAAAAACAGTTTGAGCAACCTCATTTGAACCCTTTGAATATAAGTTTCCCATAACTTGGGGGCATTGGGGTGCTTGAATCCTTCCTTTTATTTTATCTAGGACAAGCCCTTGGACTTTTTTTTTCTTTGAGCAATATTTGTAGAGGACAACACATTTTCAGACTCACCAATAGGGATCTGTTTGTTAATGATAACATGCAGCATCGATATAATACTCCAGCATATAAATTGTTCTTGGTTGATAAATTAAATGATAGCCAAGAGGCTATTTAATTTATATATTGCACAAATTTGTTAAAGAAATTATTAAATGAAGAGACACGTCATTATTCAAGGCCGACCTCCTTTCATCTTGGCGCGATTACCTATGAGGACGACTTACCCTTGATTGGTCGCATCTCTTTGTAAGAGATATATAGTTATCTCTAGCCGACTTGCATCTAATAAGGTCGCACCCCTTTATATTGTATATATATGAGTTCGCTCTCTCATCAAGTTCATCAAGCAAGTTCGATTTATTACTGCATTCAAGTGCAAATTTCCTGAAGAGCAGGTTGCGAATTTCTTCAAGGGCAGATTTAGATATTAAGGATGTGCAGATTATTATCTGTCATTGCATCTTGTGTAGGTGCTGAATATTGGCCTTGTGATTGGCCTCATTGTAAAGAGAATTGTTGCCACTATTTATATATATAAGAGAGATCTTTGTTGCTGGGGTTTTCTCCCTCAAGAGGAGGGTTTTCCCAGGGTATCTGCTGTGTTAATGTGTCTGATTTGAATTAATTTCTGTGCATTTTATCTGATCATTAAAATTTACACTGTTTAGCAGGAATGATAATATATTCTTCTTCCATTTGCACATTTTCCACATTATTGGGTATTTCTTCAACAATATCATCTTTGTTAATCATTTCCACATCATCATGAGTTACATTGTTGAAGCAGATTACTGATTGTATTGTGTTTTCTGCATTAATAATCTTAGAATTTTCTTTAAATGCTGAAATGCTTCCAACAATATTTTTATTGTTATTATTGACATTGGGGCAATGTTTTTATTGATGCCTTTGAAGCTTGCATAAAAACCATGCATTCAAAATCCCTAACATTCAATTTCACACTGAAAATGAGAGGACCCCAAATGAAAAGCAATACAGCTAGGAATCTGCACAACAGGCTTCAAGGAGAAAAGAACCCTAGAATTCAAATGTGGCAAGGTAGCTTTTTTTTTTCCACTTGTAACACATTACCAATTGGTTTGAGCATTTGAGAAATAAAAGCCCACATTTGAAGTGGTAAGTTTTTGACAACTAGCCACTTTGGAGCAGAACTGGCAAGAACTTCCTTAGTTGAAGCCTCAGTAGACCACAAAACCACCTTAAAAATGGATTTTTCAATATTCCTTGTTAAGAGCCCTTGTTATTGATTTTTAGAATGCTACGTTACAATTGCAAATGTTACACAAAAATATTATTGCTTCTATATATCCTTTCATTCAATACATTTGCATATATATAGGATTTGCATATCCTATATTATAGGAAACTTCCTATAACAACTCCCTTACATGGATAATTACGTGACTAACAAATAAACAAACTCCTAAATATATGAGTTGTTAAAACAACTCATAATACAAACAAACTCTTACTATAATATAATATTAAGTTGTTTCTCAACAACTTAATATTAATGCACATAACTCTATTTTATTAAACACCCATGTGAATACTAATTCCTAACACCCCCCTAGTGTGAACATGGGGAGAAGGAACATCACACAAGTTGGAAATAGAACAGTATGCCTATGCATACTTTAGGTTTGCATATTGATATCTGGATCTTCTTGTACATGATCACCTACATACGAGAACTTATCTTGCTTTCACTTCCAATGAACTTATCACCGACCGACCCCACTTCAGAGAAGTCCGACAGTCAGTGGATCTTTGTAGCTAGCTGCTCTCCTATACAACTATTTACAATATCAATTATTTCCATATTCTCCTCCTTTCAAACTTTAACACTTTCAATTGCAATAAGCCTAACTCTTGTGGCTCATGATCTTGATTCAAGCGAAAGGCACCTCTCATCATCCTTTCATGGTTTTCACACAGGTTTACCACAAACCTAGACATGAACAAGAACGCACTCATCTGTTCACCTCACATGGTTTTTTGGATTACCACTAACCATTTCAAGATCCATGAATTGCATTACACTAGTGCTTTTGTTCAATGCAATATTTTACAGTAGGAGGTTACATAAGGAAATAACTCACACAAAAAAAATAAAATGAAAGGAAATGCCACTAATACAAAAGGCAACCTCATCGTTAATGGCTAACGAGAGGCGCTATTGTCCTCCAACCTCCTGTGCCTCCATCCTCCAATAGATTTTCTACTTAGCAAATTCGACTTTGAAGCTCAGTTTCAGAATGCCCCCCACAAGATGGATGTTGCACACAACCGATAGTGCATCCATTTACAATTGAGGCAATTTTATTTTAACAATTTTTTTCACACTTTTGAATAGTACTTTTTATATATTGACACCATTAAATGAATAATTGATTCTATAAAACCAATAAATAATACTACCCCTTGTTTTGATTCTTTATGTTATTGCAAATGTGAAGGAAGTTGTTGCAGATCTACCCCACTGCAATAATCTTGTACAATTTGCACATCCAAAAGAGCTGAAGTTCTTCCTGTGCATACCCCGCTACATGCATTCACAAATATAACTCTAAAAAGTTGTGATTAATTTCAAGGCCAAATTGCCCTTCCTCTAAGCAAATCAATGGATGAAGATGCAGGCATGTGGCGACTGGATTTGCAGCAAGAAAGTGTTATAGCAGCGGCCACAATATTTAAGCATAGGAAATTAAACATGTGTAAATCATGATCTGGTGGAAGAAGCTGGAATCGCTGAATAAGAGCTGATTAAGCACACAAATAATATTATCTTTTCTCTAAAATCTTTCACCTGCTGAAATTCCTAGCTTCTTCTCACGCCCAACAAATATCAGTCGAATTCCTACCTCAAACAGCTCACTAAATACTATGAATATCTTCAAATAATTCCTGGGTTTTGTTCCCCTCTTTACCAGCTTTCCAAAACACTTTGAATTTTTAAATTTCGTTGAGAAATGAATGAGATATGACCATTTTACCGAGACTGCATTATACTGATATAAAAAAATGTGATTTTAAAATAAAAAACATATACCAGTAAAAAGATATTATAAAATTTGCAAATTGTTTAAGATCCTGATTTGGGTACATTACATTATCTATCAAAATTTGATTATGAATGATCAACATATTAGCACATTGAAATATTTATGTTTCTGATTTGATGAGTTGGTCTACTAATTGGGATGCTATTAATATTGATTATAGAGCTCATGATCATGTGTACTGTCCCCTTTTGGGATATTCCTAAATTTAGGCCTGCAAAACAATAATAATCACTAAAAATTGATATTAGTAATAGCAAGTATCAATTTTACGACAACATTCAAATTAATACATGAAATATTATAATATTGAGAGCAACACATCATAGCTAAAACATTATAATATTTAGATCTATCGTTCATAACATTATCCATCTTTGAATTCAAAGGGATCTTAGCATCATTAGTGATTATTCCAAGGCATATTCCTATAGCCAATCATATTAGAAATTCACTTGAAGTACTTGCAAACCGCAATCTCGAGGATGGTTGTCCTTGTATTGCGAAAGCATGGGTAGATCCTTGTCCATCCGTCTCAGGGTGGCGTACTTGAGAAGACCCTCAAGCCTAGGAGCACTCATACGCCTCTTGGCCCACAAACGCTCCATCTCGGGGTGGCGTATTTGAGAAGATCCTCAAGACCAGGAGCATTCATCCGCCTGCTAGCCCACGGACATGGCAGGATCTTAGGTCCACTCCATCCCTCAGTCCACCTTGGAGGCGCTCCATCCTCCTTGATCAAGCCCATGAGCACTCATTCGCCTCTTAGCCCATGAGCGCTCCATCTTGAGGTGGCGTGCTTGATAAGACACATGAAGACTGCTTTCCTCAACAAGCCTAGGAACATTTATACGCCTCTCGACCCACGAGGGCTCCATCTCGGGGTGGCTTGCTTGATGAAGGAAAGGCCGGTACTTCACCTCTCATGAACTTGAAAGTTTGATTGTGTAATGTCCCCGTTTTTAGCACTTAAATTTTCAGTGATTGGTAGCCTATTCCCAGTGTGCTGTCGGCTGGTCAGTGGCAGAATTAGGGTTTCCGGCTGTTTGATGGGTTCTCTTGAAGATTCAGGGTTTTGCTTGTTGGAGTTTGGTTGTTTGGATTCTGGATTCCTTCTGGGTTTTTAGAGAGCTTCGCAGAGGTATGACTTGCAACTGCGTCGGGCAACTTTTTCGGATTTACTATTTTTAGTAAGTTATGACGGCTATAGCTTGGGGTCGGGGATTTTGGATTGCGGATTCTTTCTGGGTTTTCAGAAAGCTTCGCAATGGTGTTGCATGCACTTTGATCCGAGCAACTTTCCGAATTTACTATTTTTAGTAAATTCTATTTTTAGTAGTGGTCAAATCGGTGTCAGCTCAGCAAACTTTCCTTTTTTGGCAGTTCATTGGGTAATTCTGATTTTTGGCTTAAGGGGTTCATTTTGGAGAAATAAGTCATTTAAAGTTAATAATGTTTTATTTTATAAAATAACCTCTTGTCCTAGTAATATGACTTTAAGTTGTTTTAAAAAGGGGGACTTTGAGGGTGGTCATCTCATGGGGAATTATTTTGATATTTCTAAAGTCAAAAATACTTCTTGGAGAAAGGGACGCCATTTTATGAAGAGGGGATTTTTAATAAAGTCAAGATTGAACATTATGAAAAGGGTCGCCCAAACTGGAGGGAAAAGGAGTCAATTCAAATTTGAAATTAGGGTTTCTTTTCTAGAAGCTTCTGGAGGGCCTTCTCAAAGTTATAAAAGGGAGCCTTGGGACTTTATTTAGCATCTTATTTTTCTATCATACTGTTATGTTGCTGAAATACTTTCAGAGTTACTTTGAGGGATGCATACCTCCTAGCCATTTCTCTTGGTTTCGTGCTTGAAAGATAGCACCTAGCTAAGGCTTCAGAGACTGCTTCTCATCCAGACAAGCAGACAGAGCATCAAGGTTGAAGATTTCAAAGATTTTGTCAGTTTTGCATTTGCTGGTTAGGGTTTGGCTGAAGTAGAAATCTGCTCATAAGTCTTTGCATGAATTTTTGTTGGTTCTGGGTATTTTACATACGGCTTCCTCATCCTAGGGCGCCCCTCTTTGGTGAGTTCCAGGTTTTATTATTGAGTGTATGATTTTATCTTCTCAAAATCACCCTTCTCCTTGGCCGTACCATTCTGGGCTGTCTTGGGAAGTGTGCCAAAAAATAATATCACAGTTTGTCAGTAGTTTCTCAGTCAGGTTTTCATTGTCAGCATTCTAGCTCTCGTTTGCATCTAGTTTCAAGTGATTTGGTTGGGTTTTGAGTGAGTTATGAGCTTTTTAGTGGATTACTGTGTTGCTGGTTGATGTTTCCAGATTTGCTGATTTTATATCAGACTTCCAGAAGTTCGGTTCATGTGTTGTTTTCTCAATATTGTGAAGTCAAATAAGTCGGAACAGCATTCTATCAGTTGTTGCTTTGGTTTAACAGTTTGTAACACTTTGTAATCTGCAGATTGTGCATTGTAAGGCTGTTAATAGTAGTACTATTTTAGTCATTTTTATATTCTGCAATTACTTAGTTTTAGCAGCAGCAAACCTAATAATCTTTGGACGGTTTACCGCTAGAGATGGGTGAATGAACTACACACTTAAAGTTCTTGGATGGTATTCCGCCAAGAAGGGAATTAAAGCTTTGCACTTCTTACATTGTATTCGCTCCCGCTGAATAAGTGGTAGAGCTTTCTTTCAGCATTGTATTTACTTTTTGTTACTCCGCCAGATGGTCGCTACTTGCCCTACTTGGGTCGGAAAGCACATCCGTGGTGTTGAGTCTTTCAGCATTGTATTTACTTTTGTTACTCCGCCAGATGGTCGCTACTTGCCCTACTTGGGTCGGAAAGCACATTCGTGGTGTTGAGTCTTTTCCTTTAATTGCTGGTTATGATTTGAGCTGACCTTTAACGGGTTCTTCTTGTATTGGATTGTTCATTGTAAAATTTAAAAAAATTGGTCCGGTTCATTACCGTGGTATCAGAGCCAAGATCCTGCCATCCTGTGCCCATCAAGGTTCATTTGATAGTTGAATGACAAAGAAATCAGTTTCTACACCAGAGGTCAGAATAGAGTTCAGTTTAGCTTTCAGAAGTTTCAAAGATGTTGCGTTTTGTAAGGTCCAGGGATCGTGAGAAGTCAGATTCAACTATGGTATCTGAGGAAGGAAAGGTTAGTGATGCCGTAAGGGATTTCATTGAATATGCCAAACAGTATAAAAGACAATGTGAACATGAGGCTGCCAAACTCTGTGAGCAATATCAAAACATGCCAGATGATTATAGGTACAATGTTTCATTTGATTCCCATTTGAATTGTGTGGCGTTACTGAAGCCCGAAAAGTCGGAGATGGTGGATCACATTAGGAAAATGATAAAAAGGGAAGCAGACAAGCTTTGGTTGAAGAATCAAAGAAGGAAGAAGATGAAGTGCCTATTTGTGAATTGCAGCCCACAAATATGCAAGTTGAAGAGAAAAATCAGTCATCTAGCATTGAAGATGGCACAAGCAAGGTGCACATATCACATCAAAATGAATGTGAGCTTGATGAAGATACCTTGGCAAGTGGAGAGTTAAGGGTAGAGCCCCATAATACTTCCTTTGACTTGCATGTAATAGGAAGTAATGAAGATCAGCTTGGTGAAAAGAACATAACAATAGTCTTGAGTCCCAATGAGGATTCATCCAATGAAGATCTTGAGAGAAATGACTTCATAGAAGATTTTAGTAGTACTGTTGTATGGGATGAGTTTGTTAAAGAAGAGCAAGTAAAGGGGAATACTGATGGTGCCCTTGAATCAGCCTATGACCATTTCCAAAGTGATAATGTTGGTAGTGATTCCAACATGTTTGTACCACCTTTTGTTGAAGGTTTGGTGATGGGTAATTTCCCTCTTGTTGCTGTTCAAACTCCTCAAGAGTTTTCACAAGATGAATTTATGACAAGTGATCAAGAAGACCTTTTTGGCATGCATATGACTGTTCATGATGAGATCAGAAATACACCTATAGATGATGGGTTCATTGAAGATAAGAATGATAAAGTTTTCCAAACAGCTAGCACTAGAGATTCTTTACTTCATTACAGTGATGGTGTCAAGGGTGGTTTTTGGTTTGATCATCAAACCAAACCATTGGAAATAAATATTTATGAGGATGACAGTTTAAGTGAGTTGGGTGGTGACCTATTCAAAGAGTCAACACTCCAAAAGAAGCACGAAGAGCTCTTTCCTTTTGATCAAAACAATCAGCCTCTTACTATTTGGGATCTAGGTGTGGAGTCATCTAGCGAAGATAAGGAACCAGTGTGGGATGAATTTCCCTTTGATCCGGATGATGAAATGGAATTTGATGAGGACTCTGTATCAGCAAACAATGGTGACAACATGCTTATGTTTGGGGCTGCCTTCAAGTTTGATCAAAGTGACAGTGAGGTGGAAATAGAGCTAGTGGGCCATATGGCTCTGGAAGATGGAGAGTTTGAAGGTGTTACTAAACACAAATCTGATTTTTCAATGCATGAAGCTGATTGCAAGCAATGGGTTGAAGAACTTGTGGAGTATGATGCTTTTCATGACAATGAGCATTCTCAACAAGTTGGTGGTGAAAGACAAGAATGTTGGAGTATCTTTGAGGGCAACAAAGGCATGAAACGAAGTTCTGATTTTCAGTTGCAGCCTATCAGCAATTCACCATCTTTGCACATTCTTGAGAGGGAAGATCAAGTCAGAGAGTCCTTTGAAGAGGAAGTGCGAGTTCTATCCCAATTTGATCGCACTCACAGTTTGATTGAAGAGCTCTATTGGAAGGCTCAGCTTGAAGAGAGACGAAGAGGAGTAAAAGATGAAGTTGCTCTTCCCAATTTGCAACTTATCATAGATTCTTTGGAGACCTTGAAGTTCGAGTACATGCACTTGATTGAAGATCGAGATCATGCCATTGAAGTTGCAAAAAAGAACATTTGTGCTTTACAAGAAAAGGAGAGTATGATTGATGAGCTCACTCTGGAGCTCAAATCAACAAAGGACATGTTGAAAGAAACTCAGTTGGCTCTAACGGAGGTTGAAGACCAGTTTGCTAACTTCACACTTTTCAAGGAGCAAGAGGGTGCACAAAGAGCTGAAGAAATGAAGCAAGTGATTGGAGAGCTTGATAATCTTCAAGAGGAGTTTGATCTTGAAAGTGTCTCAAGAAAATTAGAAGTTGCATGTGCTGATTTGGAGCAGCAAGATGAAAGGAATGACTTTCAAGTTTTTAACAATCCTCTCTTTGAAGTGGGTGTTGAGGAAACTTATGATAATCCTCTTTTTGTGATGGAAGAACCAGAACATGGTGTTTGCACTCTTCTCAATCCATTCCTTGGGTTGAGTGATGCTAGTCTATTTTGGGAGTTGGATTTGAAGTCATCTTATGTTGCATGCTCCAGTGTTGTTCAAGCTTTCATGGATTGGTTTCAGATGTTCATCAGAGGGAATGCCTATTTTATGAGTATGCACTTGGTTTTGACCAGCACTTGGGGTTGTGTTGAATTATATTTTCAGTGTGTTGAAAATCACTTTCGGTTGGGTATCCATGCTTGGGATTCTCAACTTGGGTTGATGGGATTTATGGCTTGTGGAAAGAGGAATTTTTGGGGGGTTAGTGATCAAATTTTCAGACCTTTGGGTGTTGTCCTTCTCTTCACCAACCACTTGATGGCCCCATTTGTTCATGAACAAATGGATTGGAGAGAAATTTTGAGTTTGGATTGGAGAGATGAAAGGTTGGTGGCTCTTGAGAGAGTGATCCTTGGCTAAGGCAAAATCAGATTTGGAGACTCGAGCTTGCTGATTGGAGGCAGGCCAACCACCTTACACGGAGAGTCTCCCTCATTCAGGAGAGTTGGATTAGCACTACCGGCCAAAGAAGTGGTAGTTTTCAGATGGAAATGGCTCTAGTGTGTTTTCCAGCCACTTTGGAGGTTTGTGATGTAAACTTTGATAGTTTACTTTCCTTATTGGTTCAGGACAGCGAGCTACCCCATGCCTTGATTCATCATTCTGAGACTCATAGGGTTGGAATTATGGGAGTTTTCTGTAGTCCTCGTGGTAGTATCAATATAATTCAGATGAGGCATAGTAGCTCCATGAGGAGAAATGAGTATGAGTTTGTTGAGCTCTTGCAAAGGATTGCTTTCCTCTTTGCAAGAAGATTCGAATATGTCATATTTGCAGTCATGGCTCCGTTTGTTACCGTATGGAGGTATGCTGAGGAGTTTGATTTTGAGCTGAGTAGCCTATCTTTCTTCTTGCCTAGGATGGTGATAGACAGTGGTATGGTTGATATTGTTGACTTTGGGCATCTTGGACATGAGACGTTGCATGATATTGATCTCAATTCTTTAAGATTTTTCAGTTTGAGAATCATAGATGGTAATATTTTGGAGTTACAAGGGAGGTTAGTGCAGCATTGGCATGATGTTTTCATTGATGTGATCAGAGTGGTGCAGCAGTGGCATGGTGGGTCCTTCCTGAGATGGGTTTGGGAACTTGGGATCATACTTGTTTTGGTATGGATCAGTCTTAACTTTTCGGGAGTTATGATGGTATTGCTTGAGGACAAGCAATTTTGGGAAGGGCGGACTGTAATGTCCCCGTTTTTAGCACTTAACTTTTCAGTGATTGGTAGCCTATTCCCAGTGTGCTGTCGGCTGGTCAGTGGCAAAATTAGGTTTTCCGGCTGTTTGATGGGTTCTCTTGAAGATTCAGGGTTTTGCTTGTTGGAGTTTGGTTGTTTGGATTTTGGATTCCTTCTGGGTTTTCAGAGAGCTTCGCAGATGTATGACTTGTAACTACACCAGACAACTATTTCGGACTTACTATTTTTAGTAAATTATGACAGCTACAGCTTGGGGTCGGGGATTTTGGATTGCGGATTCTTTCTGGGTTTTCAGAAAGCTTTGCAATGGTGTCGCATGCACTTTGATCCGAGCAACTTTCCGAATTTACTATTTTTAGTAAATTCTATTTTTAGCAGTGGTCAAATCGGTGTCAGCTCAGCAAGCTTTCCTTTTTTGGCAGTTCATTGGGTAATTCTGATTTTTGGCTTAAGGGGTTCATTTTGGAGAAATAAGTCATTTAAAGTTAATAATGTTTTATTTTATAAAATAACCCCTTGTCCTAGTAATATGACTTTAAGTTGTTTTAAAAAAGGGGACTTTGAGGGTGGTCATCTCATGGGGAATTATTTTGATATTTCTAAAGTCAAAAATACTTCTTGGAGAAAGGGACGCCATTTTATGAAGAGGGGATTTTTAATAAAGTCAAGATTGAACATTATGAAAAGGGGCGCTCAAACTGGAGGGAAAAGGAGTCAATTCAAATTTGAAATTAGGGTTTCTTTTCTAGAAGCTTCTGGAGGGCCTTCTCAAAGTTACAAAAGGGAGCCTTGGGACTTCATTTATCATCTTATTTTTCTATCATACTGTTATGCTGCTGAAGTACTTTCAGAGTTACTTCGAGGGATGCATACCTCCTAGCCATTTCTCTTGGTTTCGTGCTTGAAAGATAGCACCTAGCTAAGGCTTCAGAGATTGCTTCTCATCCAGACAAGCAGACAGAGCATCAAGGTTGAAGATTTCAAAGATTTTGTCAGTTTTGCATTAGCTGGTTAGGGTTTGGCTGAAGTAGAAATCTGCTCATAAGTCTTTGCATGAATTTTTGTTGGTTCTGGGTACTTTACATATGGCTTCCTCATCCTAGGGCGCCCCTCTTTGGTGAGTTCCAGATTTTATTATTGAGTGTATGATTTTATCTTCTCAAAATCGCCCTTCTCCTTGGCTGTACCATTCTGGGCTGTCTTGGGAAGTGTGCCAAAAAATAATATCATAGTTTGTCAGTAGTTTCTCAGTCAGATTTTCATTGTCAGCATTCTAGCTCTCGTTTGCATCTAGTTTCAAGTGATTTGGTTCGGTTTTGAGTGAGTTATGAGCTTTTCAGTGGATTACTGTGTTGCTGGTTGATGTTTCTAGATTTGTTGATTTTATATCAGACTTCCAGAAGTTCGGTTCATGTGTTGTTTTCTCAATATTGTGAAGTCAAATAAGTCGGAACAACATTCTATCAGTTGTTGCTTTGGTTTAATAGTTTGTAACACTTTGTAATCTGCAGATTGTGCATTGTAAGGCTGTTAATAGTAGTACTATTTCAGTCATTTTTTATATTCTGCAATTACTTAGTTTTAGTAGCAGCAAACCTAATAATCTTTGGACGGTTTACCGCTAGAGATGGGTGAATGAACTACACACTTAAAGTTCTTGGATGGTATTCCGCCAAGAAGGGAATTAAAGCTTTGCACTTCTTACATTGTATTCGCTCCCGCTGAATAAGTGGTAGAGCTTTCTTTCAGCATTGTATTTACTTTTTGTTACTCCGCCAGATGGTCGCTACTTGCCCTACTTGGGTCGGAAAGCACATCCGTGGTGTTGAGTCTTTCAGCATTGTATTTACTTTTGTTACTCCGCCAGATGGTCGCTACTTGCCCTACTTGGGTCAGAAAGCACATTCGTGGTGTTGAGTCTTTTCCTTTAATTGCTGGTTATGATTTGAGCTGACCTTTAACGGGTTCTTCTTGTACTGGATTGTTCATTGTAAAATTTAAAAAAATTGGTCCGGTTCATTACAGATTGGCCTCCCTATTTGCAAACACTTCTATAATTTCAAAACGGATTGCTAAAAGAATCTACCATATCTATAGCTATTTCAAATTTATATTCTCAAACTTACTTCTTAATAATATTATTGCTGAAACAATATTTATTTCCAATAGATATCTTATATTCCAATTTCTTATTTTCCTTTTTTTCCAATCACATCCACTTCATGATCTCACCACAAGGAAATGATCTCCCTTTTATATCTTATTATTGAGGGAGTCACAACCTTTCATATTTGAAAGAGTCACAACCTTTCACATTAAGAGTCACAAACTTTCACATTAGATGGAGTCACATCATATTTATTCTTAATTGATTGATTGAATGATGTGTAATGTCCCCAATTCCCGGCTGGATAATAGTTAATTAAATATTATTTATGTCCTAAATTAATATTTGGGACATTCATATTAAAGTGACACCAATAAAAAATAAAAAATAATAAAAGTAAATGTTCTGCAATTGGGTTTTGGTAGGGAAACCCTAAAATGGATTATAAAAGGGATTTGTGAGCTCATTTGTCATGTGTGAAGATTATTATTTTATTTGGTTTGAGAGCTGAACTTTCTCGAACGAAAGGACGGAAACCCTCAAGTTTAGGTATCGAGATTTGGATGAAAACCCAAATCTTCTTGTGGGTGGATTCATCCAAAGTTCCCGTTTGTGCTTCAAGTTTGATCAGGAAATTTTGTGGGTCTTCTTCGAATAGAAAACTTCAGATATAAGGGTTTGAATAAAAATCTATTTCAAAGTTTCAGATTTGGAAACGAATTTCAATATATTCAGGAGTTTGTGATTATTGAGAGTTTGCAGTTTGGATGTATCTTCAGATTTCTGCTTTATGGAGTCGATGCTGATTTATATTGAAAGATAAATTTATTAAGGGTTGTTGCCAAAGGCATATCAGCCGATACAAATATTTTAGCAACCAAGTATTTCCTTTGGGCATCGCATCATTGCCAGGGTTATGGAAATATTTGATATTTAAATCATATCGCAGCTTATCTATTTGTTCTTGGCCACTGAATTTCTTTCAACTGGAGATTTACTACTCTACCGTGGGAAAAAGGAAGTGACTTGGAGGCCACGTGGGAGTTTGTGGGTCCAATAGTCAAAGAGGATGGTCAGCTAAAACAGAACCGGAACCTTCAATTACCTGCTGCCACTGTCATTCGAAGTGGTCTTTAAATTAATTGCTGGCAAGGGAGAAATTGCAGTTTATAAAGTCTGCACAAATCTCTAAGAGGGACACATGAACAGTGAGAAAAGACAAGTGCTGAGTGCAATGAATATAGATAAATATTGTGAGTGCTATTGTATTACTTCATAAGGTGCATAAGACAGTCTAAGCACAAAAGACAAAGAATTAAGTCTTTATTATTCCTGCAGCAAAATACAAATCTGAGAAAAGGATAAACAATTACAAGGATTCTTATGTGGCAATAAAACAAAAGATTATTTAGTAATTCCTACATTGGACAAAGAGGAGATAAAGACAAATCAAATAAGGACAAAAATGAGCAGTCAAATAAAGACAAATGTGAACAGTCAAATAAAGACAAGGCACTAGCTAACAGGAAGTGCAAACAAGACAACTCCCTTGGCCAATCGGGTCTTGGATGCTTGCCTACTTCCAGGTTTGGGTGCTTTGTTGTTAATTCTGTAGCTTCTGATATAAATCAAAATATTGAATATGCTGAGTAATTGCTGTTATAATGTTTCCGAGTCTGAAACCTGAATGTATGGACTGCAACTGTAACTTAGAAATTATCGAGTGAATGTCTGTGAATGAACTATCTGTTAGGGAGTCAAATTTACAATCTGCTGTAATAAATCTGGGTCTTGTTGTGACCTTTTCACACATCACCCCATTCAAAATGGGGACCCCCTAATTTTGCTCCATTCGGGTCTTTTGGCTTTGGTTTTGCGTCTCTCTCTGTTTCCTCTGTCTTTCTGGGGATGTACCCACCTTTTGACCTAAGTTGAAGTTTTGGCTAAGTCTGGAGTGCCGTTTGATAGATTAGGGTTTGTATTCTTCAGGCTAATTTGAGGTCAAATTGAGTTAGCAAATTGAAATCTGAGCTTGACATTGCAGTCAGGAGGCTTCAAGAAGGTTCCCATTAAATTTTCATTGAATTCTGACAACTTACTATTTTTAGTAAGTACTCAATTTGGGACCTTTTTCTTTGGACTTTTGAAATTCTGACTGCTTCACCGTGTTTAGAGCACTTCAAAGTACTTTCCTGCAAAATTTGAGCAAATTCCGACAACTTTCTATTTTTAGCAGTTCTGGGTTCGAGAGCCATTTTTAGGGTTTGCATGTTTGATTTTTCAATGCATTTCAGGATAGTCTTTATGGGTTTTTCGAGAGCTTTGCAATGATGTAACATGCAAGTCAAGTTGATAACTTATTATTTTTAGCAGGTGTTCGCATGCAGATTAGTTTTCTGGGTTTTTCTGGGTTTCTTGAGATCTCTAGGGCAGTATGACATGCAACCACATCTGGCAGTTGGTTGATCACTTTTTCAGGCACTTACTATTTTTAGCAGGTTCACCCTAGCAATCCCAAATCTTCAGTTTCACGAGCAGAGCAGTACATAATAGAAACGGAGTCAAATGGAGGTCAATAGAGGCACATGCAAATGAAATTAGGGTTTCCAACTTTGGTGCCTAAAATGAGGGGTAAAACTCGAGAAAAATGAAAAATTGATGTATCCCATTGCGATCAGTATCCTTCAAGGAATCCACTTGTAAAATTTGAGCGCAATTTGCATACTTACTATTTATAGTAAGTCACCCTTTGAACAGGGCTAAAAATAGTAGGTGAGCACGAAAGGCAGGTGTGAACAGGTCAAACAGGTCATGAGGATCACATTGGGAAAATTTCAAGTCAAGAGGAGTTGCAGAAGTTCAAAAATCAAGCAGTTACTAAAAATAGACAATGAGGGCAAGCCAGTCAAAATTGGCCAAGTATTCGAGGGTCACCTTTAGAAGTTTACTTAACACTCCAGATGCAAAAACGCCTAAGGCATGCAAGAAAAATGGAAGCATCACCTCCCAAATGCGCCCAACCTGAGAAGAGGGAGCTTGCAAATCCTAAGTTACAAAATGGCTTGACCCCCCCCTTAAATGCGCCCATTTGGTGAAGAAGGCCAAAGATTTTTAGAAGGCAATGAAAATTGAAGCTACCCCCTTGAAATGCGCCCAAGTTGAGCTAGGATGAATGAAAATTTTCTAAGGCGTTGAGAATTGAAGCACCACGCATCAAATGCCCCCAAGATGAGTAGGTTGGGTAAGAAATTTCTAAGGCAATTAAAATTGAAGCTACCCCCTTGAAATGTGCCCAAGATGAGTTGGATGGAGGAATTCTTCTAAGTCATGAAATTGGCAGGAGCCCCCCTCAAATGCGCCCTCAACTTGAAGCAGGACACCTCAAATGCGCCCTCAAGTTGGAGAGAAGTTTTTCTAAGTGAAAAATGGAAGGAGATCACCTCATATGCGCCCAAGGTAGTATGTTAAGTGGAGATTTTTTTTCCAAGGCATAGTAAAATGGCAGTAGAGCCCCCAAAATGCGCCCAAGGAAGGAATGAGAAGCAAGATATTTGCTAAGGCAATGAAAATTGCCTGACCACCCCCTAAATGCGCCCAACTTGGATGAGTTAGTCGAAAAGTTTCTAAGGCATAGAAAAGGAAGCAAGGGGTCTCATATGCGCCCAAGAAAAAAGGTAAGTGGAAAAGTGTCTAAGTCAAGAAAATGGAAGCAAGGCACCTCAAATGTGCCCAACAACCAAATGGAGGCTTGAAACTTTCTAAGTGATGAAAAAATGAAGAGCCCCCATCAAAATGCGCCCAAGGCATGGCAAAAGTGAATTTTTTTTCTAAGTTACAAAGTGGAAGATGACCCTAGTAAATGCGCCCAAGTTAGAAACATGAAGGAGAATATTCTAAGACAAAAAAAAAAGAGAAATGGCATGAGACCCTTCCAAATGCGCCCAAGGAGGAAAAAAGAGAAAACGCCTACAAGGAGTTAGTTAAATTTTTGAAAATGGCAGTGGACCCCTCCAAATGCGCCCAGGGTGGATAGGGAGGTGTTTGAAAATATTTTCTAAGGAAAAAAAAAAGTAGAAGATGACCCTATCAAATGCGCCCAAGACTGGAGAGGTTAGAATAAACATTAGTGGAAAATATTTTCAAGGGTGAAAATATTAAATGAACCCCTTCAAGTGCGCCCATGAATGATAAAGTTGGGAAATATTTTCTAAGGGGAATTCTTGAATATTTTCTAAAAGGGGAAATAAATTTTACGCCTTGGCTTGTGATAAATAAAATTTTCTAAGGCATAAAAAAGGAAAGCAGAAGGGGTCAAATGCGCCCAAGCTCAAGATGGGTTGAATTTTGTCTAAGTCATGAAAATAAAAGAAGACTCCCTCAAGATGAAGTGAAACTCAAACATCAAGCTCCTAAAAGAAGATGGACAAGATAGGTGAATGAAATTGCTAAGGCTAGAAGAAGAAAACATCAAGATGACATGCGCCCTAGCACACAGATGTTAAAAGCGCCCATGATAAAAGTTATGAAGAAGGCAAAGTCTGCTGGAGAAAATGATGAGCTCTATCAGATCCAGAGATCACTCAGACCTTGGAGATCAGAACATGGGATTAGGTAAGTGAAGTGAATTTATATTATAAAGTGTTTTGATGCTCTTCTCTTTATTTGTTTTGCAGGATGAACGCCGAGACCAAAGCATGATGACTTGAGGTGATGGAACAAATACTCCGGGACAACATTACAACCTTGGAAAAGGAAAAGTTACATGTTTCAAGCTCCTCCATGATGTCTCAGTTGCGCCCAAATCATGAAGGGAGATGTTGGAAGAAATGGCTAAGTGTTGGAATTTCTCCTCAAAGACCCAATATGCACCCAACTCAGGGAGACAGGTGGCAAGGAAGAGATGGTCGAGTCCAAGACTGGAAAATCCTTCAGAATCAAGATAGTGAAATAATGAAAGCCCAGGCGTTAGAAATCATCCTCAAGCACTTCAAAGTTAAAGAATGACAACAAGATGGATTGAAGGACAAAGTGGAGGAGTTCTTCTTAAGTGTGAAGTCCTTCTCCGGCAGTGACCCAGAAAGGGGTTCTCCAGCGTACTTCGTACAACCCAAGATGCAATGACAACTAGGAGGAAAATCATCATCAAGCAAGAAAAGAAGTTGCAGTCTTGGAGTTTTAGATTGAGAACATGCCGGTCATATTAGTTCAAGAAGTAGAAGCTGTGTTGGCCAGATTTATCGAATGTGCAGTCAAAGAGAAGAATAATGGGAACGCGTTTCTGGATTAGAATCTTCTAGAAGATAGTGGGCATTAAATGCTCGTAGTGGTCAAAGGGAGAGAGTGGGAATCTTTTGCTCATTTATTATCCCACTCCTCTTTGTGGCAGTTTTTAGGGAAGAATATTGATTAGGGCTTAAGTGGCTCAATCTGAGCCCTTATTGTAATTCAATCTGAGTCATCCATTGAAATTGGCCAACTATAAAAGGGGCATCCCCCCTCATTTGTACATCATAGATTAGATCATTAGAAGAATAGAGGAACATAGAGAGATAGCATGGCATAGATCAATAGATTGATATCATAGCATAGATTGAAGAGGAAGGAAAGTTTTCAAATTGAATGCTTTGTAAGAGATTGTTGTGAACACTCCTATAATAAAAAGAGTTATCATTGTTTGTGGTTTCATCTTTTATTGTGGGTAGCTAGCAAGATTTCTTCGTCCTTCCAATTCACTTGGAATCTTAAAGTAGAGCTTAGATAGAGTAAAGTAGATTTCATTCCATGCACATAGATAGTTGTGGAATGTGGTGGTTGAATTAAGCAAGCTTCGTTAATCCATACCACTAGTGGGCTCATTGATGGTGAGTTTGCCTTGCGTGGTCAACTGGAACAATTTGGATTTAACTTCGATTATAATTTATATATTGGTATGCGTTGTTGTGATGGTATCTTCATGTTAAGTTGTGATTTGAATACCTCTAGTTACACCTTTGAAGATTGCACCGGTTATGTGGAAGCTGTCCAAGGTGAGGCAAAGCAGAGCTTGGTTAAAGTTTGTGAAATTTGATCTCCACGTCCCGTGCCTAGAGTAGATCATAACAATTCTAATCCCTGCAGCCATTCAATTTCCGCATTTTCTGGTTAGTTTAGGAAACCCGTGCTTCATTGACAAATCTTTCAAATCTTGTGAAAACCCCTTTCTCTTTGATCTTTGGTTGAACAATTACGTAAGTCCCCCTTGAGATACCAACAAATCACATCGAGCCAACTGAGACTACGTCCACTGCATAAAGGAACCTTGGAGTTGAATGCATGATCTTTCTTGCAATCTTAGCGTGCAAGAGATTTTGATCAAGAGAGGATAGAGTAACCGTTGGGAACTTTATTCTGTGTTGGTGCGGTCATAAAACACCCGTCAACAGGTCTGCTGTACATGACCTACAAACTTTGTAATACTCAGAAATTGCTTATTAATCTGCTGTCACAATATTTCTGTCATTGCTATGTCTGATAATACATTGTCAGGACAGTCATACTGAATCTATAGGGAAGAGAGTACTACTGTACTAATGTTCCAGTCAGTTTCGATATTTGTAAAGCTCATATCTTTGGCTGTTCATTTCTGCATGTTCTTTACCTATGAATGATATTATCTTAGTGCAACATAGTGGTTACCGTTTGATAAAACGAAAGTCTATCAAACTGAAATAAACAAAAAAACATTACATCTGAGTAAGGAACTTTACATGATGTTATGGATCTCTTTCTCAAATGAAATGCTGTCCCTTTTATATCTCAAGTTTGAGGGAGTCGCATCTCTTCACCTCAATAGCTACAACTCTTCATCGCTGCATTTGAAGAATAATAATTTAATTTTAAATAAGTTAATTTGTTAGTGCTGCTGTCTATTACTTGTAATCAGTTCTAATAATTCCTCCTCCTTTTCTTTCCTTCTAAATCTACCTTCCTTATATACCTTATCTTGCTCAAGGGACACAACCCTTCATATGCTGGTTGACCAGTCTTAACAACTTAATCTTTATTTAATGCAAGCTGGGTGTAATATTAATTATCTTTATTGATTTCTTTTTAAACATAGGCTGCAGACATTTAGGAATAAAAAGGACATTACATCATGTGGTTGAATTTTGATCCAACTGTGAGTAATAGATTTCTATATGTATTTTGTATTAGTGTAGTTATCTAGCAAATTGTCTCCCCGTACCATGATTTGGCATTGTTCACATGTCACATTTCTATGGTCAACACTGCACTTGGTTCCCAATCTTGTAGCTACTATAAGATGGAATTGAAGATGTCATTTGTGGACATTACTTTAATTTTTTTCTTTCTTTGCAGGTGAAGCATGATCCTGGGCTTCCTCAAAAATTGGCATGGAGTTGTAAGCTAAACAAGCATGCTAATTTTCTTTCTGAATTTAGTCTCACTTTAGTGGAAATGTTCAAGCTGGTATGTCTAAAATGGTATTCATTCAAAGTATGTTACTTATGTGTATTAGCATTAGATCTCAATTTGATTGGACTTGTAAACTATTTATGCGTATTTGTATACTCAGAGTTCAGAAATTATAAACTTTTATTGTATGCTGTGGTTGACTTTCTATCTCTACAAATTTGATGTAGGCTCGGTTGGCTCTGCGATTGTGGCGTAATGTACAAGATGAAATTTCCAAAGGAAGGGTAGTTACATTTTACTTAGTTGGATTATTTGTGTGTTGACAAGCATCTATGTTATATTAATATTTCCAGTTTTAAGAGCTAGAAGTACTCAGACATTTGCAGGTACAATGCATGCTTAATCTTGTCACATAAGCATTTCCTGCTATTCAAACCTCTATCTCTTTCAATGCTTTGTTTTGTCTTATGTACTTTTATTATTTTGATTCTAGGGCTTTCTCTTCCTAGAACTTTCTATTGTTAACTGTTGTAACGTCTAGTCCCATTGCCTGCTTTTGCTCATCTGTGGACATTAATATAATTTCTTTCTTTCTTTGGTCTTTATTTGCAGAGACCAATAATTAATCGCTTCAATCGTGAGACAAAGCCTTCTTCTTGCCATGGTGTTCCACTTGGAGGGATGGGGTAGGTCTGCCTATATGCCAGAATGCAATTTGCAATTTTCAAATATTTGATAATGGCTCATAGTTAAATACACCATCTTTCATTGATTATATAGCCTATCATTATGCATAAGGGTTTATTCATTCTAACAAAAAACTCAATTTTATCTTCATAACAAGCGATTCTTTGCTGTGGATATATTAACAAACTCTGCAAAAAAAACATTTCACAGTGCAGGAAGCATAGGAAGAGGTTATCGAGGTGAATTTCAACGGTGGCAGCTGATCCCTGGCAATTGCTATGAGGCTCCTATCTTAGGAAACCAGTTTTCAGTAAGCGTAGATTCATTTTCTAGCTTGTAGCATTACTTAAACAATACACAGATGAAGAAAGTAATGGGAAAATATAGTTGAAGATGATAATGATATGAATTATAGTATTTCATTGAAGCCTTTTGTTTATACATGTTTTGTTTGGGGCATGGTTATAACTTCTCCCATGATGGAGCTTAACCATTTCTTCATGTAAACAAAATATTGAACATTCCTAATGATTTGTTGGCTCTCTAATAGTTCTCTTCAGTTGAGCATTGCATAGAATCTTGCTGAGCACAAAACACAAAGCCTTAACTTTTACATGCATTATTCTTTCAAAAACAAGATGGAAAAATAACCTGAAAAACCCACATAAAGTCAGATATTTACTCTATCAATCACCACTAGAGAACTCATCAATAAGCTGGAGGCATATAAGAATCAGTGAAGCTGAAATTATGTAATGTCCCCTTCGAATGCCTAAGCAGGAGTGATTAATTAACCTATTTATTCCCCTGGGCTAATGTCAGAGTTAAGGGAATATTTTAATTTAATTATTTAATATTATCCATCCCAGCATATTTTAAGGGTAATGTTATTTATTTAAATTAATAGAGTTCTTGAAGTGACTTTAAGTGGATTACTTAATGAAGGATAATAAAGTCACTTTATTCTCGGGTTTAATTAAAATAACAAAAGCGAAAATTTGAAAAGTTTTGTGGAGTTGGATACAAAAATGCTTTTCAAGGTTCATTTTCATTATGCTTGAATATTATTCTATTGTGTGGATTTTGGAAAGCTTTTTGGAGCTTGAAACCCTAGGATGGAAACCCTACGGGTAACTGGATTCGGTGGTGAAATGATTCTACCCTAGCCAGTGTGTTGGAGAGGTTGTTCAAGCCTCTCACATTGATTCTACATGTGGTAACAAAGTAAGAAAGCAAACTAGGCGGCAAGCCAGCCTCTTCCACTTTTTAGTGGGAAAGAAGAACACAAAGTACTGAAATGAAAGAGCTGATCAGTACTATTGAAACAACGTTACAATATTGAGCTTTTTACAATGTATCATGAGATAACTTAGCAATATAAGGCCCAAGTGTTAGATAATCATCTCCAAATACAAAGATAAGCATCATGATATAAAGACAAATACTGAAAAATACCAGGTCTGATATGGAGGAGCAGCAATCTGATTTTCTGATCAGCAAGCGTGAATCCCACTCAAGTGCCCATAACTCTTTCCACACTCCTTGGAATGACCCTAAACTAAAAGCAAATGAAGCCTATGGGCTAGGCGTCCAAGTTCATGCAGCCAAACACCACCCAAAAACCCTGTAAACTCCAACATGCTTCCCAAAGCACCCGGACAAGATAGTGCGACCCTCTAGGAAGGGCTACCTTATGCCATAAATCACGCACACGAGCCAAAATCACCAAAATGGGAGCAAGGGGGCGCCCAATAGCAAGGCTTACAATGAATCAGTACCCACAAAAATCGCCCAACTCCTCACAATGATATGATCAGGAACATGGGTCAGCTAGTTCTATAGAAGCACTCCAAAAAGAACACCAAACAGCAAAGGAAATACACCAAGAAATGCCTTAGAAGACATCGAAGCCACACCAAATTGAAAACTGAAATGAAGCCATCACCAATGAAGCTCAGTTGCACCCTCTAAATGAAGGAGCACCAACAATCTAGCTAGGAGCTATCTTGCAAGCCCGAAACTGAATAAGGCTAGGAGGTATTCCAATCCCAAAGCAAGAATCTAAATAAAATTCAGCAGCACTTCGTTATGATATAAAAAATGGATACCAAATGAGAGAGAGAGGGACACTATTTATAAGCTTTTGTCCCCAAAAATGCAAACTCATCTTTCCCTCCAAATTGGACGCCCAAAGGAGAAGGATTAAAATAATCTTTTAATTCCATCTTTGACTTGGACTTGAGCGCCCAACTTCATTTCGCAAATTTAACTTTATAAAAGCAAATATTTCACCAACTTGGACGTCCACATGAGAAAGCACAAGTTAATAACAACTTAAGTCATATGTCTAGGCGTGGGGGCCAAAAAGCACATTAGAAATATAATATAACTTAAGTTATTAACTTTCCATTTTTGACTCCAAGAAAGCTGGAGAAGCTTCGGCCAATACTGCATTGCCAGAAATAGAAATTGAATGCTGAATTGCTGCTGAACCATACCACCAAAAATAGCACTTACTTTAAATAGCATATTGCTAAAAATAGTAAGCGACTCCAAACATCGTTTGAGCACAAACCAGGAAATCGTCATAACTTATTAAAAATAGTAAGTCCAAAAATATCCTTGGATGAAAATGCATGTCGCACACCTCTGAAGCTCTTTGAAAACCCAGAAAGACCCAAAAAACAAATTGCCAAACTCCTGCATGCAACCCTTGAAAACTTAGAAGGAAACCTCCTAGAAAATATGAAACCCTAATTCTACCTCAGATTAGCCTACAGGCCTCTGAAAATAGGCTAACGATCACTGAAAAGCATAGGGCTAAAAAAAAGGGACATTACAGTCTGTTATTCCCAAAGATTGCTTTTTCTCAAGCAATGCCACCACAACTCTAGAAATATTAGATTGATCCACATAAAACCAAGTAGGATCCCAGTGTTCCACGTCCATCTTAGGAAGGTCCCACCATGCTGATGCTACAACACTCTGATCACATCTGTGAAACCATTGTGAAATGACACTATCTGCCAGAGTCAATCTGAAATACCTGGGAGGCTTGAAATCAATACCATGTAACATCTCCTGCCCAAACAACTTTGAGAAGTCCATATCTGCAATGCCATTGCCTATCACAATCCAGGGAAAAAGGAAGGAAAGTTTGCTCAAATCAAAACCGTACTCCTCATGGTGTCTAGTAGAGCCACGACTACATAAGTGACTCCCTCAAATCTTCTTGCTAAAAGGAAAGCGATCGCTCGCAAGGGATCACCAAATATATCGTCATAATAGCTCACACAACCATGAAGACTCCTGAAAACTCTGTCTGTTCCAGCTCCAAGAGTCTCAGAATGATGAACCAAAGCAAGTGGAGGTTCACTGTCTTGAACCAACACTGTGAGTAAACCATCAAAATCTACTTCATAAACCTCCATGAGACAAACTCTGCGATTTTGAAAGGTATGAAGAAACAAATTATCACTGTTGTTCAAAGCTAGGATTTGCCAGTTTCAATCAGATTTATGCGCTCTACTCAAGGGATAACAACAGTGCCAAAAGAATTCCCAAGTATGAGTATGTGAAATGAGCAATGTGTTGCACCCAAAAAACTCATAAGTGGCTGGAAGACACTCTAAAGTAGTCTCCAACTGAAACCTTTCACCTCCTTGACAAAAAATGATGAGCCAATTCTCCCGAATGAGAGTAACTCCTAAAGTAAGGTGGCTGTTCTACAACCAATCAGCAAGCTCAAGACTCAAAATCTGCCCCTGTTTATGCCAAGGCACACTCCCAAGAGTAATCATCCATTCATTTTTCCAACCCTTAATTAAAATTTCTCTGCAATCCATTTGTTGATGAGCAACTGGAACCACCCAAAGGCTGGCAAGAAAGGGGACAACACCAAAAATTCTGAAATTTTGATCCTTATCCCTCTTAAGATCCTTCTTACCATACCCAATAAGCTTCGTCAAACCATGTTGAGGATTTCAAACATGGATACCCAACCAAGAATGATCTCCAACACATCGGAAAAAGTACTCAACACATCCCCAAGTGCCAGTTAGAACCAAATGCATACTCAAAAAATTGGTGACTTCTTTGGTAATCCCTTGAAGCCCATCCATTAAAGCTTCAACAACAAAGGAGCATGGGACAATCACTGTATATAGTGTCCTACCCTAAATTGGTCTACAATTTTTTTTGATTTTACCAATTGGATTGTTCAAGCATTTCGTCAAACAGTATATCCAATTCTGAACTTTTCTCTCCAAGTTTAGCACCAATTTTTTATTTGAAACAATTCATAAATTAGTTATTCCAGCCATTCATCAAACAGTTCCAATATGTGTTGCTCTGAATTGCTATTTGAAATATCCCTACTAAATCTAACCACAAAAACTCATTTTTTAGAGTGTTGACATTTCGTCAAACAGTTGTTGTGCAAACTCATGAATTCTGATTTTCTGACTGCTGTTTTGATTTTCTGAGTTTTGTTTGATTGCTTTTGATGTTTGGTTGAGTGTTTTCAATGCCAATAGCATAAAGAAAATGCATAGAACTAATATATAAATGATTACAAAACATAAATTGATAAACCCACTTCCATTTATGCCATTAAATTAAAGATATAAGGTTTGATTAAAATGATAGTTATGTCTGATATGAAAATTATCAGACTGCAATAGCTCTATTAAACCCAATACAAATGAAAGATTTGAATGCCCAATATGCCAATAACATACCCGTTCTATGCCAGCATGAAAATACAATGTATGAAGGCTAATATGAGCATGATAACAATGGTAGAAGACTGAAATAGAATGTGAAATATGCAGCTACAAGTTTGATCGTTGTTATGGAAGTGCTGATATGAAATTGGTTGCCAAAATCAACTCCAAATGCCCACGAAACCCCCTCCAAATGATGGTGCACCAACTAGAAATGGTACGGCTGGTATGGAAGATGTCAAATTTTCAATGTAAACTTGTCAAATGGCTGGAATAAATCTGCAATGATGATTGTGCCACAAACCCTAGGTGCACTTGGCCAAGAATGGTACAACCAACAAGTAGAATGCAAACATGTGATAGTATTGGCCTGGTTGAGACTCGATCTATCAATGGCTGCACCTGAACTGAAGAAATATGCTGATATAACACTGCTGCAAACTCAGGCCTGAAATTTAAACACCTAGAACTCCTCCAATGAAGCCCAAACAAAGACCCAAGGTAAGTCCTCCTCAAAGGTGAACTGGGTTCTCGTCCAATTCACGATAGCCCTTGGGAGTTTTCGTTCCCAGAAGACTGAAACCAAGCTGAAACCCTTCTCCAGAGCTCAAACCTACAAGTTCTGATATGAAAAATGACAAATGAATGCCAAAATAGAAGCCCAAAATTCACTTTATAACCTCCCATGAGTTTTTTTATAAAAAATAATAAAATATTCCTCCTTAAGGGTTTTTTCCTCATCAAAAGAAAGGGCCACTTTTTAAAAAAAACTTTGTTTCACTAGGATGGGGGCACTTTTCACTATTCACTTTATAATTCTCTGTTACTATTCACTTTTACTATTCCATTAAAGCAAACTTTAATATTTTCAATTTATCCTTGGATTCAACAACTGAACTCCAAACTGAAAGGCTTGTAAAGTTCCCGGCTAGGCTTCGCATCCCCTGGTTGGGTCCCCTAACCATACTGCTGACCTACGGGAACCCTAATAGTAGGCCAACCTTGGCTAGTCTGAGCTGCCTAAGGAAAGGACATTACAGTCCTCCCTTCCCGGGATTGCTTGCCCCCAAGCAACTGCAAAGTTGGATGCTGAAGTATCATCTCTCCTTCCCATGTGGCATCCTCCAACGACAAGTCCTTCCATCGTACCAAATACTCCCTGATAACTCCACTATCACCTAACGCCAAGTCCACAAAAGATAAGGTATCATAACCGTACAACGCTCGGAAGGGAGTCATACCAATCAACATGTGATGCGTAGTATTACAACAATACTCACCCAAATACAACGATCGCACCCAAGCTTTCTGCTGTCATGAAACGTAGTTACGCAGGTAACCCTCAAGCCAACACTGAACACACTGCTGCTCCACTCTGATAGTGACATTTGTGTACCATAACTTGTGAAGCAGCCTCATGGAATCCATGCAAACACCATGCACCCATAGCGGATCACGCTGAGAAGCGATCCTCACCCAGCTACCTACTGCCCCAAAAGGCACAATACTGCTTTTCGACGAACGAACAAAGTCCCCTGCACACTTTGCCAAAGGAATAGCATCATGCCTGGCAATGGGAGTATCCCCCTCAAAAGATGTCAACTGACTCCCAAATCTCTGTGGCCTGTAGCCTCCATGTCCAACAACACTCATACACCAAGGAGTCTTCGAGTGTCCAATGAGTGCAGTCTCACCAACATCAAACTAGAAATCACTGCCCAACCCAAAGAGTGGATTGTCATAAGTCCTATCGTCA
Organism: Sequoia sempervirens; assembly: GCA_007258455.2. NCBI lineage: Eukaryota > Viridiplantae > Streptophyta > Pinopsida > Cupressales > Cupressaceae > Sequoia > Sequoia sempervirens. The sequence continues at coordinate 253,234 of VDFB02000010.1, read as the reverse complement.
CCCATCTCAAACAATGGGTTATCAATACAAGATTTGTAACGAAGCATACTAGTTACACCACTCTCCATCACTCTGTGATGCATGATAGGCCACATGCACCAAATCTCTAATTGCCCCATGCTAATACAATCAATATCATGTTGGAAAAAGTGAAGCAACACATTGTGGTCCTGATGGAGTAGTGCATTCAAATCAATGTCGAGGACCCAAATGAACCCTGATAGGCTACAACTCCATCTACCTGAATCACTGCCCCGTGATGGAGTAATACTACTGCCTCCATCAGAGACAATAACCAAGTCACAATCTGACGAGCTGCCAGGATCCCAAATGTTCTGGTGGAATGCACTAAGATCAGTTCTCTGCACTAACTAGAAACAACGGTATCCTCCATCCCTGACAGACCCTGTCACTCTATGTCGCAACTGCCACCATCGATGCATCTGATCACTGGGCCTGTGGGTTATGGACCCAAACAATTTCCAGAAAAGATGAGTATCTCCTAACTCATCTGCAAATGTTGGTGTCCCCACAATACTCCAACTGCCAATGCTGAAAGAAGAGTGCTCCTGACACCAACTCATAAAGCTAGTGCAATTGTGGAGGGCTGATCCCTCTCATCACTGAATCCCATCTGATCAAACCCTACCTCTCTATCTCGTGTGCCAATAATACATCCATCCTGGAGAAGCCGTAAAGGGGTTTTGTCAGATATCGCTCCATCCCTTGCAGAAGGGAGTACCTCATACCACATATTCACCCCACTCTTATGTGTCACATGGAGAATCAACTCATCCGGAAGTGGGATGAATACAAAGGAATGTGCGAATCTCACAATGAAATCACTATGAAATGCACCAAGGGATTCTGAGGGAAGTCCGGGATCAACACTATCCGAAACATGAGCCTCAAAACTTGAAGCATAGGGTGTAAAAAGTGCTTCAACACAGGCTGACTGCTCCCCATGACTAACTAAAACTGTCTCACCCTGCTCTACTCCTATAGCCATGTCATAGGTATCCTCCATGGTAGTAGATCCACTATTACTACTAGATACCTCATCCCTCTTAGCATCAATGAAAGTGGATATCTGTGCCTCTTCCCTCACGAGTGCACCATACAATTTCCTAGCAAGCATGAAAGCTCTATCTGTAAGCAACTGCATGGCATCAAATCTCGTCCTGTCAAGCGCACGTCTGACCAAGTGTAAGATGGATGCCGAAATTCCATACTTATGCCCATCTAGTGTCCCATCAAATTGAGTTATCCCAATGAGGTACTCGATCCATCTATCTACCTTATCATATCGGCCTAAGACTCGTGCCACCTCCTCCATTGCTGAATACTTATCCTCAAGGAATAAGCCAAGAGGTGTAGCCTGCTGCAATTCATGCATGTTCTCTACCAAAGCTCGGACTACATGGCTGCAAGTGGCATCATTGTGTGGATTTTTTGCCTCTACAACATGAAGTTCGAGACCCTTAATGAGGAGTAACTCTTCCTCATCTAAATCTGATTCCAAATCAACAACATGTTCATTTACTAAAACTGATTTTAAATCATGCACATGGCTGCCATCAACATCACAATGTGAGCATGCAACATTGCCTTCTTGAACCTCATCATGTAGCTGTTCTTTTTCCTTATTTCCTTGTCTCTCAATCTCATGCACAACACAAGATTCTTGCCCATCCAAAGAGGCTGCAATAGAAGACTGATTTTCTGATTTCTTTGGTGAAGCATGAGCCAAACTCAACTCCACGCTCAACTCCTAAATCTGATTTTCCGACATAAGGGGAGTCACTTGAGAGTCTTCCAAAGATTTTCTACTCTTCACTAGCTCCTTAGTGAGTTGATCAACCTCTTCCTCTTTCCTCCTCAATGCATCTGAATATGACACCCAAATCAAGTAGGTGATCTCTATCGGAAAGAAGGGCTAAATAATTATTTTGCATACACTCCATGGCTGTCTTAAACGCTTGCAAATCAGAAATAGATGAAGCCTCTTCAATGCCACTATGTCTTCCCTCAAGTTGAACCTTCCATAGGTAATTTCCCACCAACTTAGTAGTGATGGTGAAGAAGCTCTAGAAGAGAAGCCTAATGAGGTTGGAGATGGTAGTGCTTTAGCACAACTATCAAGTTTTCAAAAAAATGAATCCTTTCGGGTTCGTGGAGTGGTTGGTTCTCAAATGATAGTTGCTCTAATTGATACTGGAGCAACTCACAACTTCATTGACGAAGGATTGGTGACAAAGAGAGGATTGAAGACTGAAGAGTTCGAAGGCTTCAAAGTAATGGTAGCTGATGGTTTCACCATGTCATGTACAAAGAAGATTCCTAACCTTTCTATTCAGTTAGGAAATTATGAAGTAAAAGATGATTTCTATGTTGTTGGTATTGGTGATACCAATGCCATGTTGGGAATACAATGGCTGCGATCTCTTGGAGAGATCACATTGAATCTACAAACAATGGAGCTGAAATTTCAAGCTGATGGAAAGAAGGTTGTTTTGAGAGGGATGTCAAATGGGGGCCCTCGAATTGTGTCCTTGAAGAGAATGGAAAGGCTGATCCGTCATGATCAAGTCGAATGGGCAGCAAAATGTATGGTCCTACCAGTTGATCCAGTGGAAGAGAAAAGGCAATATCATCCTGATATTCAAACCTTACTTTCAAAGAAGAGCAAAGTCTTTGGTAGCCTACCTCCTGGGAGACCTCCTGAAAGAGGTTGTGAGCATGTTATTGAGTTAGAAGAAGGAGCAAAGCCTGTCATCACCACACCATATCCTTATCCAAAGAAGCAGAAAGATGAGATAGAAAAGGCCATCAAGGAGCTATTGGAGATGGGGTTCATTAGGCCAAGCAAAAGTCCTTTTGCTTCAGCAGTGGTGCTAGTGAAAAAGAAGGATGGCACAATGCGCATGTGTGTTGACTATTGCACATTGAATCAAAAGACAATTAAGAATAAATATCCTATTCCAGGGATAGATGAGTTTATTGATGAGCTCCATGGGGCTATGTTCTTTTCGAAGATTGATCTCCGTTCTGGTTATCATCAAATTAGGATGAGGGAAGCAGATACAGAGAAAACAACATTTAGATGCCATTTTGGGCATTTTGAATTTCTTGTCATGCCTTTCGGTTTGACAAATGCTCCAACAACATTTCAATTTTGTATGAACAAGATCTTTGGACAGCAGTTGAGGAAGTTCGTGCTCATCTTCTTCGATGATACCCTCATTTTCAGTAAGTTTTGGGAAGAGCACCTCAAGCACGTAGAAGAAGTGCTTAGCATCTTGGAGGCAGAATGCTTGTTTTCCAAAGAGTCAAAATGTGAGTTCGGGATGATGGAGCTATTGTACCTTGGCCACATCATTAGTGCTAAGGGTGTCAAAGTTGATCCTGAGAAGATAACGGCTATTCTTGATTGGCCTCCTCCAAAGAATGTTTCTCTTTTGAAGGGATTTTTGGGCTTATGTGGTTTTTATAGAAGATTTGTTAAGGGCTATTCACATATGGCAGCTCCCCTTACAGATCTCACAAAGAAAGGAGCTTTCCTATGGACAAACAAGGCACAAGAAGTGTTTGACAAGTTTAAGCACATCATGAGTTCATGACCAGTATTGGATCTTCCAAATTTCACAAAACCATTTGAATTGCAATGTGATGCTTCGGGTGAAGGTGTTGGAGCTGTTTTAATGCAAGACAAACATCCCATTGTCTTCGAAAGCAGGAAGTTGAGAGGAGCAGAAAAAACTTACTCAATTTATGACAAAGAGATGCTTGCCATCATGCACGCTTTGTCTAAGTTTTGTCAATATTTGGTGGGAAGCAAATTTGTTGTTAAGACTGATCACAACAGTCTTAAACATTTTATGCGCCAAAAAGATTTGAATGAAAGGCAACAAAAGTGGGTAAGTAAGCTCCAAGCATATGACTTTGACATTGAATATGTCAAATGAAAAAATAACATAGTGGCTGATGCTCTTTCAAGAAGACCCCATTTACAGTCACTTTGTGAGTTATCAACAGATTGGAAGGAGTTAATTGCTGCTGATTATGCTAAAAATCAGTTTGCAACCAACTTGCTTGAAGGTCATTTGGTTGATGAAAGGTATAAGTTGGTTGATGGGTTAATTCTCTATAAATGTAGGATCTTTTTAGTGCATGAATCTAAGCTTAAAAAGAAGATTCTACAGTCTTTTCATGATGTTCCCCTTGCTGGTCATCAAGGCATATTCAAGACTTATAACAAGATTAGAGAAAGGTTTGCTTGGAAAGGGATGAAGGAAGAGATCATGAATTACATAAGAGAATGTTCTATTTGCCAAAAGAATAAAAATGAACATTCTTTTCCAGTTGGTTTGTTGCAGCCCTTGCCAATTTCAAATAAAAAATGGGAGAGCATTGCAATGGATTTTATCATTGGGTTGCCTAAGGTGCAAAGACGTGATTGCATTTTTGTTGTGGTAGATAGATTAACAAAATTTGCTCATTTTTATGTTGTCACAACTTCATTTATAGCAATTCAAGTGGCTGAGTTATTCTTTAGAGAAGTTTTCCGTTTGCATGGGTTGCCTAAAACCATTGTCAGTGATAGGGACAGCAAGTTCCTAAGTGCTTTTTGGCAAGAGAATTTCAGGTTGAGTGGAACAGTGCTTACTCCAAGCACTAGTTATCATCCACAAATAGATGGGCAATCCAAGATTGTCAACAAGTGGCTAGAAGGCTACCTTAGAAATTACGTTTCGGGGCAGCAAAGAGCTTGGATTAAATGGCTTCATTTGGGAGAGTATTGTTACAACTCTTACTATCATATGTCTATTAAGATGTCTCCTTTTATGGCTCTTTATGGTTATGATGCACCTAATTTTGTAGATTTGGTGTTTGGTGATAGTAGAGCTCCACAGGCGAAAGATATGCTTCAACAAAGCCAAAACATCTTGAAATCTCTAAAGGAAAATCTGCAGCAAGCTCAAAACCAGTAGAAGTTATACGCTGATCAACAACGCCTAGAGCAGACTTTTGAAGTGGGAGACATGGTCTACTTGAGACTTCAGCCCTATAGGCAATCTTCCCTTAAAAAGAGTGGCGCTGAAAAGTTGAAGCCACGTTTTTATGGTCCATTCAAAGTCACCAAAAGGATTGGTGAAGTGGCTTATGAATTGGAGCTTCTAGCTGATAGCAAAGTTCATAATGTCTTTCATGTGTCATGCTTCAAGAAGGCACTTGGGCACAATGTGGTGGCCACTACAGAACTTCCTTCATTGGATGAAGAAGGACAGTTGGTGTTGATTCCAAAGGAGATTCTTGACACTAGGGAACGTTCCTTGAGGAGAAGAACAATCAAGGAATACTTGGTCAGGTGGAGGAACTTGCCTATCGAAGATGCAACTTGGGAATGTGAACATATTTTGCAGCATCTAGATTTGCGGTTGCTTGAGGACAAGCAATCTCGAGGAGGGCGGACTGTAATGTCCCCTTCTCATCAGTGATCAGCTTAGTATTTCATCAGCCTATTTTGGAGGCCAGTAGGCTGGATCGTGGTGAAATTAGGGTTTCCTTGCTTGGAGGTTTTGTGGCATTTCTAGGTGTTTACTATTTATAGTAAATACTATTTTTGGCAGTGGTCCTGTTAGCAGTGCTTCAATATGTTCTTATTCTTGTTGGAGCAATTGGTTTTTTGGTGTAGCTTTCAAAATGTAGTATTTGATGTCAATTATTTAACTCAAGGCAATTAATATTATGTTTCATTATTGACCCCTTGGCCTAGGAAGATAACTTTAAGTTGTTTTAAAAGAGGATCATCGAGGGGGTACGCCTCATGAAGTAATTGATTAATATTTTTCTCAAAGTTATTATTGCCTTGGAATGGACGCCTTGGAGAGGAAATAAAGTGTTCATTTGAAAATTTAAAATATTGCCATGTGAGAAAGGCGTCCCTCTTCTTGGAGGAGTTACAGAAGGTGAAGAGTCACCTCTCTTTCTATAAAAGAGAGATTTGCTCCAGCATTTTGGTATCTCATGTTTATGTCAAAGTTATGTTGTCAAATGGTACTCAATTTGCACTTCGAGGAATGCTGACCTCCTAGTTCTCATCCAATTTCGTGTTTGCAAGATAACACCTAGTTGGTTTTCAGGCTACTTCTCAAATTAGACTAGCAGACAGAGCTTCAAAGTTGTGAATTTTGGTGTGATTTTCAGTTCTCAAGTTGCTGGTTTCTACACAGCTGAAAGTCAATTTTGTTTCCAGCTTCTTGTATGAATTTTATTTTGTTCTGGGCATTTAATAATCTCATTCCTATGGCTAGGGCGACCCTTCTTAGTGAATTGCAGATTTTATTTTGAAGATTTTGAATTGTTCTAGCAAAATCGCCCTTGCTAAGGGCCGTACCATTTCATGGGCATTGGGAATTGTGCAATGAAATTAATGATTGCTTTTTGAAGTTGTATCTTCATCATGACATGGGCGCCTATCCTCCAGAGGTTCATTGCAATTGATTTCACTCAATTCGGAGGTAAATTGATTAAGTTATGAGCATTTCATTGATTCACAAGTTGCTGGTTTTCAGTTTCAGTTTGCTGGTTTTAATTATCAGACTTCAAAAAAGATCAGATTTTGGCTTCATTTTCAGTGTTTGAGAGCTTAGTAATTTGAGAAAATCATTCTTCACATATTGGCATTGTTCTATCATTGTAATACTAGTAAATTGCAGATTATTTTGATTGTAAGGTTGTGCATTAGTAGTACTAATCCAACCATTTGTTATTGCTGCATTTACTTGTAGTTTCTAAAACAAACATTAATTACCCCTGGATGGTTTACCGCCAGTGTGGAGAATAAGTTTTGTATCTCTCATTGTACCCATTGAAAAAGTGGAGAATTCCCACTCCAGAGTGGATCCCCACCGCAGCGGATGAATTAGATAGTTTGAATCTTTATGGCTGGTTATCCGCCTAAGTTTATTTTTAGTTTGTAATAAGAACTCTGTCATATGTTAGCACCTTGCCTTTCAAAGGATCTTGTGTGCACATTCTTGGCGTTGAGTTATTTGTACTTCCAGTTGAATTGTTATCACAGTTGTTGAGTTAGTGATCCTAGGGATCCTCTGACCATATGCCCGCCCCTCTTCCTTAAGTGGTTTTAAGGCGCATTCTTGGTTAGAGTTGCTTTGATAGAGGTTTGGTTTTGGCGCTAACGCTAATCAAGTTGGCCAAGTGTTGGTTGCTGTGTAAAAATTGTGGCAAAAAATTAGTTAGCATATTTCACAAAGTTATATCAGTTGCGGTATAATGCACGTGAACTCCGTCTACGTCTCTAGGATGAGGAGCGAGACATGGCGATTGACAAACCTAGGGATGAGATTATGATTGCTCACCTGAGAGTGGCATATGAATCAATGACAGATGTAGAGGACAAAGAGGCTATCTACACTTGGAGGACACAGTTGATCTTCAAGGCGAAGATAGAGGAGACAATGGCATCAGAGTTGGCTGAGAGTAAAGAGCATGTCACTAGTGCACTCCGGTACGTGAGAACTCTCGTATCTCGCATACCGTGCTTGTATTAACTTGAGGGTGCATATGTTGAGCTTGCTGACGTATAGTCAGAGCTCCAGGCACTCATTCATGGCATTTTCAGTGGGGAGACCGTTGGCTGTAAGATGAATCAACTTATAGTCATGTCAGCATTGTTCGATGAGGCAGTCAGGAGCAAAGGTGAACTTCAGTGCCAGATCACAGATGGTGAGGACATGCTGTACATACATAGTATACTTCGGCGGAGTATCAGTGCTGCAGACACTGACGCAGTCAATAACCTTGTGGAGGGGTTAGTTGCTCGAGATCACGGCCAGTAGACTGCAGTTCCCACCTTTCAGGATAGATATCGGACACATCAGTTAATTTGACGCTTCTTTTCGAGTTTACTCGTTCGACATCTCATGCATTTCTATCTTGGGATTATCTATGTTCACTTGGAGTTTCTTTTAGGGTTTTCATTAACTGATGGTAGTATTCCAGTTAACTTGCTTTCAATAAGGACGTGCATGCTTGCACATTGTCCATTTAGATTAGATGTATCGGTTAACTGATGGTAGCTTTTTAGTTAACTGTATAGTTTGCTTTATTAGGGTTTAGCAATAAATCTTGCATGCATTGCAAGACTGTAGTTGACTCAAGGTGATTTTAGGGTTCCCTACACCTTTTGATGTCTATAAATAAGAGTTTTTGCTCATTTGTAATTAACTTTTGCACGCAATAGTGATATATGTTGAGCCAAATTTGCCTGTAATATTTCTATTATGTATTTGTTCACTTTGGTTGGATGATCATTGTTTCATGTTCTTGTGTTTATAAGCTTTCTTTCATATCTACACCTCGGATAGGTGCCGTCACCTCCTTGGGAATTTAGAATTAGGCTTATTGTTTATTGTTACTGTGTTAATGAGCTTTGTTTCATGTCTACACCTTGGATAGGTGTCGTCACCTGCTTGGGAATTCAGAAGTAGAGTTCATTGTTTGATGTCGTTGCCAATAACCTTTCTCTCAGCCTACGCCTTAGATAGGTGTCGTCACCTCCTTGGAAATCCTATCTTAGAGGTTATCGTATAAATCATTCCCACTCCGTTTCCTCATGCTTTGATTTCTTGAGGGGATTGGATAGTATAAGCTAGTTAGTTTTGAGTTGTAGTTAAAGACCTGCGAAACCAGAAAATCCTTGGTTGCAACGCTCGAAGTTTCTCGCAAACCTTGTGCCTCTTTCAGCTGAGACAAAAAGATAGGAATTAGTTTAGTTTACTTTTTCAAGCATTTTGTCCGCACAACGAGGGAGCTTCCCCTCCTAATTTGAAGAGCACTCATTACGCAGTGTGCATAGCTGTCCGTACCAACTTGCACTCCAGAGGTGTTAGTTACGCCAACAGTCATCATGATTTTCTTCTCAGGACAGGCCGCTAACCTCACTTGAGCATCCTTCAAATGTCCAACTATTGACACCGACTTGGACTCCAGTGAGTAACATTTGTCTTTTGTCTTGGTGCATGAAAGTCCTAGTGCATTCATCACTTGTAGAGGTATGACGTTGTCCGAGGCTCTTGAATCAATTATACAATTGCTCAATTTGTAACCCCCTATATACAGAGAAATATAGAAGGGCTTAGGCTTGTCTTTTGATGGAACGGATGATTCGAGCAATGTGGGCTGCTTGACAGGTCCCTTCTTCACAAACTTAAGAAGTCGGTGCACTTACTCTGGGTGATCTTGGAGATATTCTAGCTGAGAAATCTGCACTTTGTTCTTCATCAAGGCATCTACAATATCAAAATTTGCTGAAGACGAGTCTTGAGCAACTCCTTTTACGTTCTCTTGAGAAGGTTTGATATTAGAAGTAGAAGCTACTTCTTTTTCTTTTTCTTTTTGTACCTTCAGTCTCTCTTCTTCTTCTCTCTGTGCTTTCAGATGTTGAGCTCTTGTAAAGATAGGTGTCATGACATTATCGGGATTTACTGCAAGAGAGTACTGATGGAAATCTTCTTGTTCTTCAAAATTGGGTTCACTTTCAAAGTAGCCCGTTGCAGAGTCGCCATCGAAGTTGTCCAATTGAGGTAAGACAACATTCGAACTTGGAGTTGGTACGAAACTTGGTGCAGGTGCAGTTTCGGTATATCCGATTATCTCGTTCATTCTGACGTTTTCAGGGCACGTGGCGTTAGTATGTTCATTGGAATCATGAAAAGAGCAAAACACAACATTTTGTGTATTGTCAGTCGGTTGCCTCAGTGGAGCTAGCCCTCATGGCCTATAATTGTTGTAAGGCTGAAAGTTATTTCTCCTCGGCTGGTATGGCTGTTGAGGTTGATATGGTTGTGGTGCTTGATACGGTTGCGGTGCAGGCAAGGCAGGTGGTGGTGCAACTTGAGCAAGGGGTGTAGGTTGAAGAGGCAATTGCCTCTTGAGAATAGTCACTTCATTGGCAACTCTTTGAAGTAGTGGATCTGTAGAACTTTGAACCAAAGGCCTAATAGCATCTCCCTTGATCTTTCTAGAAGTGATCATGTTGTCTTCAATTTCTATAGCACCTTGTTGTGCATTCTCCAGTTTTGTCTCATTAGCCGATTTGAGGAAAAAGGCTTTCCCGGATGGAAGAGCGTTGACAAAACTGCTCAACACGATCTCAGGCGAGGGATTGAGTGTATACGAAAGTCGAGTGACCAGGCAATTAAACCTTGCCACAAACTCCCTCATCGGTTCGTTGTCCTCCTTTGAATTTGAGAGCTAGGTGAACAACTGGTGTCTATCTTTAGCTGGCTTAAATCTTGCCAAAAAATTTTTAGTCATAGTATCTTAGTTGGTTATGCAACTTGGCTCTAGGTGATTGATCCATTCGGTAGTAGGTCCCATGAGTGTCTCAACAAAGAGACGTACAACAATGTCTTCATGAGCCACATGCAAAACGGCGCAAGCCGTTGAAAAGGCTGAAAGATGATAATCAGGATGTTGAGTTCCATCACCTTGGAACTGTGGAAAGTGCTTTCTCGACCCCTTAGGCAATTCATGAGTCGCTGCCAAGGCCAAAGGTCCAATTTGATCACCCCAAGGTAGCGGGGGTCCTTTTCTCTGATTGTGATTCTTATTGTTGTTATCTCCCATCGTGTTTGGTTGAACTACAAGTTCTTGTTTGATTTCATGTACGGTGTTGAATTTAGGAACTGTGTTAGACGGCTCTCCAACTTCTGTAGGGCGTGTCTGTGGAAGGAAAGGATTTGTATTAGCGTCTCCTTGGAAGAGAGGATTTGTTCTTGTTCTCCCCCTTGTATAAACTATGTAAGCCAGGATTGTCTAAACCCATGTAGGTGGTGGCAAGATAGGCCTTCCGACTGCAATATCGACTTTCTCTTCCTCTTTGTCTAGAATAGCAGCAACCTTTCTCCACTAAGCAGGGGTCTCCTTCTCAAATAGGAAACTCCTTAGGCTGCTGATGATGTCCGCTTGCTCTCCTTCAATTATCTAGAAATTCGGTTGGATAACTGGAGGTGTAAGATCAGGATGTTGAACTGGAGCAGTAGGACGCTAGAGACTCATACCTGTGACATAAAGCGCAAGCTTTCTTTGAAGTTTTATGCCTCGTGCCCCACGGTGAGCGCTAGAAAACTGTTGGCGTTTTAATTCGCACCTCTGGAATGCGAATTAGAAACGAACAACTATGTGCAGTAACCTTCTCTTCAAATTCGGAGGGGAAACTCCCTCTTTGCTGATGGTGTTCAAGAAAGTAAATTAAATCTAATTTGCCTATCTTTTTGGTTCAGCTAAGAGCACAAGGTTTATAAAACTCAGGCGCCGTAGCTGAGATTTTCTGATTTAGAACTTCAACTACGACTAACCTACGCTAAAGACGTTTCTAATTTCTCAAGTAAATGCAAAGCAAGAGAATTAGAAATGAACAAAGTTTGATTCTCTGACAAAATACTTAAATAAACTCTTTTTCAACATACATCTACTTATTTTCAATGCGAGCTGAAATTAAGATCATATAAGCATAACACAGTAAACGGAAATTTGAGACATTATATCAGGGCAAAAGAGGCTCAAGATTTTATTTCTCAAATTTCTGGAACAAAGATTACACTAAACAAATGCACGGAACAAGAACTTGCAGCTAAAAGAGACTTGCAAACTTGTTCTTACATAAAGTGAACAGCAACTACAAGACAACAACTTGAAGGAAAAATAAGCTTAGCAATTTGTTATCACAAGTACGGTTGAAAATAAATGAGCAAGACTGCTCATATTTATAGACAAGCAGAAGAGTAGGGAACCCTAAAATCTCCTTGCTTTTACAACTATGGCTTGTTCAAAAAGCAACTTTATTTCTAAAACTAAAAGAAGATAACATCTAACCACCTAAGAAAGCAGGAAAAACAATAAATGCCAACTATTACATTCTATCTTCTTTCTCTTCTTCAAAGAATAGATAAGAATTGTTCCGAGAATAGAAAGAAAGCGGAAATAAAGCTTATAGAAAAAAACTGCTTTAAATCTGGATCACATACGCTAGAAAGTTGGAAACTGTGTCTTTGTCAGGTGTGTCAATACTATCAATAGAAAAGTTTAGCTTTTCTAGGATATCCTCTCCATCTACAATCAATCTCAAGAAATCTTCGACCTCATTGGCTGCTTTCTCGAACCTTGCTAACATCATGGAAATCTAACTCATGCCACCATCACTGCCACAGACAACATTCTGAAACTGGGCTTCCACTTCATCAAGTTTGACATAGGAACTGTCATCATGATGACACCGAGCAGGGATCTCTGTAATGAACTCATTTATGAACAAAAAAGCCTCAACCACTTATTGATGTGATTTTTGTGACCGCACCAATCAGCAGAACAAAGTATCCGAAGGCTACTCCATTCTCTCTTGATCAAAGAATTCCATACGCTAAGATTGCCAGAAAGTTCGTATGTTCAACTCCAAGGTTTTGGAAATGCTATGGAATACCCTCAGTAGGTTTGTTGTGATTTGCTGTTTACACGAGGGGACTTACACAATTGTTCAGGATGTTTGTAGTTGACAGCAGGTTTATGATTGGAAGGGGATTTTGTGCAATACGGATGATTTATCAATGAGGTACGCTTTCTTAAAACTAACCAAGAGTGTGCTGAATGTAAATGAGTATAGGGATAAGAGGGTTCTACTCTAAGACGGGATGTGGGATTAATCTCAACAGACTTCAACCAAACTTTGCTCCGCCTCGGGTGGGACAACTTACACAAAGTTGGTGCAATCTTCAAGGGAGTGGCAAGAGGTTTTCTAGTCGCAATTCGGCATCAAGACACCATTAAGATGATGCATGCCGAGACATAAATCACAACTGAAGTTAAGCTTGTAAAATTTTCCAGTTGACCACACAAGGCAAACTTGCCGTCAGCAAGCTGCTAGTGGTATGGACTAAAACGAAGTTTCCTTGATTAACACCACAAATCCATAGCTAACATCTACTTGCATGAAATGAAAATTACGCTACTTTAAACTACTTGAAGTTGAAGGGCGAATAAACCTCACTAATTGCTCGTAACAAAAGACAAATTCACCATCAATGAAACTCTTTTATTATGATAGTCTTCGTAACAATTCCTTACAAAATTCTTAAAGGGAGAACTTTCCTTCTTCTTCAAACTATGCTAAGCTACACAACTATCAATCTCTTTGCTCTAGTCTCTAGTCTGATGTCTAATCTAATTTCTACTGAGTACAAATGAGAGGGGATGCCCCTTTTATAGATAGCCCAGTTCAGTGGATGGCTCAGATTACAATCAAATGAATGGCTTAGATTAAGCCACCTCAGCCCTAACCCTAAAAACTGCCAGAATGGGGAGTGGTGCAATAAATGAATCACAAGATTCCCACTCACTCCCAAAATAGTAAAGGCAATTAATGCCCACAATCAGTCTTCTAGGTCATCATCCAGAAGTGCGTTTCCATTCTCCTTCTCCTTGGCTGCAAAATCAATGAACCTGGTGAGTATAGCCTCAGCCTCCTGAACTGAGATCGGCGGAATGTGATCAAGTTGAAATTCCAACACCGTGACCGCTTGCCCATGCCATGTACAAGACTTTCTCCAAGCAATTAAGGCGTCTTGAGTATTCTGAATAATACTGGAGAAAGTGGAGGTGTTCTCAAAGTCATTCTGCACAAAAGTTTGCACCTCTGAGAAGAAAGGTAGCATCCTACTCCTCAAGCCATCAGTAGTCACCTCATTAGAATTCAGCCTACTAGCAAAGATCGCCTCCAAGGTGTTTAGGACTCCATCAACAATGTTCATCATAGCCTTCCTGACTCTGGCTGAATCCGCCTGTGCTGCATCAAAGAACCCACATCCTGTGACTACTGAAGAGTACCAGCCAGCAAAATCGTACCTATCACCTTCCTGAATAACTCCTCCATCAATCAACATCTGCAAAGGAGTATGCATCAAGGCCTCCAGATGCTGAATAACCTTGCTCTGATAAACATGAGCATCACCCCAGGCCTGATCAACTGCCTCCATCCGTGCCATAATGCCGGAAGCTTGCTGATAAGCATGAGCAAGATCTTCCATGAACTTTTCTGTCTCGGAACGAACACCTGCAACCCATTTATCTGCCTCCTCTGCCATCTTCCTCAAATCCTCTAGGCCACTAACTGATTCCCTAGATAACTCGGCTGGGAGCTCAAGTGCCGGAATCTCCTGGCCACAAGGACGAGGTAAATGCTGCACGTAGCCAATCGAAGTCTTGTGCTCTTTCTTCAATTTCTTGTACTTGCCTTCAGTCCTGAGCAATCTGTCCTTAAGCGCCTGATAGTAGTTATCACAATCCTCAATAATCTGTGCTCCTGTGGGGCGACCCAACTTCAAAGTGGTGATCATATAATTTTCTGGAACTGCCTCATCTTGATCACACTCAACTCTTGGCACAACCACATGAAGGGTGCGAGAGCCATCCTCATCTGTTGAGATCTTCGAAAATTTCCTAGCTCTCTTCTTAGTTGGAGGCGTGCTGATCCTACTCAAAAAATCCTCCATCTCTTCTGCTGGATCAGCCTCTTCACTGGGGCTCCTTCTCATTCTATCCCTGAGGCAATCAGGTACTACCTGTTGTATATCAAACGGCTGCTCATCTCTTGCTTCCTCCTCACGGACTTCTTCTCTAACTTCATTCTGGCGAGGCTCATTGGCCTGTAATGGCTGAGTATCTCCTGAAACTGCATCATCCTCTAGAGCCACCTCAAGCTCATGCTGGAAGTGTGTGTCAGTAGCAGTTTCCTCATCTTCCTTCTGCTGATCATCTCTAGTAGGTGCGTTAACACTTTGGTCAACTGATTCTCTTTGTGGTGGCTGATTTTCCTCATGTAATTCCTGCTCCTGATTCAACACATTTCTCTAATCAGCAAATAGCGAAACCTCCTGTATACTTGGAGAACGTGTCTCCAATGGTGTAGGTGACTCTACCACAACTCTCGGAGGCTCCGGCTGAACTGGCTCTTTCCTTTGAGATTCTGGACCTCGAGTAAACTGTTTCTTCCTGCTGGCAGTCGGCGTCCTGTGATCTCCCATCAAGTTGTAAGTCAAAGGAATTGACCTACTCTTCAATTTGCTCACATGCCTTTCAACCCATGCTCTGGTGAAAGTTAGGACTGGTATACAAAGTGTGTCCAAATCAGCAATCTCCGGCTCTGACCAATCTGGGAGTGGAAGTGGCGTGTCCCTCATTGCCTCATAATCTGGATGGAGAACGTTCATGTCCTCATCCACTTGATCTGGTACTGGGATAATTTCACACTCCCTAATCATGCCTAATGGTAGTCTTGAGAACATCTTTTTCCTGACTTCAGCCTCATCTGATGTATTAGCCCAGTAATCCTCAATGTTTGCCTTATGAACAAACTCCTCTGACAGTATCCATCTAATATTCCTGTGAGGATCGTAATACTGCCTGCTGGTGTGATAGGAAAAGTGGAAGAATTGAAGCTCGTTTTCAGCTTCCCTGGTTGCCTGAAGTGAAGGACACACTTCGTCTGAATTCCCCATGATGATTGGGAAGTCAAGTCCTCCCTTCTTCTTTCTCTTCTGAATCTTATCATAGGCAACAAGTTGCCTAGATATCTCTAACATCAGCATTCTATTCGTTGGGTACTTAGGCAATCTATACAGGTATGAAGAAAACCTTTGCAGCCTGATGTAAGTAAATTTCAGAAAGTGAATAAACCAGCATCCATACCTTTCTATTAATTCCTGAGCTTCTTTTGAGATCCTATGATGAGTCCTTTGCTGAAGTGATCTTGTTATATGCATGGTGAAGGCATCATTGACTCACTTGTAATTGGACGTGCTTGTCAGGTGTAGCTATGGACAAGCCTCATGAATCTTGAATTGATGAGAACCACATCCAATTGGCTCTTTGTATGAAATTCCCCTGTACTTCATCATACGAGCCAACATGTAAACAATGTATGAGCCCATGTAAAATGTCTTCGTCCTCGTCAACCTCCGGAGCTGCTCGTGCAAGTTGTCACTAATCATCACTGCCCAATTGATGTGCTCCTTTCCTTGTAGCACGAGGTTGGTATAATAGAACATCCAAGGCTCAAAGATAAACGCTTGAGGACAGCCTCCAACTCTGCTGAGCATCATGATCAGGTCACAGTACTCCTGCTTCAAATCATCTGATATTATCTGCTTCGGCAACTTTGTGCGAGAGGGCTTGGCCTTGTTCATCCAACGAGCGTTGATCATGTCAGCACATCTCTCGAATGTTGAAGCATACATTCGCTCAGCACGCTCTCTTGTCCTATAAACCATCTTCTCATGCGATGGGATTCCAAATGCCTCGCCGATAGCTGCAGGAGTGAGGTTGGCGAACAATCTACCATCAGGTGAGACAATAGATCTGTGATTAGGATCGTAGCAGTTAGCACACTCCATCATTAGCTTTGGATATTGAATTGCTGGCGGAAAACCAGCAGCTGCATACAACCCACTTCGAACAATATTGTGCGAAGTGACTGAAGGACGATGATTGCCAACTCCCATCATTCGACTTTTAAAAGCCTCCATGTTGAAAGAACCCAAATTTGTGTTAGCCAGCTTGCCCAACTTCGAAGTGAATTTCGACTTCGGCAGGAAAGGCTTGCTCAGCTTCTTGATAACAGCCTGCCTGGATGCAACATTACTATCTCTGCCAGTTGCTCTTACTTCAGTCATCCTACAAAACAACAAACAGCCATCAACAATTTAACTTAGAGAAATAAAATAACATGTAGGGGCTGCCAGTTGACTTCTAGAATTGAGAAGTTGCAACATTATATTTCATCTGCAAACCTCAACTTCTCCTTTAGCAACTTCGAACTGAGAAAGACTTAGCAAATTTCTAAGCTGGCTTTAGCAACTTCAACACTTTGAGAAATCGGCCAACTTCACTTCTCAGCACTTAGACTTTTCAAATTTCAGCTTCAACAATCCTCCTTTACTTCAAATCGAACCTCTTCACCAAGTCTCAGCTTGCACTGCAATCTTTACTTTAGAGCTCAAGTCGTACTCTTCAACTGATGGAAAAAAATGAAGCAACTTCTCAGCTCAAATAGTTGAGTTGAATTCTATAAGAGGCTATCTTTAGCCAGCTTATTAAATCTCCACTACTTCACAGCAGGAATTCGAATTTCCCTCCTCTGGCAATTGCAACACTTGTCATCTGGCGTCTGAAATCTTGACCTTCTAGAATTTCAAAAGATTTATCTTGACTGGCCAAGGCGTACTTCACTTGGTATTTCAAAATCATCTTTTGGAAATATTAACTTCAATTGCATTCTTTAAGAAATTCACTTCACCAGCTGGAGCTCTGACACTTGTTGTACCCCAAAATTAAAATTTTTGTCACACTTAGATATTTTGAAGAAATGAGTAAAAGTCTTGATAAAACAGTCAAAAAGGTCAAAATTTGGGCATGCACGTTTTGCATGAGGGGTTAAAACGCAAAATTGTCAAGATCTGACAATCTGGGTCTGCTCAGAGCAGCTTAATCTACAAAACCCAGATCTCAGTTTTTCATCCCTAAATTTTAGGAAAACTGCTATTTTTAGAAATTTTCTAAAATTAGTGACGTTTTCTGTGTTTCTTTAGAAATGGATACTGGCAAAACTTTCTAAAAATAGAAAGTTTCTAAAAATAGAAAGTGGGTCCGTCAGGGTCCAAACTGATTTTGATTGGTCTAAAATATGTCCATATCAGGCCGGTGCAGTCAGAGTCTCAAAAGATCAGTTTTGCCCTACTGGGTCTATTCTGCTTTTTCAGAAGCATACCAGGAACTCCGAGGTCATTAATGGAGGTCAGTCAGCTGCCAGGCGTCAGATTTAGCATTCAGAGCTTTCAACAGAAGGCGAGATGATAAACCAGCACGAAGAACGAAGAGGAAGTTGAAAAATGATAAAATTTTCTAACACTGGTGACTTTGGGCGCCCCTGGTGAAGAAGGGCGCCCAGCTTTTTAAGGCACCTAACTCAATAGTTAGGGTTTGCAAATGTGCCCGTCCTCTTCAGTATTCGGCCAGCTTCGACGTGCCTGTCTCCGTCAAATCATCCGACTGGGCGTCTTCCGGCAAATTCAGATCAAAGCTAAAGGTATAGAATGAAGGTTTCAAACTCTGAAGAAAATCAGATGAAATTTGCCCAAGTCTGGTGACTTTGGGCGCCCCAGGAGAGAAAAGGCGCCCAAGTTTTCAAGGGGATAAACAGATGATTTCGGAGACGAAGCTCTAACGTGATCTCTTCGCAATCAATCCAGCTTTCCAACGAGATATCCGACACGTTGATCGAAGGTCGCAGTCGCCGGATATGAAGCACCAAACATAGGGTCTGACGAAGGCTGAAAACCAAGATTCAAAGGCAAACAAAAAAAGGTTTAAAAAAAATCTAAATCTGGTGAACATGGGCGCCCCCAGCGAAAATGGGCGCCCCCAGCCAAAATGGGTGCCCAAACTTTTGAGGGCATAAAATTCATTGTTTGGCAAAATCTCTTCCAGAAGACCCCTCCTTATTCTTTGTCAGCTCCGCGAGGAGCATAACCATCAGTCAATCCGATGCCCGAAGATCCAGATTCGACGAGATCATCTATAGAAGAGGAGTCAACGAAGAAATTTGAAGATCAGAAAAATGGCTATCTCTGGGTGAAATGGGCGCCCCTGGAAGGAAAAGGCTCCCATGAATTCGGAGGTCAAGATGAAGTCTTTCGCCAGAGATGCCTCCAGAACATCTTTCTCAGAATCAGTCAGGCTCTGTCGTGAAACCTTCAGCTCGCCTGTCGGATTAATCTGCAAACGGGAAATCAGAGGCAAAGTTGGAGGTCAAAATGAAGAAAAGTTGAAAATGTTAAAAATTTGGCTAACACTGGGTGAAGTGGGCGCCCCTGGTGAAGATGGGCGCCCAACTTCTCATGCCTTAGAAAAATTTCCAAGATTTTCAAAGAAGTTTTAAAATCACAAGGAAAAAGAGGCGTCCAAGTTCAATGAAGCTGAGATTTAGGGTTTTGAAAAATAAAAGCAAAAGAAAGCAAAGCAAAAACAAAACCCTAAGTCTATTTAACACCTCTCTTTCATGTTATTTTCATTATTTTTGCA
>VDFB02000010.1:108917-233979 GCA_007258455.2 Sequoia sempervirens | reverse complement strand
ATCAAGGTGTGTCAATTTGTTTTCTTTAGATAAATCAGAATGTAATCAAGATTCATACCACTACCTCTAAAAAATTATAGGGATGCCAAACAATTCAAACAATTGATGAATATTGTAGAATGTCTTTCTTTTGTTTTATCGATGACAAAGATGTTGTCAGATCAATTTGTAAGGCATATTTATAAATCAGCATATCCTCTGTGTGGAAACATACAAATTAAAGTTCTTAACATGCCAAGCTATGTACATGCCCATACAAACTACAGATTGGTTTATAAAATCAAGTATCAGTCAGAAAAGGATTCATGTGGC
Source organism: Sequoia sempervirens (assembly GCA_007258455.2). NCBI lineage: Eukaryota > Viridiplantae > Streptophyta > Pinopsida > Cupressales > Cupressaceae > Sequoia > Sequoia sempervirens. The sequence goes on along the minus strand of VDFB02000010.1, from coordinate 233,667 downwards.
ACAAAAAGACAATTAGTTTCCACGATGCAATATGATAAGTCTTCAACATAGGTGGATATTTTGTTACAGACTCTTGAAATTGAGTTGACTACAGTTGTAGAGCCCCAATATTGAAGCACAACCAATGAAATTTGGATTCTAATTTGAACAAATGGGCCCAAAGTTTAACCAACAAGCTGTCACTCGAACAAATTTGCAGCTGTGAACTTGACAAGTGTATTCATGGACAACAAAGGTGCAGTCTAAGATTTGTGCTGAATATCTCTGCCAACACAATCACTTTAAACAATGTTATATGTGAAACATTTCACATAAAATGCCCAACTGACAAGCCTATGATTAACAAGAATATTAATTAGACCTAAGAGAATAAATATTAGGGATTTTGCGAGATGATCATGACATTCAGTTTTTGTGAATGGATATACCTATTCCTTCATAGCCCATGTAATACTTCATGGCTGAAGCCTCAGAATATATTTACTTTTCCATCAAAGACGGCCTATTTCTTTGGAGATATTTCTGTCTAGTAGATGTTTATTTTGTTATAACCTTCCTTAGGGCACAAGGAAATGAAATAAATATTGTCTAGAAGAATGCAAAAAGCAGTTACAGATTTCATCTCAGAGAAAAACATAACTGTAGGTAAAGAAGAGTTACATTGCTGTTTAGATCCTACGTTTGTGATACAAAAAAATCCCTGGAAAATTAGCTTGATCTTGAATGGGACCATTCAGTGCATACATGATATCATGTTGAAGACCATTGTGTTGAAGCTTGAGGTAAAGGTCATGTTTGAGATCATCTCATGATGAGCAGCTTGGAGATCATTTGATGGTCACTTCAGAGTCCTATTACTTGCAAAGGGAAAATCTTGTTCATATCATCATATGGACCCAAAATTGAATGCCATTTTTGGAAATTGCATAAATTTTCAAGAGGAGTGCAATAATGTCATTCATCTCCTCATGGTATGTGAGAAGCTTGAAGGGGATGAGTAAGTGCATCTTGCAAAAGAGATTGCCAGAAAATCTAAAAGTCAAGATCAGTGTAGAGTATGTGTTTGGAATTCAAGTTTGCAAATAGAGTTTAGAAGAGTGGTGTGTTTATATCCTTGTACCAAACACTTGATGTATTGAGATTTTGCTTTGAGAAAATAGTGAAGAATGTCATATGTTCCATTTTATATGTGTTCATGTTCTGGCTTCCATATTATGTTTGTGCACCCTGATTGGCTCGGTAGTTGACATGACATTTGGGCATGCCATTAATTTGGTAGATATTAAATTCAACCAAGTTAAGTCTATAATTATTGGCTAATTAAAAAAACTCACAAGCTTTTCCCGCTTCATCAAATTCACATGGAATCTCCATGCCCATTGTTCATTCCATTTCTACCCACCAACCATCCTGCTTGGATTTCTCTTCAACAATTACATCCCCTACCAAGCCTTATCACAACTACCTCTTTATGTTAAAGAGCCAATGAAAATGAACTACTATCATAGCTAGATTTATAATAAAAAAAAATTATCCTACATATTTAACATATCAGAAGACCAAAATAGTTTACCAGCACCTAATGCCCCCACACAAAAACAAATAATCGGCCATAGAAACAGACATATGTTACACTCCTGCTAGGTTCTGTGATGGCTTGTTAATTTGACATTGTGTACTAAGTTAATAAATATAACTGCGAACAATTAATTACCAGAAGTTTAAGTTGTGTTGTGTTGGGCCATATTTTGAGATATTTATCCAAGCGGTATTAAAAGCCCATGAAATTTATTTTGAATTTAGAAAGGAAGTATTGCAACAATGAAATTTAGTTTGTTGAGAGTCAGGTTGACAAGGATTTTAACTCACGAAAACTTTTAAACTACTACAGACCGATCAGATTATTACCTCATGTGGCTACAATAAATTATAAAGTAGCACACAAAACCATGCTATGGGAGGAGACAGTCCAATTAGAGGTTGTAAAACTCTGGGAAAATATTGTAGGGGCCTATACATGTTTGATATTTTCAGTCAGGATATGCAAATTATAAACAATCCAAACAACACAAACCCTTTGATCTCTTCAAGAGAAGGGAGATATTTGAGATCTGTTGTTAGGAATGCCCATATTACTATTTGCGTGAAATCGAATTTAATCTCTAGAGGACATTGGCATTTAGTTTGGAGATTGTGAGCTGTATTTAAAATAGAAATTAATAAATACACTGATGGCCAAAATAAAATCAAATAAAAATAAACCATAAACTAGAAAAATGCCATTGTTGTAGTTTTCTTCTCCGTGTGCCCCTTTGCGGATGAATGCAAAAGGCTTTTGCAGGTTTCATCTCAATGAAAAAGATAACTGCGTGGCTAGCAGACTTTGAACCATCTTAAATAAGTCAATGTCAGTCGAAGAAGGGTCACATTGCTGTTCAATTCCTATTTTTTATGAGCATTAAACGCAAAAAACGTTAAGCTGCCATAATAAAATGTTAAATTAAAATTGGAAAAGAGTGACCTGACAAGAACAAAATCAAGCCAGCTTCAAGATTACGCTAGAACAACAGCAGCAGTATATGAGAAGCTAAGAAACCCTATTGGGTATTGTTATCTCCCAATTGCTACGCCCAAGCATTTTGATGGACACTCTAATGCGAGCGTATCAGACATCAGTGGAAGCTTACCGAAAGTGCAGAATTGCCGTGTTACTCCTTTAAGGTTGATTAGGAGAATTCCTTGAGTAAACCACAAAAAGAATGATACGTATCATTAAGAAAACATAAGAGGAGGCCATATACATTTGAAATTCTCAGCTACACTATAAAAATTAAAAAGCTCATATTGAACAAAGTGGCATTTACCGCCAGTAGAGGATTTCGGTCCGCTAAAATATCTATCTACTATACAAATAGACAAGCTAGAAAAGCGTGATGTTCGAGATCATACATACTACCATTTAAGTGGAATTACATTTATGCATTTCAATTAACCTGTGAAAAAACCTAGCATCTACCAGGACTAGGGGGACGGTAACTTGAATTTAAACTAGCTATCATATCGATGTCTGCTAATGGCTAAGATAGCTCAAAGGACATGCTTAGATTTTTATTTGAACAAATCAACCCATGGGACATTCAGATGCAGAAAGCCGGAAAATTATTATATATATATAAAGACCTCGAGATACAGACTATAATTTGCAGGGGAACTTTCGATCAAGTACTAGAGAAGAGGGGCTGCAAATTTTCAGCACATTCTCGGAATTTATAAGGCATTTTTTCCCACATGACGAGCTCTATATAGAGGGATTTTCTCAGCAACAAAAAGGAAAAAAAGAAAAAAAATCTCATGACGGAAGGGGAGAGTTAAGTAGTTCTTGTTTCATTTAAGATGCGACAAGTTATTTAAAACATTGGCATATCTCTTTACTGTAATTCCATTCCACATTAATGATCTATCTGTCAGTAGCCCCGCTGAAAATATTTAGGTAGCCCGCATGTAGAGGACCATTGCCATGCTCAAAAACTTAATCAAAAACAGATAAACAAAATTAACGAAAATAATGTACCATAGTCTCAGTTTTCTTCTCCACGCGCTGTTTAGAAGAATCGTTGTTGTCCTTGTGAGATTCTCCATGCGCCATCCTCGTCTGTATGATTTGACTACCTGGTGCACAAAATTGCAGAGATTGAACCCCACAAAACAATTGACTGCTGCACAAATCAGCAAATCAAAATCCAAAACATGCCATAGACAAAGATCGAAATTTATAACACGGTAAGGCCACCTCATTCCTTAATATTTAACTAGCTTTACATTCCCTTCACGACAACGTTGTTTGTGTTGGAAGTAATTCTTAAAAATATTGCGAAACAATTTACAAAGATTGTTTAAGATGCCCGAAACAGAATCAGTTTCCTTGTTATGAAGTGAGGTTAGTGGAAATTAGAAATTAGAAATGAAGCATAAATGATCAAATCTCACTTACAAATGAAATAAAATACAAATAAGTTAACAAAATCAATAATAGCAATGAAAATTTGTGCAAATCTAGCATTCCATTATGTTGGATTGTTCAATGCTCAAGTGTTCAAGTGATATGAATTAGGTCAAATGATTCTAAATGGTGATATGAAAGAAAGATACTTGTTTTATAGATTTTCAAGATTCACATCGATGGTTGAAAATTGATCTTGAGATCAATGAATGAGATTAGATCAAGGAAGATATTTTGAAATTGAAGGGTGAAGATTATATCAAGATTTGAAGGGTTGAGGATAAGTGAGAGGAAGTTGAGATATTTTGAGATATTTTGAAAAAGAATAATTCCATGGGAATATGTTTTTGAGAGAGAAATTAGAACAATTAAATAATTCAAGTTTAATTAATTATGGAGGATTAGGATATTCTTTTTTAATAAAGAATATTCCATGCAAGTGGGAAGGAAAGTTAGATAATTAAATAATTTCAAATTATTTAATCATGAAATATTAGATAATTAAATAATTTCAAATTATTTAATCATGAAATATTAGATAATTAAATAATTTCAAACTATTTAATTATGAGACATTAGAAGAACATTAGATTTATCTAGGCCCTTAAGTGGCAATGAAAATTCAAAAAAAATAGAGTTAGACAACTTGACATAAAAATTTGAATTAGTTATTAACATAATTTGAAAAATATGTCAGAATAGAATTTGTAGCAAATTGAATGTAGTTTTTAAGATACTATTCATTTTTAGAAAGAAAAAAAATCTATTTGGTGAAAATTTAAAATTTCAATGCAATAGTACTAAATTTTCAAGAAAAAATAAAAAGCAATCTGACCAACCTAAGTACAAGCAAAAAAAAAAAAAAATTGATTTTCAATATAAGTAGAGGACACATGCTCGGATATTGCATTTTTTAAAAAAAAAAATTGTAAGCAAATAATTAGTTATGTATGAATTTTTGTTAAATTTTTTTAAAATATTAAAACGTGTTTTGTCTGACTACCATAACTTGATCAAAAATTTGTGAAATTAAAATTTTCTTTTTTATATCCGATAGTATGGGAAGCATAGAATGTGACGCATCTTTCGGATTCAAAAAATGTGAAATCATTTGAGAATTATAAATGATTTTCAATCAACCTATCAATCAGAACTTTAGTCGGAATGTATGTATAAAATTAATAATAATTATTTATTTAATTCCAAATAAGGCATATATTATACTTTTGGAAAGCTAACAATTTTTCCAATAAACCCTTTTTTATTTCATCAAATTTGGATTTTAAAAATAAAAGTCATCAACCTTTTTTTGTCATATCGCCACTTTTTGGACCCCATGATCTGCACTCACCCAAATAATTAAAATTATTCAATTAATGAAAAATAATTTTAAAGGGGGAATTAGTGATGCAAGTGATGAAAATGTTGAATTATGTAATGTTAATAATGGAAATGATGAAAAATGCAAGATTAGAGATATGCGATACGAATTAGGTATTTTTGCATGTCTACATTTTACCCCTTCTTTGACACAATGTACTTGTTGTGTTGTTTCAAAGATAATCATTGCTTAGTTAAAAAAATTATGATGCTCCATTGTGCCTTAGTGGATGATGGAAGGATGATAGGATGCTAGGTTGCCCCCTTGGGAGATTGTTCAGAAAAAATAATTTTTGGGTCAAGCTCATGACAAGAGTTTAGGATAGCTTGTTCTTTAGGCATGGAGATGAACAGGAGGACCAAAGGATCCTAATACCACTCTTAATTATGCAGTAGGGTGGACACAATGACGTCCATTAATATTCACACATCCACCTGGTGGGCTAGGTTTTGTTGGAGGTCAAAGGAGACAACCGAAGGGAGAGGTTGGTAAGGCTCAACGCATGCGACAGAGCGTGGATGCAGAGGTCAGATAAGCAGTGATTCATGATGCATACCAACCACCACAATAGCAACCACCATCGCAGGATCAGCCATAGCAGGCTGATCAGTAGGTCCCAATGCAAGACCCTCCTTGAGACGACGGGATAGGAGGTGACGATCATCAGGATGTTGATGTGAGATTAACCTTGGTTTGTCAAAGCAGGATCAAGCATAGAGAGAGCATGATCAAGCCACAACTTAGTTGATCCAGAGGATGGTCGAGAGAGATTGGGCACTCATAGAGTGTGACCAAGCCCATGGAGAGAGGTATGCTCGTACCACTAGCGAGATACATAGATTTCTCGTTGGTAGGCCATAGAGGCCCAAGTAACGACAGTTATCGTAGAGAGGGATGTTGTTATTACTAAAAGAGATACAGAGCGTGACCAATGCATGCAACTTGAGATTGCATAAGGCTCCATGGATAGACACATGAGGGAGTGAGAGCGCCTGGTATAGGAGATTACTTATTATAGGACACTATATGAGGCGGTTGTCTTGAGAGAGCAAAGGCAGCCAAATTTCTCTACCAAGAGTGCCACTATAGTCGAATCAAGTAGATCAAAGGGTGGTTTGATTAGTCGACCCTCTTAGCAAAAATAGAGACACATTTTGCAACCACACAGGTCTCTCGCACATAGCCAGTAGACATAGAGGTATCCAGGACACGATGATCAACAACAAGATCAACCTATCATGGGGCCTCCACCATATCAGCCTCCTCCCGATGGAGAGGAGCACAAGAGTGGGTAGACATTATACAAATTTTGATGTATAGATTTTTTGTTTTTGATGTACATTTTGATGTAAACATGACCTTTTGATGTATATACATTCATCATCCTTTTGAGCCTCTTGTATATATGTAGTTTTGATGTATAGATATGTATCACACATTTGATGGATGTTGATGTACCATGACATTTGCATTTTTGATGATATCTATGAGATGACATGATTTTGATGCGGTTATTGATGTGTATAATTTCTATTGATATTATGCATGATGTTTAAATAAACTTATATGGTGATGCATGATTATGAGATTATCATGATGTTAATGATTTGTTGATGCAGGATGTGATGACATGATATGATGATATGTGGATATGATTTTTTTTGTATATTTTTAGCTATTTTGATGATATGCATGAATCATGGATGTTAGTTGATATGATTTAGATGATTTGATCTGAGATATGATATGATGGATGCATAGCTAATGATTTTTGGATGCAAGATGCATGCAATACTAATGATGTGATGGATGTTGGATGCATGGGATAGAATTGTTAGTAGGAAGAGTAGAAGAGAGATCAAATGATAGAAGAATAGATGATGTTGATCTGATTTTTTGAGAATCTATTTGTTATGAATGTGGATATGAATGATAGTGAAGATGATATTTGGTGATGTATGAAAAATGTGATGAGTATGCTTTTTCTTTTTAGGGAAAACTAAGTAATTTCATCATAGCAACCCTTATTAATGTAGAAAATAGACACGATGCACCAAAGTATGAAGAACAAGGTAGCTTTGTATCAATTGCCTAGAATTTGACTACAAACAAGAGGAGTATTCCTATTCATACCAAACATATGAAAACCTTGTTATGAGTGCATGGGTTAGAAGTTTAGAGCATGTTGGACTAGTGCATAGAGAGGTATGAAGAACCAAACATGTAAGAGTCATTTTATGTTGTCTGAAACGACTTCCACACACACAAGGCAAGTATTCACCATGGTCATATCGGGTGATCCCACAATAGTGGGTTACACTTTTTAGCCAAACTTGACATTGAAATGAACATTTTGAACTAAATCTTCACTTTCGAACACATATAGCTGCTAAACCATGAAGAATTTGAAGATGATGCAAACTAGTGATTTGTGGCATTTTGTTTGTAGATTCTAAATATTCTTTTAAAAAAAATTGAAATCAAATTGCATTTCTTTTTCCATCTCCTTCGATAACTAGTTTTTAACAATAAACACTATTTTTAAAGAGTGATGTGTACTATAAACCACATAACTTTTTTCTATGAAGGATAAAATTCTTATTTTTTCAAATTTAGATTTGTAACTACAATATCTAGAGGATGCATTTAGTTTCATAATGTTTTATTGAATAATTGTTTAATTAAGTTTTGAAGTCAAACAGATTACAATTTAGACATAGGTTTACTATTAGGAGCATAACTTTTTTGTATGTATCAAAATTCTTCTTCTTTTTTTGGAATAAGGACATCAATACCTAGAGGACGTGTATATTTTAGAATTTTTTTTCTCTATTTTCTATTTTTTTTTATGTGTGAAACAAATACCTTGATGTTCATTGAAAAACCTACATTCACAAGAAATAAAAAATAAAAATAATAATCAAATTAAATGTATTTAAAATTATACTTTTTAGGAAGCTTATAAATAAGGACTACATACTTACAACACATAATTTTTAAATGAATTCATTTGATCCCCCAAAAGGTAAATCAAAAGTGATTTTCTATCAGCATTTTGATAGGTGTAGAGGAGACTCCATTATAGGTATGGTTTAAAACAAGCAGGGTTCTATCCAAGGGGGTTTGATCAAACCCTCTTCAATTAAAATCTTTTAAATGGAACCTTTCAAGGCTTAAATCATTCTATTTTTAAAAAATATGTGATTTCAAGCAAAAAAATCAAGATGTCCCAGAAAGGTTAACCCATTATTGTGGTAGCACCTTATTACAAAATACCCCACAAACACTACATATGAAATCAATGACCATGCCCTATTCCTTCCTCTCTAAATATTTTCAGATATCCTCAAGAGGTCATCAGTATAAGACAAAAAGATAAATCAAAAGAAAAGACCAAAATAAATGAATAAAGTTACCATATCACTTGCCAGAAATATTTGTAGTTTAGAGACATTATCCATTTATTATACCCTGTTTCTAAGTTATCAAATTACTTTTACCTTTATGAGAAAATATGATTTTTAATGCAATATTAAGTCTTTATGATGTTCAATGGATGAATGAAATGTATGAATATGCATTATGATGAATTAATTTTTAAATGCTTTAATGATGCTTATGATATATGATGAATATGATGTATATGTTATCAACTAACTAGAAACATGTTGCTCTAAGTTGGATGCAAGAAAGGTTTGAACCCTATTGTGGGGGAGGAAGAGTATCACCCAGGAGAGAAGGTTGGTGTGGAAACCATTGGTATATCTATCTAGGTAGACACGCACACTCACTACACAGGGTAGGGGAACCTTGTCGAGTATGCTTGAATATTATGTCGGTAAGTGCTAAGCATAAGTTGATAGCTTCTTGATTGATAGGAAATTTAGGTCTGGTTTTCTTTTAACCTTTCTTGATTATTTAAGCCAATTGAGTTAAAGTGTTAAAACTCTTGTGTTTGAGCATGTATGATATTTATTGTGTGTGTGTATATATTTAATATATGGATACCTATATAATGAACATGTATATATGTATGTATATGTGGTGGCACATATATATGTATGTATGTAGATATGAGCATACGTAGATAGAAATATCTATGTATACTCATACATAGATATGTAATACATATGTGAACATTCACATCGATATATATATATATATTGTATATATACATAATAATATATAGTATTATTATGTTTAAATGATGGTAATATATATAAAGTTAAGTGATTGATGTATATATATATATATATGTAATATTATGCATATTATTATTATCCTAAATATAGGATGGTAGCCATATTAAATGGGAGTTAAGCCATGTGATATAGTGGTATATATGCCATGAATTTAGGCAAGAATGATAAATAATTTTTAATGGTGTTCAAACCATTTAAGGCTTCCACTTTAGGCGCCATATCTTGCATTAAGATAGTGACAATGTTGCCACGCATAGTGGCCAAGTTAATTGCAGGTTAATCATTGTTTAAACAGCCTTATAAAGGGTGCCTTGACTGAGTCAAATGGGCACTAAAAGTATTATATAATTAGCAAGGTGTATGCCATGACGGGCATGTTAAGGTGGCAGCAATGTCATGCAAAAGGCAATAGATATAACTACTATTTATAGTTGTTGCTAAACATGAGAACTATGTGCCATATCTTGCACTGTATAAATGCTAATTTGCCACACCAAGATAAGAATGTTTAACTGATTAAAATAAGGTATAATGTAGCCCACAAATGGGGTACAGGAATAAGAGTTTTAATTGCATTTGTATTAAATTTCCAACATGCTAGTAGTAATACTTGTTCTCCCATGTTTTAACTGCCAACAAATTGAAAAAGGTTGCACCCAATAATCCATGTCAAATTGGAAGGAGTTAAAGTTGGTTTGAAAGTCATTTTGCAATTGATTTTGTACAACTAATTCCCACAGCTAACAAAGAGGTTTGAGAGGTGGCAACAAATAAGAAAAAGTATAGCTTTCTTGAAGGGATTGACCACTTCTCCTTTGTAGTATAAAACAAGAACAACATATCACTATTTGGTTGTTCATTTGCAATTCATTTTCAATTTATTTTGTGCATTCACTTTGTCATTTGAGAGAAACAATATATTTGAGAGTTAGAGAGCATAGATTATTGTGAAGTTTATGAGGAGATTATAGTTTGAGTGCAAGTGCATTGGAAATTTGTATTTCAATTTTTTTTAAGTGGGAGAAAAGGCTAAGTTGAGTAGTTGTGGTTATCATTTGATGCAATAGCAAAGAAGAGAGTTGAGAATAGATAAGACAATAGAATGAGTCATTGAGTGCATTGAGCAAGGAGTTGCAAGAAACTCGATTTGAGCTATTTTAATCCAGTCATGCTTAAGATATATCTTTCTCTTTCTTATTTTAATTCTAAAACCAAGTTTTACTACTATTTGAATATGTTTGTGCTATCATTGCATGCATATTGATGTTATTAGAAGGTGTGTGAGTGCATGTACAAATGGCTAGATTACCTATGCATAGATCTAAATTAGAATACAAGAGACAAATTGGATTAGGGAATCAAAATATCATGATAAATAGTTATCATGAATTACATTATTAGATTATGAAGCATTACATGATTATAAGCATTATGGGTAAAAGCAAGAAGTTGGGTCCACAAAGAGGGGAAGTTTTGGCCAAAACGAAAAAAATTGCAGGAAACACGTACGCTTTTTTAAAAAATGTGTGCACGCTTTGGATTGAGTACCCGAGCCTAAATCCAAACGTGTATGTGTTTAGATTCAGGTACGCACCCTAAAATGTGTACATGTTACAAAACGCATGTGCGTTCATAACGCGTACGCGTTTCTTAAAGCTATTTATTTTTTAAAATTAATGATTGTGTTATTCATTTTCTCAGTTCATTTTGTCTGCACGCCTGAGGGAGAGCTCAATTCGCATACACATTTCTAAGGGCCCAGTTCAACAAAACTTTCACTGCCACCTCCTCCGTCGACACAACCAACCTCAGCGACCTCCAGGTCTGTTGAATTTTGCTTTTTTTTTGCTTTATATCTTGCATTTTTGTTTTTTAATTGTTATTTAGTTTTTGTTTGTTTTGTTTGTTTTAAGTTTAATATTTTATAGTTTTTAAATTGTATTTAAAACCAAAAACATCAACCAAACCAAAAACGTTAAATTATAAATTGAAAACCATAAAAACTAAACCTAAATCAACTAGAATTTAACCTAAATTGGACACATTTAACTTAGAAATCAAAACCCTAAACCCTAGGTTCGAAAAAACATAGACCTAAAAAATAAAACCCTTAATCCTAGGACCTAAACCCTAAAACCTAAACCTAAAACCCTAAACCCTAAAACCTAAACCTATATTAGATTTATAATGTCTAGATTTGTTTTCTTTTTACTAGCCCTGAAATCACACATAATCCTTAGATAGGTCTATTCATGCTTAGGTGCACAACAAAATAATGAGGTCACATTAAAAAAAAAATAGATAACCAAACATTAGGATTGTAAGTTGTGTATTATACTTATTTTTCTTATTCTCATCAAGGCAATCATTTTTGTGAACTATTTACTAGGGGATGTGAGACTAATAGTTTCATTGCACTATCTAAACCTATTTATTTTTATTAGCTTTTTTAACATATTTGCAACATTCTTTATATTATAAAATTTATCTAACATAGCTCTCCAATCCCCACCACATCATAAAAAAATGATACTTTACATCAACATGCTTCATTTATATATGAAAGTTTAGGTTCTTTACCAAGCTAATGGCACACTAAATATTGCATTAATTTCTAACTACAACAGGACCCAACCCAACATCTAAACACAAGCTATAAATATAACTAAAATCCTTAAAGACAAGAGTAGCTACAACATACTTTGTCATTATAGTAGCTATAGAAACCACAACGTGCTACTCACTCATCCAATTTATTGTACCACTAAACAAACTAAACGCAAACACTAGTTGACCTCCTACTATCTGCATCTCATAATAAATCTAAGTTAATAAATATCTAAATCTCAAATAAATTGCAAGTACCTCTAACCTTTCTATGATATAAGTCACCTATTGAACCATTGCCCCTCTTTTACAAGAAATTGTTACCTTTAGGTTGCAAGTGATTTGTAGTAATACTGCCAATTTATTGCAAGTGTCTTATAGTACCTCCTTTCTAGAAAATATAATACTTTGTAGTTACCCACAAATACATGTAAAGAATCTCTCAATTTCTACCATTACAACACCTTTAAAAATGCATTCAATCTACACATAGATTCACATCCACCTTCTTTATTAAATTAATTTACAAATTCTCGCACATAGATGCCTCTTGATGGGGGCCCCTTACTATTACATCTTGAAGGAGATCAATAAATTGAGGACCACCAATAGGATTCATAGGCGGGTTCTTAGCCTTCCCCTCATTCCCACTTTGACGGGTGACATGATGCCTAGGAGGCATCTTTCATTGACAATCAATGCATAGGTTAGGACATACATAGAATCATCTAAAAAGCATCACTAAGGCATGGCATTCATTAGTCCAAGATAGAATGATACAATAATTTAAAATTAACAACCACACACCACTCAATTTTAACCTTGCAAGGAAAATGAAACCACATGGTTACTAGAAGATAAAGTGCTCAAATTTAACCAAGGGTACATGTACATGACTTTAATTGTATAATTTAATGTGTACATGCTATGGATTTTTGTGTTATGGATTTTTTAATGTTATAAATTGAATGTGTCTTCAAATGAAATGTATTTTGAATTTGTGCACGTTCAATGTGACTTAAATAACTTTCAAATTATGTACATTATTTAATTTAAAGTTTGTTGATATATATTTTTTAATTGTTTAACATGCAATTTCCATTTCATTGTTCACATGGAGCCTGAATTTAACATAGAGGATTTTACACCTAATGCACAACCTAAAGATCCCATACATCCAGATCCACCACCACAACAAAACCCCACACCTCCACACTCTCCACCTCCTAACCCCCCATTCCCTATAGTAGATCAAGCTTAGTTAAGAGAGAGCATTAGAGAAAACCTTAATGTGATTCAAGAAAATTATACATTTGATAAAAAATGAGCCTAATATCCCCACCATCTCGCATGATTTGCATCTTCGATGAAAACTATTGTTGATTTTGTTCAATCTATTGATGTGGACCTAGATAGGTTCCATCAATGGAGAGAAGAGAGGAGACAATTCTATGCAGATGGATTGTCCTATAAAGAAATTAATGACCTTAAAATTACCAAACAATCCATTTTCCAACATTTTTCTAGCCCCCAAACAAACAAACCGATTCCACCCACCAAAAAATGAATTACAATTAAATGGTGTAGGCACCTGCAAATAGCTGCAAGTTTTTGGGATAGGTGGTGGATGGTGTTTGATACTCCACCACATGGAAATTGTGAGGTGCCCCTATACTTTTTGAGAAATTTATGGGTTGAGTTTGAGTTGGGTTTAAAACCCAACTATTTTGATATGAGATCATTTTAGGGAGCTAGGCATGGCATGCCTCAACATAGATTAGGAGCACGTGTCGATTATCAATGATGTGCTCTGATTGCTCCTATTGTTGCTCCTTCTTCTCCTGGTGTTCCTGTTGCATTTCAGCAGCAGATGATGTTGTCGACATTAGGAGCATTGAGTTCTCTTTCAGGACATATCACTCATCAAACTACACACGTGGCAACTGAAGTGGGAAATAAAGAGCATGGAGGCTCAAGCTATGGGCATACTCATGCATCCACTTTAGGTGACCCACATGCATCTAGGATGAAGTCATATATGAATTTACTATATTCTGAGGATCATCCTACACAGTTATGTTCATCTTTTGAACTTAGGCACATTTAAATAATTTGTTTGAAATGTGCAAAATTCATGTAAATAATAACATCAAATTATATATATAATATATTATTAATTCAAGAAGTGTTTATTGTAGATGCATGATCACACGATGCCTGAATCTCATTATGATTGTGTCTATATTTCGAGTGCTGTAGATTTGGGCTCACCTTTTGGTCAGGTAAAAACCAATATATATTTTAATTTATGTGGACATATCTAATTTAATTTGAATTTGTACACGTGTGAAATGATATATTATATCTAGATGCAGGGAGGTCATGTGATACTGAGTAATAACCAACCACAAGTTGTGGTGAGTGCTCCCGAGTCATCATGAGCTCAAGTGCGTGCTTTCAAAATTTTGTTAAGTTTAAATTAAATACACATCATAGATCTAATTTAATTTGAATTTGTACACATGTGTGAATGATCTATACATTGTTGTATCTATATGTAGGGATTTCATGTGATACCCATGGCAGGCGCACCTGAGACATCGTTAACATTTATGCATGGGAAATCTCAGGTGCGTGATCATGAGGTCATATCATTCGAGGTTGTAAACTTTACTAAATCTCCTATACAATTTTTAGGGACCTTTTAAATATATATATTTGAGGTTTTAACATATTGTTTACTTTATATGAATATGCAGGATATAGTAGATCAAGCATTTGGACCTTCTCAATTGACAGTTATGCTACCCGTTGAACAAAATGTGCCAATAGATTCACATGATCATATGGTAATTTATGCATACTAAAAATATTTTTTATTGTATTTACTAGATATTTAATTAAATATATTTTTATCAAGTTTATATTTTCAAGTTTATATGTTAAATTATATCAAAATTTATGAATAACTTTAAATCTAATTTCAAGTTTCTTATACTCTTTTACAACATGATACGGGTACATCTAGTCCACGTAGAGCAAAGAGGAGACTTGATTTGACTGATCACGCTGATAGTTAGATGGTTTTTAAATTTTCTAGACTATAGATCTCTACTTTTATCTAAATATATGTGTTGGACTTGACATATACATTTTGAACATGTTATTTCATGGGCCATTTCACATACATTATATCAATTAATATGATCATGTTTGTGTTTATTTATATTAGTTGACTTTAATATGATGATTATATATGCACTCAATTATGATTGTGTTATGTTCATTTTGATGATTATATGCACTCATGTATGTATAGATATTTTATCTAATTTTCAAGTAATATGCACTATATAAATTCTTATCTATAATCAAATTTCATATATATAATGTATCACATGGTTAGGTGACATTAAAACATTCCTCAAATAGTTTAGATCATATTCATAAAAAATTAAGGGTAGATAATTTTAACTATTTTCCAATTCTAGCAAATATTTGAATCACTGAACAAAAATATATCTCCTTGTATGTATAAAATGTATAATCTATACAATTGAACAATTATATAAAATGTAGTAAATACAAGACATGATTTGTATAAGATAAAATTGGAACAAGATATTTAAAAAGTGACTAATAAGTTCATTGAAGTTCATACATCGAACAAACATATATAATGTATATTGGTGTTTAATACAACTATATAACATGATGAAACATATATGTGCATGTAGATACAATTAAAGCTTATCAACTTTTAGGTCGAGACCACAAATTGATATTTACATAGTCTCTTGATAAAAAAAATTTATAGTGACAATCACATGGTAGACCGACTTGATGAGAACCTGCAAAAATAATTAATGTAAGTAAAGTAACTATAGTTTTATGAGTCTTTTAACTAAATAATTCATGTGAGAAAAGAACAATATATAGTTGTATATGCATAAAATTGGTCATGTCTAGTTAATCCTGGCATTTAATTAAATATTTATTATTTAATTAATTTCTCTAAAGTCCTCTACATATGATTAAATTTAATTAATTTAATTATATTGTTCATTCACTTTATTCTTCCACCTTAATTAAATAAATTCACTTTATTTAATTATTTCACATTCATATGTCTACTTAATCAATTAAATAAATATCTTTTATTTATCTTAATTAATTATCACCTCTTGAATTTAATTAAGTCTTTTGATTTAATTAAATTTAAATATTTCCTTTCTCCTATTCAAATCTTTCTTCTAATTAATTAAATATTTTATTTAATTAATTTCATCTGCATGTCATTTCCTAAAAATTTAATTAAATATCTTTATTTAATTAATGTCCATATATTTAATTATGAAATCTTTTATTATTCTTCAAATCTTAATTAAATGATTATTTAATTGAGAAAAATCTCCATGTCACCCATAAATAAATAATTGAATTTATAATTCAGTATTTATCTTCTTAAATCTTTCCAAAATCTTCTAAAAAGATGATTTTTTATCATCTCATCTTATCTCTTCCATGAAAGAGGAAACAAATCCTGCTTTCTATTTTTCTTCTATTTCTCTCTCCAGTCTTCTCCATCTTCGATTGTTCGATCTGCCAGAATTATCATAGCCGTTGATCGCATCATCCAATCACAATCCTTCAAAAGCTCTATAAATATGCCTACATATCCAAGAATTTATGAGATTTACGATTAAGCAATAGGCGATTAGAGAATAGTTGCATTCAGTTAGCATTTATTATCAGCATTTAAGAGCATTCGTGATCATAGTTTCTTTATCAAGTAATCATAGCAATCTACAATCATGCATCGTTTAATCAACATAATCATATCTTACCTTAGCATGCATTCATCATCTACAATCTCATTATTTGGGATGATTGTTTGTTGAGCCTGGCAAAATCTGAGAGCAACAGCTGGAATCGACAAAATTATCGGAGATAGAGGACGATAGGACGCTTTCAAAGGAGCTGTTGTTTTAAGAGTTTGCTTTACTTTTCAATTAGTTTCCTTTGATTTAATGTCTTATTGGTGTGTTGGTTTATATTTCATTAATTAGCTCACATATTCGAGCACACAATAGTAAAACTTAGAAAATTGGATCTTATAAATTCCTTACAAATTCAAGTTATGTTTGCCATAGGATGGATTAAGGGGACCTAAGATGATATAGCTTAAGGGCTCCTAAGAGAATGCCTTAAGGGGAGTTAAGAGAATGACTAAAGGGGATGCAAGAGGGTGGATTAAGGGGAGTTAATAGAATGACTTAAAGGGATGCAAGAGAGTGGATTAAGGGGAGTTGATAGAATGAATCAAAGGGATGTAAGAGGGTGGATTAAGGGGATGCATATCATGAACCCTAGGATATGGTTTAATGGGTCCTAAGAGGATGACTTAAGGGGAATTATGAGAGTGACTTAAGGGATGCAAGAGGGTCGATTAAGGGGATGTAAGAGGATATGACTTAAGGTTCCTTTAAGAGGATGGCTTAAGGGGATGCAAGAGGGTGGATTAAGGGGAGTTGATAGAATGACTTAAAGGGATGTAAGAGGTTGAATTAAGGGGAGTTGATAGAATGACTTAAAGGGATGTAAGTAAGAGGGTGGATTAAGGGGAGTTGAGAGAATGACTTAAAGGGATTAAGCATCTCATGAACCCTAGAAACCCTAAACCATAGGACCTAAAGCCTAGGAGATGAACCCTAAACCATTAACCCATATAGATTTGTTATTCGAAGCACCTCATGAACCCTAGAAACCCTAATTGTTTCAAGAGGATGGCTTAAGGGGAATTATGAGAGTGACTTAAGGGATGCAAGAGGATATGACTTAAGGGTCCTTTAAGAGGATGGCTTAAGGGGATGCAAGAGGGTGGATTAAGGGGAGTTGATAGAATGACTTGAGAGGATGTAAGAGGGTGGATTAAGGGGAGTTGATAGAATGACTTAAAGGGATGTAAGAGGGTGGATTCAGGAGAGTTGAGAGAATGACTTAAAGGGATGTAAGAGGGTTGATTAAGGGGAGTTGAGAGAATGACTTAAAGGGATGGCATAAAGGGATTAAGCATCTCATGAACCCTAGAAACCCTAAACCCTAAACCATAGGATCTAAAGCCTAGCAGATGAACCCTAAACCCTTTAAACCCATATAGATTTTCTATTATAAGCATCTCATGAAACCTAGAAACCATAAACCCTAAACCATATGACCTAAAGCCTAGGAGATGAACCCTAAACCATTAACCCATATAGATATGTTATTCTAAGCATCTCATGAACCCTAGAAACCATAAACCCTAAACCATAGTGCCTAAAGCCTAGAAGATGAACCTTAAACCATTTAAACTCATATAGATTTGTTATTCTAAGCATCTCATGAAACCTAGAAACCGTAAACCCTAAACCATAGGACCTAAAGCCTAGTAGATGAACCCTAAACCATTAACCCATATAGATTTGTTATTCTAAGCATCTCATGAACCCTAGAAACCCTAAACCCTAAACCATATGACCTAAATCCTAGCAGATGAACCCTAAACCATTAACCCATATAGATCTATTATTCTAAGCATCTCGTGAACCCTAGAAACCCTAAACCCTAAACTATAGAACCTAAATCCTAGAAGATGAACCCTAAAACCTTTAAACCCATATAGATTTGTTATTCTAAGCATCTCATGAACCCTAGAAACCCTAAACCCTAAAACCATTGGACCTGAAGCCTAACAGATGAACCCTAAACCATTAACCCATATAGATTTGTTATTCTAAGCATCTCATGAACCCTAGAAACCCTAAACTCTAAACCATAGGACCTAAAGCCTAACAGATGAACCCTAAACCATTAAACCATATAGATATGTTATTCTAAACATCTCATGAACCCTAGAAACCCTAAACCCTAAACCATATGACCTAAAGCCTAGAAAATGAACCCTAAACCCTTCAAACCCATATAGATTTGTCATTCTAAGAATCCCATCAAACCTTGAAACCGTAAACCCTAAATCATAGGACCTAAAGCCTAGGAGATGAACCCTAAACCATTAACCCATATAGATATGTTATTCTAAGCATCTCATGAACCCGAGAAACCCTAAACCCTAAAACATAGGACCTAAAGCCTAGCAGATGAACCCTAAACCCTTTAAACCCATATAGATTTGTTATTCTAAGCATCTCATGAAACATAAAAATCGTAAAAACCCTAAACCATAGGACCTAAATCCTAGGAGATGAACCCTAAACCATTAACCCATATAGATCTATTATTCTAAGCATCTCATGAACCCTAGAAACCCTAAACCCTAAACCATAGGACCTAAAGCCTAGTAGATGAACCCTAAACCCTTTAAACCCATATAGATTTGTTATTGTAAGAATCTCATGAAACCTTGAAACCGTAAACCCTAAACCATAGGACCTAAAACCTAGGAGATGAACCCTAAACCATTAACCCATTTAAATATGTTATTTTAAGCATCTCATGAAACCTTGAAACCATAAACCTTAAACCATAGGACCTAAAGCCTAGGAGATGAACCCTAAACCATTAACCCATATAGATATTTTATTCTAAGCATCTCATTAACCCTAGAAACCCTAAACCCTAAACCATAGGACCTAAAGCCTAGGAGATGAACCCTCAACCCTTTGAACCCATATAGATTTGTTATTCTAAGCATCACATGAAACCTAGAAACCGTAAACCCTAAATCATAGGACCTAAAGCCTAAGAGATGAACCCTAAACCATTAACCCATATAGATTTGTTATTCTAAGCATCTCATGTACCCTAGAAACCCTAAACCCTAAACCATATGACCTAAAACCTAGGAGATGAACCCTACACCATTAACCCATTTAGATTTGTTATTCTAAGCATCTCATGAAACCTAGAAACCGTAAACCTTAAACCCTAAGACCTAAATCCTAGGAGATGAACCCTGAACCTTTAACCCATGTAGATTTGTTATTCTAAACATATCATGAACCCTAGGATATGAAGATTTTAAACCCTTAACCCTAGGATCTAAAGCCTAGGAGATGAACCCTAAACCCTTAAAACCCATATAGATTTGTTATTTTAAGCATGTCATGAACCCTAGGATATGAAGATCCTAAACCCTTAACCCTAAGACCTAAATCCTAGGAGATGAATTAAGGGGATGAAAGAGGATGGATTAAGGGTAGATATACAAGGATAGATTAATGGTACATAAGAGGATGGCTTAAGGGGTGTTGAGAGAGTGACTTAAGGGGATGCAAGTGGATGGATTAAGGGTAGATATATATGGATATGGCTTAAGGGGTCCTAAGAGGATGGCTTAAGGGGTGTTGAGAGAGTGACTTAATGGGATGCAAGAGGATGGATTAAGGGTAGATATACGAGGATATGGGTTAAGGGGTCCTAAGAGGATGGATTAAGGGGAATTAATAGAGAGACTTAAGGGGATGCAAGAGGATGGATTAATGGTACATAAGAGGATGGCTTAAGGGGTCCTAAGATGATGGATTAAGGGGAATTAATAGAGAGACTTAAGGGGATGCAAGAGGATGGATTAAGGGTAGATCTAAGAGGATATGGATTAAGGGGTCCTAAGAGGATGGCTTAAGGGGTGTTGAGAGAGTGACTTAAGGGGATGCAAGAGGATGGATTAAGGGTAGATATACAAGGATATGGATTAAGGGGAATTAATGGAGATACTTAAGGGGATGCAAGAGGATGGATTAATGGTACATAATAGGATGGCTTAAGGGAAATTAATAGAGAGACTTAAGGGGATGCAAGAGGATGGATTAAGGGTAGATATATGAGGATATGGCTTAAGGAGTCCTAAGAGGATGGCTAAAGGGGTGTTGAGAGAGTAACTTAAGGGGATGCAAGAGCATGGATTAAGGGTAGATATACGAGGATATGGATAAGGGGTTCTAAGAGGATGGATTAAGGGGAATTAATAGAGAGACTTAAGGGGATGCAAGAGGATGGATTAATGGTACATAAGAGGATGACTTAAGGGGTCCTAAGAGAATGGCTTAAGGGGATATGAAATCAATTATAAAAATTTTACAAAATGAAAATGAATAATTTAGTTTTATATTTATACTATCAATTAAATGTATCTAGAACTATATATAGTTACTTGTCTCTAGATTCAAATTCCATTGTAATATATATGCATGTCCTCTCTTTTTTGTAATGCATCTAGTTTTGGGAGACTTGTGATGAGCTCAATTAATGGCTCAATTTTGATAGGATCCATTGCATATTTGTTGTTGCTATCATAGACTTTGACACTTGGTTGTTGATATATTCCTTAAAACCATAGACTTTGGACATAAGCTTTATCTTTGTGACTTCAATGACATTATCATGCTATGAGAATTATCTATGTTGAATTTCATAGTAGTTGAATAAATGTTACTAAGGTAATTATAGATATACATTTGTTTGTGCGTGCTAATGCTATTTTGCAGGTTTCCACTAAAATGTTGATGTCAACAAAGCCTACTACGTGGGAGAGATTCTTGCTAGTTGGTCGGTTACCAAGAAGTCATGAAGCTGATCATTAAGAAGTTAAAGCAGGAAAACTCTCATGGAGGGAAATTCCTAATTCAAACAAAAGAATGTAACCACCTTTTTAATGGTCATATTTTTTGTTGAGAAAATCTAGGGAGTGTGTTGTGCTAGATTCCCATTGAAGCAAGTCTGCTTTGACCAATTTAGTGCATGCATAACTTCCTCCATATTTTTCTATGCTCCTATTTTGATGGATTCAACTGCCTAGGTAGTGAGGGATAGTCAGTAGTTTTCTCCCTATAAATAATGGTCAGATGCTCCTTTTGAGGAGGTTGGACATTATGAGTTTGTACTCACATTTTCTAGTTTTACAGTTCTATGGCTGAGATGTACTTATGCTTTTAAGAAATAATATGATATTTTGAGTTGCTACATTTGAGTTAGTATAAGGGAGACTCACTCAAGGGGGCCCACTTGGTGAGAATTCCATCTATTAGTCTAGAAGTCATTTTCTGTTCAGTAGTTAGTTTCAATTTTAGCAACTGTCTGTTCCTGCAGCCACTGAAATTCCATTTTGTGTTTGTTCTTACAACCAAGATAGATAGAGTAGTTTCCTGTCTGTTTGTTGAGATTTCCATTTCTATCTTTCATTTTTAGTCTAGTTGATTAATGCTTAGTGTAAATGTTGATTATGCTCAGTATTTCAGTTGATTTCTTTCCAACACTTCATTTTCGACATTGTTTCTTTCCTAGTTTATGGATGATTGCAATGAAGTCCTAGTGCACATACAATGCTGACCCATTTCAAATTTATGTCCCTGGGTTGACAAGTGAAATGCACCTTCATGATGAGTAAGATAGCTACTTAGTGTAGATGTTCAATCTCTAAGTCACAACCCTAAAGACTTAGTTATTAAACCATTGTAGGAGGCCAACATTTTTTGGCACCGCTGTCGAGGATGGTGTCAAACTAGGAAGTTCTTTGGAGTCATTGGTAGTTTCTTTCTTGCTGTAGTATTTTTGAAAGTTTTCTCTTAGTATACCCATCACTTAGGAAAGTAATGACCCCCTATTCTTTCACCAATTCTTTGTGTGAGTTGGCTGATACTGAGTTGATACCGCATGCATAGAGGAAGGAGGAAAGATGCTCATGGGAGATTTCTTCCTAATGACCCTGATCCATTCCAGCTAGCTGAACATCCAAATCTGCCAAGGGATGAAGAAGAAGAAGCACACCCTTTTGCTAATGCATTTCCCAATCTAACCAATTTTGACACTTCCTTTCAAGACCAAAATATGATTGAGAATCACCTTGCTTTGGAACTTCATCAAGCAGGAATGGTGATGAGAATAATGAGAATAGACATAGAAACAAAACTAACCAGCCAACTTTTCCATTCCCCATTTGCTCATTAGAATAAAGTTGACAACCTCAAAAATATCCCTACTTTAGTCCTTCCCAAGTTCTATGGACTTGTCACAAAAGATCATGACACGTTCTTGTTTGAGTTTGATATCCTTTGCAGAAGCTATGACTATACCACTCATGCTCATAGGCTTAAGTTATTTCCTACCACTTTATAAGAAGCTGCATTGAGATGGTTTATGAGCTTAGGCAGGAATACTGTGGAGACTTGGGATGACATGAAGACAAAATTCCTTGAGAAGTATAAGGAATATTACAGGGGTAGTGACATGAGAGGAGATGACATCTTTAGGATGTAGCAGAAGGAAGATGAGAGTTTGGAGGATTACATTTCAAGGTTTTTGTTTTTCCTACAAAATTATCCACATCATACACTTAATAAAGAATCTCAAAAGCTACTATTCTTGAGAGGAATCAATGACAACTGTAGTGATGCTTTGGACCTAATGGGAGAAGGAGATATCACCCAAGTTCATTGGGATGATATTAAGAAGATATGCCATAACTATTCTAGGGCAGCTTCAAAGAAAGGAAGAGGTTACCAATCCTCTATGGGTAAATCATCCACCAATGGAGTTTCAAGGATGGATATTACTCACTTGTTGGCAGATTTCAAGCAAGACATCATAAACAATCTAGCTACTCAATTGATTACACTACAAAAAAAGAAGAAGCAGGAAGAGGCAGAGGCAATGTTGGTAGAATATTGCCCTCATTGCAGACAAAAGAAGGACTACAGATGCAAAATGGTGGCTAACATTGATAGCAAGCAAATCCCACCTGATCTCAAGCCAATCCAGGGTGATGATGATCAAGTCTACTACATTGCACAAAGGAGACCATGGGCTCCAAGACAAGGTATACCACCAGATCCATTATCTTTTTTTGGGCCTTATTTTAATTCTTATGCATCTAGTAACCAATGGCAACCCCCATATCCATCCAAATATGGAGGATATCCACCATAGCCTTGGAATAACCCTCCAAATACTTGGCCCAATCACCAAAACTCTCCACCCTAATGGCAACAACCTCAGGGGAATCGACAACAGTTTCAGGGAAATTAGCAACCACCTCCAGGAAACTGGCAAGAAACATCTCAATGGAGGGGAGGACAACAATGGCCAAACCAGACAACTAGTTACATGCAACCACCTTCACAGCCCCAACAACCTGCTATAAAGCCTCCACCTACTAGCTCAAGTTCAAGCACACCTAGACCTAATTAGTTACTAGCTCAACCCACACCTAACCCAAATAACAAACCACAACAACAACAACCAGTATACTTTGCAGATCCTAATCAATTCCATGCATATGTTGTGAGTGTAAGTGACATTCACTTGCGATCAAGAACTACTTTACCAAATCCCTCCACTCCTATTATCACTGAGCTTCGTGTGGAAGAAGAGGACCCTCTGAATGTCCCCATTCAGCCAAGTGTGCCTAAAAATCTTGAACTAGTTCCAGTTTAGCAGACTACACAAGATCCACCATCTCCTCAAAGGTTGGAGGTTGCTAATGGAGGAAACAACCTTTGACATTTTGGATCAGTTGAAACACATATGTGTCAAGATACATTTGTTTCAAGCCATAAAAGATGTCTCAATATATGGAAAAGCAATGAAAGAAGCATGCCTCAAAAAGCTAGGGAGGAAAAAGGACCCCACAACGGTTCATGTAGTAGGACAGTTAGCAGACATCATGCTTGGAAAAGTTGCAGTCCCTAAGTACACTGACCTAGGTAGCCCTGTGGTGGGAGTTGTCATAAATGGAGTCCAAATAAGGAATGCTCTGATTGACTTGGGAGAAGCAATAAATGTGATGACCAAGGATATCCTGCAACAACTAAATGTTGCAAACATGAGACCTACTCCTACTGTCTTGCAGCTTGCTGATAGTTCCACTGTCAAACCTAATGGTATAGTAGAGGACCTTGTGGTAGCTCTGGATTCTTGGGAGTATCCAGTAGATTTTATGATTCTTTCTCCTAAAGCTACACTAGGTGGGCACCCCATTATCCTAGGGAGGCCATGGTTGGGCACAACAAATGCCTACATTGGATGTCAGTCAGGAGACATGACCATTTCTGATGGGAAGAGTACCAAAAAGCTTGTTCTCTACCCTCCTACTCAACCATCCCATGACATGGAGAACACCATATGGCCACATGTTGAAGAAGAGGCTGAGGAAGTCAATTTTGTGGCACAACTCATGATGTTAGGCAAAAGGTCTTTCATGGAACTACATGAGGAAGATGAAGTGCTATCCCACATAATTCTGAACCATTGTGAGGTGCATGAAGAGTCATCTACTCATGAATCTGGTTCTGCCAGTTCAGTGAAGACACTTCTGCCCGCTCTTCCTGCAACAAAACTTCCTACAGCAACCGACATGCTCCATACATTGCTGCCACATGAACTAAAAATGCCAAGTATTAGTGAAGCTTGTATGGTAGAGTTAACCACACAAGTACCAGTGTTAGAAGGAAAACATCTAAATATTAACAACAAGCCGAGTCAAGAGCAACAATTGTCTTTGAAAAATCTGTTGAAGACCCACTAGCATGCATTTGCATGGGACTACCATGACATGAAGGGATTGGATCCTAAGCTCTACACTCATATGATATATATTAGAGATGATTGCACACTAGTAAGGCAGCCACAAAGAAGAATCAACCCTGCATTAAGAGAAATAGTAAAAGGGGAACTTCAAAAATTATTGGATGTAGGATTTATCTACCCCATCTTAGACAGTCAGTGGGTGTCCCCATTGGTTATTATGCCCAAAAAGGGAGGAAAGTGGAGAGTTTTTGTTGACTACAAGGAGCTCAACTCTGCCACTAAAAAGTATCATTTTCCCCTTCCTTTCATAGACCAAGTACTGGACTCCCTTGCAGGCAAGCAATATTTTTCTTTTCTAGATGGATTCAGTGGCTACAAAAAACTATAAATTGTCCCTGAGGATCAAGAGAAGACTGCCTTTACCTATCCATGGGGGACCTATGCCTACTTTGTGCTTCAATTTGGATTGTGCAATGCACGTGCAACTTTCCAGAGGGCAGTCATTAGTATATTTTCAAACATCTCACATGATTGCATGGAAATTTATATGGATGATTTCACTACCTATGGTGATGATTTTGTAGAAGCCCTAGAAAATATAAGGAAGGTCTTACAGAGATGTGAAGATCATAACCTGTCCTTGAATAGTGAGAAGTGTTTCATGATGATGCAGGAAGGGGTAGTCCTTGGGCACTACATCTCTAAAAAGGGAATTCAAGTAGACCTAACCAAGATTGAAGTAATCACCAATCTACCTATTCCTGCAAAACAATAAGATGTTAGGAGTTTCTTGGGTCATGCAAGGTACTATAGGCGTTTCATCAAATATTTCAGCAAAATGGTAGAACCACTATACAATCTTCTCACTAAACATGTTGAATTCCAATTGACAAAGGATTGTGACAAGGCATTCTTTGATCTAAAAGCAACTTTAACCCATGTTCCTGTACTCAAAGGTCCTAATTGGGAGCTTCCTTTTCACATTCATACAGATGCATCAGACTATGCTGTAGGAGCAGTATTGGGACAAAAAGAAGGAACAATTGAGAATGCTATCTATTTTGTCAGCAAAAACTTACAAGGGGCTGAATTCAATTACACAGTGATAGAAAAAGAAATGTTGGCAGTCATCTATACCCTTAACAAATTTAGACACTACATAACAAGCTATCAGATTTTTATTCATACAGATCATGCAACAATAAGATACCTCATGAATAAGCCCCTCATTTCAGGAAGACTGGGAAGATGGTTGTTGCTGATGCAGGAGTTTGACATCACCATTGTTGATAAACCAGGAAAAGCAAATGTTGTAGCAAATTTTCTTTCTAGACTGACTACATTAGAAGATAATCAAGTCATTGATGACTCTTTCCCTAATGAACATTTGTTTTCTAATAATATGCATACACCTTGGTATGTTGACATAGCCAATTACCTAGTTATAGGGAGAGTTCCTCCTCATTTCTCTCCAAAAGAGAGAAGGGTACTCATTGAGAAAACCTTTCCTTTTTCATCAATTTCAGGCTGGTTGTTCTACACTAGACCAGACCATGCCATGAGGAGATGTGTAAGGGAAGATGAGACATATGATATATTGCATGCATGTCATAATCAACCCTGTGGAGGGCATTTTACAACCAAGAGGACATCGATGAAGATTCTCAACACAGGATATTATTGGCCCACACTTCATAAGGATGGAGGCTGATATACAAGGAAGTGTGATAGATGCCAGAGGATGGGCCACCCAACAAAGTCTGATGAGATGCCTCTTTACCCCTAGGTAGTAATCACTCCATTTGATAAATAGGGACTGGATTTTGTAGGACCCATTGATCCTCCATCAAATGGTAAATCCTACATCCTGGTTTGCACTGACTATGCGACCAAGTGGGCTGAAGTTAAAGCAATGAAGCATGCAAGAGCTAATAAGGTTGAAAATTTCTTTATGAGGAAATTTTCACTCGTTATGGGGTTCCAAGGGAGATAGTGACTAATCAAGGGGCTCAATTTACATCAACCCTTGTCACAAAACTAGTTAATGAATATAATGTGAGGCACATGAAGTCTACTCCTTATCACCCTCAGGCCAATGGCCAATCTGAGGTGACCAACAGGGAAATTGAAGCAATTCTGAAAAAAATAGTGGCTCTTCATAGGAGAGATTGGGAAAATAGGCTACCAAAAGTTGTTTGGGCCTATAGGACCAGCTGGAAAACAACCACAGGCTTTACTCCTTTTGAGTTACTATATGGGAAGACAACTATGATGCTGATTGAATTTGAGCATAAGACTCTTAGGACTGCACTAGACTTAGGAATGGATATCTCTAAAGCACAAAAGGATAGACTCATGCAGCTGAATAACTTGGATGAGATGAGAAAGACAACCCTACATCATACCGAGGTAGTGAAAAACCAAAGGATCAAATGGCATGATAAGTACATAAAGGACAAGAAGTTTTAGCCTGGTGACTGGGCACTCCTTTATGACTCTAGGTATCAAGACAATGCGGGTAAATTGCAGACTAGATGGTTGGGACCGTACAAGGTTGCAAAAGTATTTCCCAATGGAGTTGTACAACTCACAACCATTGAACCCGTCAGATTCAAACTTCTAGTCAATGGTCACTATCTAAGGTTGTATCACAAGCCAACGTCCAAGGAAGAATTCATGCAACAATATAACCAGCACCCAACCCCCGAACTTCCTGCAACCGAAGGAAGCGGACCTAGTGTCCCTCCTTTTGAATGATCCAAGTACACATGCAACCACTTCATAATAAAGACTTCGACTTTTTGTGGGAGTCTACTTCTTCATTAATCCACCCATCTGCCCATCCATCTCCATCTTCTCTCTCTTCCATAACTCCGCCATCACTCCACTTCACCATCACTTCATTCCACTTCATCATCAATACATTGATTGCTCAACCGTACTTCTTAAAGGTAATCAGTACTTTCTCTGAATTCTTTGCAAAGATACCCCAAGATTTCAGGTACGTGCAAAACAATTTGTTATATCTTTATTATCTTTAGTGCATTTATTTAATTACTATAATTAAATGTAGATATTTTGCATAGCATGAACTTGTACTTCACCTTGTCCAATCATAATTTTCAACCAACCTGTGCGGACAAATTCTGTAAATTAGGTTTGGGGGGAGTGCCAACTCAAGTCCATGTGTCATCCATATCAGCAAATTTAAATTGAGCCAATTTGAATGATGAATTGATGTGATGGCTTGTATGTGTGTGATATTACTGAAGCACTACCATTTCTTTCGATAATACCCCTCATTAATGAATCTTTATTCCCTAGTCATAATTTCGAATTTCACCTAACAAAATTTATTTAGTAAGCTACATGACATTAGTGTTAGTACGAC
Source organism: Sequoia sempervirens (assembly GCA_007258455.2). Lineage (NCBI taxonomy): Eukaryota > Viridiplantae > Streptophyta > Pinopsida > Cupressales > Cupressaceae > Sequoia > Sequoia sempervirens. The sequence continues at coordinate 204,565 of VDFB02000010.1, read as the reverse complement.
AGAGAGAAGAACTACAGGAAGAAGAAGTTGGGATTTTCATAAAGCAATTGTAGGAAAATGAAATTTAGCAGAGTGCTTATTGATTATGAGTAGCTGAACAATGGGAGGTCAGCTAATTCAGAGTGAACCCACGGTTCATAACGCGGTAATGTAGGATGCACCTTATTTGGCAGAGTTTAGAAATTTTGGATGGATGGACTATTTCTTGAAGCTCAACAACTACAATGAAGACATTGCGCAGGAATTTGCACAAACATTCTTTGAGGGGAAGGCAGTAGTAAAAGGATCGGAGGTGATTGTTAATGAGGAAAAAATTGCGGAGGTAACATTCTTACCTACTGATGGTGAGCCATACCCTGCTACCAAAGATGCAAGGTCTGTCAGAGCTAAATTTACTAAACCCAGTGACCCCCCATTGGCTATGAATAGATATGGTACAAAAAGAACTTCTCTTCCAGAGCCATGGAGACAAGTAATTGTCCACATTGTCAAGTGCATCACTTGTGAGGGCCGCCAATCATGCCTCCATTCCATACACTTCAAGCTCATGAACCATATGAGGCATGGATGAAGAATGAACGTGCCCAATGTGCTATATCATCTCCTTGCCATCATGGTGGCTGAAACACATAAAGGTAGGGATAATTATGTCTCTCACCATTGTTTAATCAAATTATTAGTGGAAAAATATCTGCATGAAGTATCTAATATGACATGGGAGGAGTTTTTAAACATTGATCAATTTAGACCAGAGCATGTTAGAGGTCAACCTCAACCCTGTAGGGTTAGTAGGGAAGTGAGGGCTACTGAAGTTACTCATGGAGCATCAACCTCTAGTGCAAACCCTAGTTCAAACCCTCCCACAACTGAGCAAGCCATTGAAATTGATTCTTCTGAGTCAGAATATTTAGGAGAGGAAAGTTCATCCTCAGATTTTGATGATAATTCCCCTACCAAAACCCCAATTCGAACTAGGGCTTCCCTTAGGAGAGAAGAGGCATAGATGAGAGAAGCAAAAATGAGAAAAGGAAAAGCTAAGAAGCAAGTGGCAGAAAAACCAACACTAGACCTGAGAAAAATGAAAGGTTGATAACACTGTTCCTCTTGCAGCTGAAGGAAAAGACAAAAATCCTCCTAAGAAATCAAAACCAGCTAGGCCAACCATTGGTGCACCTCCAAAGAGAAGCCCTAGGCTTAGAAAAACATCTAGGGAGGAGACGGAAGCCCCAATGGGGCAGGTGAATGTTGAGGAAAAAGATATTTTTGAGGAATAGGCAAACATCAGATTGGATGAGCTCACTGCCATTGTAGAAAAAGTTGGGAATTAGGAACAAAACATAAGTCCAAAACCTCTGCAACAAGAAAAATATGAGATTCTAGAGTTCCTGTAGCCAGAGCAGGATGAACAACTTGAATCTCTGCAACTGGTGTTAAATGAACAACAAGATTTAGTGTTAGGGAATATTTTGGTAGGAATACATAAACCCCCTGCCTTTTCATGGAATGACATAGCTTTGAAGTTGTGGAATGAGATAAAAAGATAGGAAGAATAATGGAAAAAGGAAAGGCGTGAGCTACAAAATGTGATTAAAGAGAAAGATGTAGAGATTGAAGAGAAGAATGCAAAAATTGTTGCCTTGAAGGAAATGGTAGATAATGTGGTAGACTTAATACCCAAAATGCTAGCATGTAGAACTCCTCCTAGAGTGTATGCTCTGCACTTGAAGGAGTGAAATCTTTCCTTCAAGCTATCAAGGATCATTTCAGGTTTGAGTCCTACTTTTGACACTCTGCATGAATTTTTCTAGGCTTATCAGCTTGCTCCTCTTGATGTTAAAAATTTGTTATGTGAATTATACCTGCACAATTATGTTTTGTCTGATGATCATGATTGGAATCCCTTATTGTATATTGGGAACCTTCATTTAAGGGCATTTATGTCTTGGATTCAAAATGAGATTAGTTGGGGACAATAGTATAGAACTTATAAGGAAATGGAACTTCATACTCCCTTGCTTATCAGGGCTGAATCTAGTAACCATGGAGATATTTTCATGTCATGGCACAAAATTCTTTACTGTCCCAACTACAAAGCTAAGATTATTCCCATCAAAGAAGAAGCCTACAAAGAATATGAGAAGGTAGTTGAAACCATAGGAAAATTAGTAATGGGATATTTAGCACAACAGTGGAACAATTTGCCAGAAGAGTTGAAACAGGCTGAACCCCACTCTTTACAAAACTATGTTGCAACATGCAAAAGGGTTGATAGGTATATACAAATTGGTAGAAGGAAGTAGCAGTGTTGGCTTCCCTTAACATTTCAGCCACCTACATTACTATGGCCTATGCCAGATTACAAGTTCTACCATTATGACATAGTTGCAGAAAGAACAAGATGGAATAGACTAGAGAGAAAAAAGGGATTCTATTGGGATCCCGATTCAGCCACCACAAATACTAATGTGGGATAGCTGGCAGTAGTTGACTTTAGGGCATTAACTAGGAATTTTTTTAGTGCTCCTTCTACTGGAGGACCAACAAAATGTAGGTTGGGGGGAATGATGAGCTCAATTAATGGCTCAATTTTGATAGGATCCATTACATATTTGTTGTTGCTATCATAGACTTTGACACTTGGTTGTTGATATGCTCCTTAAAACCATAGAATTTGGACATAAGCTTTATCTCTGTGACTTCAATGACATTATCATGCTATGAGAATTATCTATGTTAAATTTACTAGTGGTTGAATGAATGTTACTAACGTAATTATAGATATACATTATATTATGCATGCTAATGCTATTTTGCAGGTTTCCACTAAAATGCTGATGTCAACAAAGCCTGCTACGTGGGAGAGATTCTTGCTAGTTGGTCAGTTACCAAGAAGTCATGAAGCTGATCATTAAGAAGTTAAAGCAAGAAAAATCTCATGGAGGGAAATTCCTAATTCAAACAAAATAATGTAACCACCTTTTTAATGGTCATATTTGTTGTTGAGCAAATCTAGGGAGTGTGTTGTGCTAGATTCCCATTGAAGCAAGTCTGCTTTGACCAATTTAGTGCATGCATAACTTCCTCCATCTTTTTCTATGCTTTCAATAAGTGGCATCCTCCTATTTTGATGGAGTTGACTACCTAGGTAGTTAGGGATAGTAGTAGTTTCTCCCTATAAATAATGGCCAGATGCTCCTTTTGAGGAGGTTGGACATTTTGAGTTTGTACTCGCATTTTCTAGTTTTACAGTTCTATGGCTGAGATGTTGTACTTACGCTTTCAAGAAATAATATGATATTTTGAGTTGCTGCATTTGAGTTAGTATAAGGGAGACTCACTCAAGGGGGGCCACTTGGTGAGAATTCCATCTATTAGTCTAGAAGTCATTTTCTATTCAATAGTTAGTTTCAATTTCAGTAACTGTCTATTCCTACAGCCACTGAAATTCCATTATGTGTCTGTTCCTGTAGCCAAGACATATAGAGTAGTTTCCTGTCTGTTTGTTGAGATTTCCATTTATATCTTTTATTTTCAGTCTAGTTGATTAATGCTTAGTGTAGATGTTGATTTATGCTTAGTATTTCAGTTGATTTCTTTCCAGCACTTCATTTCTGGTATTGTTTCTTTCCTAGTTTATGGATGATTGCAATGAAGTCCTAGTGCACATACAGTGCTGACCCATTTCAAGTTTACGCCCCTAAGTTGACAAGTGAAATGCACCTTCATGATGAGTAAGATAGCTACTTAGTGTAGATGTTCAATCTCTAAGTCACAACCCTAAAAGCTTAGTTATCAAACCATTGTAGGAGGCCAAAAACCTAAAACAAAAAATGATATAAACTTTAATTAGGAAATGATTAAAGACAAATATATATATATATATAGACATGTATATGTGATAAATTTTTAACTACATATCGACTATCAATTAAATATATATACAAATATATACTTACCAATATTTATTTACTTCATTGTACCATCTACATCCTCTCTTTTTGTAATGCACCTATGATTGTCTCATGATCATCCATTGGAAGCATCCATAACACTTTATTAGCAGGCCTCCCTTGATATCTAACTAGTTTTATATTGGTTTCCAAAATAAAATGTGAATAATGTATAATCTTCTTGTGTCTTTCATAATCTTCAAATGTAGGTAAGCCATCCTTTCTTATCAAATATTTTTGAAGCCAGGTGCCAACAACAACCACTGAACCAGTTGGATACTTAAAGTTGTCATCATCCTCTCTAAGATGTACCAACTTATGTTTTCTCTCAACACATCTAGCCAACCAATACTCTGTCTCCTCTTCATTCCCCTTAGGTGCAACAACAACATACACATCTCCTACAAAAATAAATAAAAAAATCAATAAAGAGTGACTTATATTTAATTCACATATAAACATGCATACATATAAAATTCAATTCAATTTAATGTACCTTCTTTTACAAGATCTGAAACATGATCATAATCATCTGATGTGAACACTTGATTATCTTCAATTGTCATTCCATGTTGAACATGTGACGATGTAGGTGTTAAGGCTCTTTGTTTCCATTGTTCGACCCATTCTATATTTTCACAAGCATCCCGATCGCTTGCAGTACAAAATTGATAAAAGCATGCTAGCTCCCTTGTCTATATTGTCCATGTGTTTGCATTCGAACTCTTAAATGAATGCCATTTTTTATATCCATTAATTGTTTCACAATCTTGTTGAGAAAAAATATCATTTTCTTCAACTAACCAAAAGAAGCATCGAATTATTAAGCTCTCACTTGTTCTTGTAGATAATTTGGTATTACACCAATCTACAATTGCACGTGCATCTTTGAATTTTGCAGCATCCTCAAATTTTAGTTGCTCTCTAGCAAGAGCTCTTTTCACACATGCACCTGCTCCATTATGTTCTCCCTTACCATGTCCAACTTCAAAAAAACTCCACATGTGCTAGATATTATTTTCCTTATGAACTCTACATAACCAATAAAACATTCTAGCATTCTTTAATTGACCCATGCAATTATTCAACCATATGAGATGTTCTCTCATTTGAATTCCTCTCTCTTTTAAATTTTTATAAAATATATCAAAACAATATTGAACAAACTTAAATGAATGTAATTGATTATCACTTACATAAAAATGGTACTCTCTCAATTTTTTTTCTCTCTACTATCATTTGCATGTCTACAAACAATATGAACAAATATAGCTACTTGCACTGAATTATAATACTGTGATTGAATTTCTTTTTGTGGAGCAAGAGTATAATTTTCAGCAAAATCAACAACTGGCAGTATAGTTTCAATTGGGAATGTGTTTTTACATAAACGAAATTGATTATCAAGCCAATGAGCATACTGAGAGTGTTTAACATATTTAGGTACAATATTATCTTTAAATTCTTTAATAAATGCATGTACACTAAATTTTTCCACAATTAGCTCACAACGTTTTCCAATTTTTCCATCTTTTAAAGAATACTCGACATTTTTAAATTCTTTTACATCCACTAATTGTTTTCCAAATTCATCTAAACTAATTTCATGCATACATTCTCCTAATAATGAAAAGTTACCACATCTATCGCATTCTCCAGAAATACATGCTTTTAAATAAAATAAGTTTCCATTAGAGGGTTCACAAAACAAACCTGCTATAAAATCTTTGATTATTTCAGGTGGCATATTAATACCACAAATGTCCTGCAGAATTTGGTTAGCATCTAGAGTGCATCGTATATATCGAAAAATTTCATAATAATAATGAAATTGTACATGCGTCTTACAACAACAAGAGATTCATTGTTTATTAATTCTAACATACCAAGGTTTACACTTTTCAAATGATCTTTGACTTATGCTAATATTAAATGGTAAGATTAAATCATCTATAACTTTTTTATATAATTCAGTTTGAGTCATATCTAAGAGATGATTTGGATGAGGTTCATGAATTTTGGAACCCACCCTTAATTTTAATACATTTCTAATGTTAGGTGATACTCTTGTATTATCATGCCAAATTTTTTGATTAAAGATTTAATTTCATTAGTTAATTTCATGTCTGATCTTGGGAGTCTACCACTAAAAATCCAACATTGATTAATTGGATCCTTTTTAATATTTTCTCTTCTTTTAGTAGCTCTTATCAAAGTTTTAGGATTTAATTTTATACATTTACTAATCTTAACATTCTTTTATTTGAAGTTGTTTTATTAACTAGAGTAGTTGTTATTACACGACGAGCTACATTCTTATCTTTAGATCGACTTTTCTTACCTATACAATCAATAGCATTAGCAACACTAGATATGACTTGTTCTATTGAGTCATCTTTGTTTTTTGGTTTTACAAAAATGCCTAATTTTTTCATCACTTTTCTCATTTTCAACATTCTCATCAATTGCACCATGAGTTGACATTGAAATCCTAATTTCTTTTTAGAAAAAAAATTATATATATTCTATTTCCATAATTTCTCATTTGTCTCCAAGATACTTTACCAGGAAGGTTATCTAGCACATCTTTTTCAATTGTCAAAAAGAACATTTTCATATTCATCCATACAAGGGGTTTCATTTTCATTCACGCAAGGGGTTTCATTTTCATTTTCAAACATAAAAGGGATTTCATTCTTATTTTCATCAATATGAGGGATTTCATTCTCATTTGCATTCTTATAAGATATTTAATCATTTTTTTTGTTTTTGTATTATTTCAACCCTAGAATTATTGATATCATCAATAGTGTATCCAACTTCCTGTAAATAACTAAGATCTATATTATCAAGACTTGGGTTTGAAGACATGCCTGGATAAAATGTTTGAATAGGTGCATTTTCCATATCATTGGAAGGTGGATTTGAAGACATACCCAAAGTTGTTTGCATAGGTGCTATTTCCATATCATTCAAAGTTGAAGTTGAAGGCATAGTTGGGTTTGTCTCCATAATTGCATTTTCTTCCATATTCACCATCTCCACATTTGCATCATCTACATTCATCTCATCATTCATGGTTTCCTCTTCAACATTCATGGAACTAGATGCTTCCAATTTTTTCATTTGACGAATCCTTTCTTTTTTATCCCTTTGTCTTTGTGCTTCCATTTCTTTATTTGCTTGAATTTCTTTGGGTGTCATTAACTTTCTGCACTTTTTTTTGCCTTTGCTATGATCCCATTGTTACCAAACCCTCTTTCATAACAAAGAAAATTACTCTTAACCTATTTTAAAATTTCCTTCTCCTTCAAATATTCAAATAAAACTATGTAGTATTAAGATCCTTTCTTCTATAAACTTTGAAGTACACAAACATCACGAATACATCCAAAAGTTCTCTTTCTCCAAATATTCTTGTAAAATATTATTGTACTTGATTCCACTTCAAAAAAGTCAACCTGCACTTGTCTCTTCCAACATTTGAATAGAATATGCCTTGCACAAGATAAAATTGCAATAAAAAATGCAAAAAATGGCACTTTTAGACCATACTACAAAAAAGGAATGTTGTAGAAAAATGTGCTTTATCAATATTTTCCAAATTAGGAAAAAATGGCTAAATAAGAAACGTGTACATGTTATAAAATGCGTATGTGCTCTATTTTAGGAACATGTACGTGTTATATAACATGTACGTATTCCCTTTACCCAACGGGTAAATAGATAACACACATGTTATATAACACATACACGTTCTATTTAAATAATGTGTATGCATTTTAATAACACGTACGCATTATTAAAAATTTGAATCTCCAACCCACATACAACCTTGGTTTTAGGCTCGAGAAAGGCTTGGCAATTCGACCCTTAGCCTTTGACCTACAACTAAAAAATAATGCAAATTGAAGAAGAATGTCCAACTTTGGCAATATGGCTAATGGACTTTTTTTTCTGAATCAATCTATAAAATTAAAACCCATTAGAGAACACGATGTATAGTTTCCAAATATATAATTTTTATTAATATTGGATTATATTTGTTATTTTTTAATTAATTTCTAAGAAAATTAATCCTTAAACTTGAAATATTAGGCTTTTTTTGTTTTTTAATAACTTTTTTTGGTTAAGTTTCTTGTAAAAATATATATAGCATCAATCTTCAGACAATTATCTACACAATGACAAAAAAGAGATTAAAAAAATGTTTAGTTTAGGTCCAATTATGTTGTCTGTACATGTTGACTTTTAAAAACAGTAATTAAGGCAAATAAAAATTCAGTAAAAAAAAAATTCAAAAAAAATTTACAAAATAATTTCCTCATCAATCTTCATGTTGTTAGCTCTCTTTCCCAAAAAGGAATTAGCAAAATACTTTCATTTGGGTCAAAAAGTGGTGTCCGTACACGTGCATGGTATGGTAAAAAAAGAATTTTAAAAAGTGGTTTTTATACATCCCTATCAAAATTTAATTTCTATCATCTAGGTATTTAAATAAATTACATATTTGGAAACTAGATTCAAAATACTAAATTTCATATTACTAAATGTTTTTAAGATTCATTGTGTAAGTGCCTCAAATTTTTAGTCCAAGTGTGACAAATTATGAAAAACAACAAAAACACCCACTTTTTGAGCTTTTGTGGACCCAACTTCTTGCATCGGCCCTTATGTTAGAATATATTTGAAAGAAAGCAAACCCATTGGAAGGTTAATTCTCTTTGAAGCTATGTGAAACCCAAACTGCTAACTCATTTGAATAATATAGCAAGAGAAGCTAGGAAGAATAATTTGATATTATTCAATTAATATAGTATTGTATTTGAATGAGTTTATATTATTTTTCAACAAGAGGGTTTGAACATGTGTTAGAAGTAATTACATCCCCATTATCTTTGAATGATATTATCTTATAATTTTACCAAGAGTCAATATTATCATTACCTATTCATGATAATCTAATCTTAAAGGAGAGGACTTTACATCTTGGAAAACCAAAGCCATAATACAAGGAGATTTTAAGGTGCAGAAACACAGACTCCTCTCAAATAGGAAATATTCTCTAGATTGGATATTAACTCATCATGCATTTAAATATGTGAATAGTTGTGTCATACTAAAGGAAAAGATATATGATTGTCTATGTACATACAAACGTAGGTACCTTATATTAATTGGAAGGAACCCTTGAGGAATTTGAAGATTAGTCAAATGGTTCTTAGTTGAGTTATATCAGAAGTTAAATAGCTTATTATGTTGGCTTATTATTGTACATTACTATGAACATAAGATTTTATATCGAATCGAACTAAATTATATTAGATATCATGAATCACCAGATTGGATATGGCCTCCTAGAAGGTTAGAGCCACACTAGGCATAACACAATACAAAGGTAATCTTCAAATCAAGTTTAATTCTGGATTATTATACATATCGACATGTTGTCAATGCTTTAGATTGAGACTAGGTATGCCTAGCCAATGATATTGTGTCATTAGTATTAACTAATTATGCATAAACTAGGATATTCGTTACTCCAATAGTTAGAGAGAAAGAACTTGAATAAGAGGCAGTTTCCAAACCAAATTGTTACAAGTATGTAACAAGGTATTCAAGAGATTGTTTCAAACCTATTTGGACTATTAAATCAATATAAGTGTGTCATCACTTTGGAATGAAATAATGTTTTATGATTATTAACCTTGGGGGAAAACAAAGAGAAGAGTTAACCATAGGTCAATAGAGTTTCCAAGTTGAGTAAGGGTGGGTCAACATATGACACTGCTTCATAGAAAGTGGATTTATTATATATATAAAAACTTGAGCCAGAGTAGGTGTAAAAGTCATTGCTTACACTTTTTCAATTCATTGTGATTCAAATTTGTGTAGCTATTCATTAGTGTCATACATGGTTGGAGGGTATCCATAGTTGTATGGCCATACTAGTTATGTAGGACACAACACCAAATACTCATATGTGCATTATTAGAGGTTTCCATACCGAACTCTTTGTTAAGGGGTAGGGCCATCTTTTCATTAGGAAGATGTATGAGGGATCGCTAAGTCTGTGGTTGGACCTAAAAAGTGCTTGGGTGATGCTCTCTCTTGTAGACAATAGTTGAGGCTTGTGAAATAGAAGAAGTGTGATCCAAATGAGGACACCTTGACCTTTGAACTCTTGTTAGTTATAAATTTGTATATGAACATGATCATGGATCAATTGTAATCTGTATTTGAAAGGATGAGTTTCATTTGCTTGGAATTATGTAATGTTATTTCATTTATGCAATGTACAATTATGTTTTTGAAAAGGAAAAAATTCATTTCCTATCTTTTGGAAACTTGTGTTATTCACTTTATGAGTTAAAACTTAGGTAAAAATTGTTGAGTAAACATTGGGTATGTTACACCATTGATGATTCCCATTGTGTTGGTAGTGGCATTGTTTTGTCATTGATGTCAAAGGTGTGTAAATCAAAGGATCATGCATGATGTTGGTATTCATAAGAATGTTTGAAGGATAGCGTCACTTGACAAGTTGAGTTGATACAACAATGCTTCAAAGATTGATAAATATAAGGATCAAAGTTTCTTGCTCATATTAGGTACATGTTGATGCCATGAGTTTGTTATATTGGCATGATTCATTATTTATTTACATTCAACTCTTGATGGTTTGTTTCAAGTAAAAATCACTTTATCAAGACATAAGTTTTCGACATCAAAACACATCAAAGGTTGTTCATGGAGGTGTTTCAATTTGTTGCATTGGCATTGGTTTCTTACATTAGTTTTAGTTGATGAGTAATCAAGGCATAGCATCAGAGCTTCAAAGATCCAAAAACATCTAAGGAACTTGTTGTGAGCTAGTAGACAAAATACTAAGTGACTTAAAGCTTCAAAGGTTAAATTCTTCACCATGGACTTGCATAATCTTCATCAAAGTATGTATCAAAGCACGAGTTTGGTATTCAACATAAAGATGTTGGTGTATAAGTTTTGAGGGCATGAATTTCATCAAAGTGTTGAAGTATTAAATTATAGAGTTGATATTCATTGCTCATCACTCAGTTGTTGGTATTTCCAATTTAGTGAGATTGGTGCAAAAGCAATGATGGGTTGTTAATAAAGCAAGTCTTTATTGTATGCATTGAGGGTTTAAGTTTTAGAACCCTAATAGTCTAGAGTTTATGCACTATTGAAGGCTTTCAATGAAATATCAATTTTATGTTATAAAATTCAATTGACTTGCTATTGTAGGTATCACTTTGCTAAAGTAATAAATAAAGGGTTTGAAGCTTATTTTTAACCGGTCCTTATACCTAGTGGCAACCTGCTCAACAAGTAAAGATTTCAAATGCTCAATTTGTATTAAAATCAAAGCCTATAATTTAAATGTTTTAAAAGCGGGTTTGTGAAATATAAGGTCAGGTTTTTAAATGTTCTCAATAGCTATTTCCCATAGTTTTAATTTGATAGGTAGCTGCTTTGGCTGGAGACATAACGTTTTGGCTGCTTTTTCATTTTGGTTTCTATTTGAATGTGAAGAGTCACTTGTTGGCGGGAATTTAGAAGCAATCCTCTATGCCTTTTGCATGGAAAATGAATAGGTAGTGTGTGTGGTTTTGAAGATGAGAAGATTTCTTGGTTTTAAAATGGGTTTCTTTTGATATTCAATAAATTTTTGATACAAAGATAAATTGAATAAATATGACTGGAATCTTTCATAAGGTGTGACTGACAAATGTTTATTAATGATATTATGCAAATTATCTAAGCAAAGGATATGTGTAAATAATAGAAGCTTTGTTTGAAGATAAACAATGAGGGTTTTGATATATGAAGATGAAGTGCATGTGAAGTAAAGTATGTACATTATATCTAAATATGGTGGTGACCTATTGTTCAAAGCAGAGAGTATGACTGGATATAATTCTTGTTCTCTATTCAATGCAGTGTTAATGTTTAATGAATTAAGAATTTGAAGGAGGTTTTGATGAAAATTATTTTTGACAATAAGACTAAGAATGGTGATTGAGTTTTTGTGAAGAAGTTTAATAACTACATATTGGTGCATTAAATAATGCATGTTCAAGATTGATTGAAGCACTCAAGTGTGTGATGTGCCTTGATTTTGAAATGTGTTGAGCCTAGTACTCAAGGTGGTAGGTCCTTTATTGGCAAAGTATGGTGATTGCAAAAAGAATGAGTGAATGATTCTGAATTATTGCTTCAGATTGTTGTATATGTTGTGACAAGAAGATTTGAATGTGTTTTTGACAAAGGCAGTGTTTTATTTTCTTTAAATTCAAGATCATGCTAGTTTTGTCAAAATTTGGGGGCATGATGAGTGTGTGCAAGATGATAGCATGAAGGAGAGGTGCTATAAGGTCTTGATAAACTTTGTTAAAAGATTTGTTTAAGCTTTGGTTTGAAGTGAAATAGAGAAACCCTTTGTAATTTACTTTTTCTTGTATTCAAAGTTTGGAGTTGGTGCTCTCGGTGGGTTGGTGCTCACTAAATGTAATCAGGATTGGAGATTGTTCAGTGAGACCTTGGATTTAGAGTGATAAGGAGTGGGTGCTCCTATTAGCTTGTTTTTCCAATGAAGCTTATTGTGTTGTCAATGAGACACACAATTTATGTACTGCAAAGTTTTGGCTATTGTAGCCTAATAGAGCTATTATTGAGAGTGTTTTTTTCAACCTTTTCAAGGTTTTTCCACTCATAAATTTGGTGTTTCTTACTTGGATAATGTGTTGTTTCTTATATGGTTTAGTACTTCTAATGTTCATGTGATTATATATTGCACATCTTTGTATCTTTCATGAAATACGTTATCTTTGGTTAATTAAAAGAGTTTAGTTTATGAGATTGATTTTAGTTGACCACTGATTCACCCCCCTCTCAGTGGTCTTGTACTCCAACACATTATACGAATGATATATCCATTAAGGCTCATACTAGGATGTAATGGTGGTGATGATTACTAATTGATAGGCAATCGATATTTAGGTATTGTTTTATCTGATAATGATCAAGTCTTCACAATTTTTTATTGAATGTTCTATATTTCAATAGTTGTTATGTTTTTTCATTACATTTTCAAGGGTGAAGGCGATGATAACTTTATTATGGATGGATAGTTTATTGTGGATAAGCGATGAAAAAGATGGTATTTTTGATTTTTTGAATGTTTTTGTGCTTTTTAAGGTTATTTGAGGCTGTTATTGGTGTTTTTTTTGAAAATATTTAGATTTTTTTGCTATTTTGAGGATATTTAGACCAAGAGAACAAGACCTAAAGGATTGACCTAATGCCTCGAGGGATCATCGATGATGGAATTTCCTATGTAACTACACAAAGGCTTCATAGTTTGATTATTAGACTTGGATAATGTTTTTGGGAGAATTTGATGTTATATGAATGTTTTTGGATTTTTGAGAATATTTGGATGTTTTTAGAGTTTTCAAGAATGTTTGGATGTTTTGGATTTTTCAAAAATGTTTGATGTTTTGCAATTTTCAAATATATTTGGATGTTTTTGAATTTTTGAAGGTTATACATGACTTGAGGGATGAACAAAGATCCAATCAATCTACCAAGTTCAGGAGGATGCCCACTAGTTAGGTATAGGATTACATTTATTATGGATAGATGAGATGATGGGGATGGAGGATATCAAGAGTGTAGAAAGGTTAGACACTTAACAAGTGATCAAGCCATGGTTGGATGCACATTTATTATGGAGTCGATGGATGGAATAGATATAAGCATGATTATGATAATGGATGGATGGGATAGATGGATAAAGAGAAGTTTCGATAGAGGATGAGGTGAATCTTATTCAAATGTGGTTCTTATTTTCCAAGTTTTCACCATGATACCTATCCTAGAAGCATCACGTTTTCAATAAGAGGATGATTTATTTCTCATTACTATTTTTGATATTTTTCTTGATTTTTTTTTTAAAATTTGATAGGATATTATGATAGGCTTGGTTTTGAACTTCTTGAAATGGTTACTATTGATAGGTTCTGCCAAAGGTTCTCCTTCAAGGGTAGTTAACTAATATGTGCCTAAGCCTTAGCTTGTAGTGATCACAAAGGATCCCAACCAATTCGGTTCAAATTTTCCTTTACCCTCTTGATTAAGCTGAATCTTTTGATTTTCTTTCAGGACTAGGTCACCCACTTGGAAACTCCTACTCTTGATTTTCTTATTGTAGTTGCACTTGAGATGGTTTTGATATGCTTGAAAATGCTTGAGAGAACTCAAATATCTTTCATCCAACAATTCAAGATAATGTAGTTTGGATACCCGATATTCTTCATTGTTGATAAGATTTTGTAAAGATACCCTTAAGGACAAAATTTCAACCTCTATAGGCAAGATAACTTCAGTTTTGTATTCTAGGGAAAAATGGGTAACGCTTGTGGGTGTTTGGATGCCAGTTTGATAGGCCCACAATTCTGGATTTAGTTAGAGGTTTCAATCATGGTTGATGTCATTAATTATCTTTTTGAGGATTTTAAGAATGGTTTTATTGGACGCTTTCATCTAACTATTTGCCTGGGGGTAGTACAGGGTGAAGAAGCGGTGTTGGATGTGGAACTTAGCGCAAAGTTTACAAGCATCTTGATTCTTAAAAGGTGTGTCATTGTTAATGACAATGGTTTGAGGTATGTTGTAGCGAAAAATAAAATAGCTGAGAATGAGCTTAGCTATTTTATTGCCTATGATATAGGTCAAGGGTATGACTTCTATCCACTTTGTGAAGTACTTTGTGGCAGTTATAATTAATTTATGTCTGTTTGATGAGGTAGGGGATATCTTGCCTATGAGGTCGAGTCCCCACTGTGAAAAGGGCCATGGTGTAGTGATCAGATGTAACTCCTATGCTGGTGCATGAATAAGATCACTATGCTGATGGCATTGAAGATATTTCTTAGCAAAATGATTAGCTTCCTGCTCCATCATAGGTCAATAGTATCTAGTCCTTAGTAGCTTCTTAACTAAGTTAGGTCCACTAGAATGTGTCCTGTAAACACCTTTGTGTACTTCCTACAAGGTTTTGAATGCCTCTTCAAGGTTAAGACATCTAAGCAATATTCCATCGATACTTCATTGGTATAACGTATCGCCAAGGATGGTAAAACATGAGCTTCATCGAATAAAGGTTTTTTGTTGGTTGCTAGTGAGGTTAAGGGGGATTATTCCATGTTGAAGATAGGCATAGATATCTTGATACCAGGGTGAGTTGGGACCAAATACTAGGGTGAGTTAGGACCAACAACTTTGTACACAAGTTCAAATTTTGGGACATCGAATGCAGGTATAAGCAACTGCTCCAGTAGAAACTCACATTTATGACCATTTTGTGGCATGTCTAGAAGAGAGCCAATAATAACCATAGCATCAACAAATTTTATATTGGTCCTTGGTATTTTCAAAGAGAATGACTATAAAATACTTCTTGAAACTATCTACCATCCTTGGTTTGGTATTCGTCATTCACTTGTCAGATTACTAGTTGTGAGTCACCATAGACTTGTAATTCCTTGATTTGTCATTCAACTGCCATTCTTAATCTAGTGAACAATGCTTTGTACTTTGCTATGTTGTTAGTACAAGGAAAGGTTGTCCTGTATGATTGGGTATAAAATCTCCTTGAGGCATAACAAAGAGAATTCCAGCTCTTGATCCATGTTGAGTGTGAGATCCATCAAAGTACAATTTCCATCAGCTTGTTTAAGTCGTCACAAGGATCCCTTAATTCAAAAATTCTAATATCAAAGGATGGTGGTCCTCAATAGGTGCTTCAACCAACTGATCTTCTATCACTTGTCCCTTTATTAATTTTATATCAATATACTCTATGTCAAATTTTCTAAGGACCATAACCCATTTTTCCATTCGATCGGTTAGGGTTTCCCTAGACAAAAGATATTTCAGCGGGTCCACTTTAGAGATGAGTTTGATTTTTTAGTTAAGCATATAATGTATAAGATTTTTTTATGTAAAGACAATGGATAAATAGGTCCACTCCACAAGTGTGTATTTTAGTTTATAGCCCACCAATGTGTGACTGATATAGTATATCACTCTTTCTTTATCAACCTCATCATGTGCTAATAAAGTGCCTGAAGTTGTTGATATGTAGAGGATCAATGGTTTATGTAGTAGAGGAGACACCAAAATAGGAGGTGATTTCAAATAGTCCTTAATATGTTGAAAATATTATTGGCATTTCTCTTCCCATTTAAAGGTAACATCTTTGTGAAGTAGATGTGTGAAAGGATGATGCTTGTCAGCTAGCTGAGATATGAACCTCCGGATTGATTGAAGTTTTCCTTGAAGGATATGAAGTTGTTTCAATTTCCTTGGTGGAGGAATTTCCATGATGGACTTAACCTTAGCAAGATTTACTTCAAGACCTCTTCATGATACAATGTATCCTAGTAGCTTCCCTGATGTGACACCAAAAACACATTTCTTTAGATTGAGGCGTACCTTATACTCTTCTAACTTGTCAAATATGTTTGCTAGGAAATTCAAGTGACCTTGTATTGTTCGATATTTTTCTATAATATTATCTACATAATCCTCCATGGTGATGTGAAACATGTCATGAAAAATAGCATTCATCACCCTTTGATAGGTAGTTCCTACATTTTTAAATCCAAACAACATGACATTCCAATAGTAAGTTCCCCAAAAACAAGTGAAGGTGGTCTTGTGTTGGTCTTTTGTAGCTATTTTAATTTTATTGTATCTCAAAAAACCATCCATGAGGGAGAGCATCTTGTGACCTACTACTAAATCCACTATGATGTCTATATTCGACAAGGGAAAGTCATCCTTTAAACAAGACTTGTTGAGATCCCTAATGTCAGCACAAATCCTTCTACCCCAGTGGAATTAGAGACTGGTAGGAGATTTGATACCCACTCAAGATAATTGATCAACCTAATGAAACCAACATCTAGGTGTTTTTGGAGCTCCACTTTAACCAAAAGTGCTATTTGTGGATGCATCTTGTGAAGCTTTTGTGTTACTATTTTTTATCGTTAAAAAACTATCAAGTGATGCACCACCAAGGATGTTCCTAATCCAGGCATGCTGATGTAGGACCAAGAAAAGTTGATCGTATGATGTGAAATTCTTCTTCTCCTCAGGATCCAAAGAAGTTGCATAGAAGGTGATCTTTGAACGTTTATTTTCTTGGAGTCTTCTACTAGCATTGTTGATCTCTCTTGGTGTCGAGTGATATTGAGGAGATTAATCCTCCATCTTGGGCACCTCAAAGAGTTTTTCACCATTAGATACATCCTATATTTTTCCTTTTTCATGATGTGATAGCCCCACATTGTGGTTTTCACTAGGGGATCTCTTTTCTCTTTTTAAATTTTTACTTTTATGACTAAAGGACCCAATCTCACCTCCAAAGTATGCCACTTCACCGAGTTCTATGTAAAATCACATCTTATGATCTTTGAGTGGCATGCCATCTCTTAGTCCCATAAACTCACCAATAGCTTCATCATTTTGGAATATATCTAAAACCAATGCTTGTTATTGGTCCCACTCAATCAATTGAGGATAGAAAAGTTGAAGTTCATGTTTCTGGGATGGTTGGTCAAATAAAAGGGTCGTGATGGTATTTTTAAAAGTGTTCTCAAATAGGTCGGTGATGTACATGAAAGAGTCTTCAATGTAATCATCATCATTAGATGCCTTAACCACATGAGAGGATTGAAGCTCCTCACAAAAGGTATTTCCAATGTTAGGAGTAAAATTATCCAAAAAACCATATCCTAGCCCTTGATTCTTCTTAGGATTTTGTAGGACAATAGGTTCTCTCATACCTTTCTCATGTATTCCAAGGCCACCTTTTCCTATGAATCCCATGCTTTTGATAAGCTGAAAGCCTTTGTTGTGATCAAAAGAGATAGGCTGCAACTCTTGTTCTTCTTGTTCTTCTTTGTATAGCCAAGTAGAAACATATTCTTCACCTATGAATTCCTTATTCAAAATCTCCCCATTTAGTGAAGATTGCGGGTTTGAATTCAATAGTAGTAGTATCAGCCTTATCGATTTCTTGCGATCTTCCATATGAGCTTGGAGATAGCAAAAGTTTTCCAACACAAAATGATTGTTTTAGATGATAATCCTCACAATCGTTGTCTAGTACTTGGATTTTGAGATCAAATTTAGGTGGGCTTGATGAGGATGATACAACTAGGGAAGATGAGGCTTGAGATGATGAGGCTAAAAATGATGGGTCAATGTAAGGAAATGAGCGGAAGGAGATATCATTGCTAGGAACTTGGAAGATCTTTAGGTATTTTTCTTCTAAGTTCTTGCAATAATGGAAGAGTTTTGGATCAACATAAATGGTGACTTCTTTATCATTATAGGAAAATTTCAAGAATTGATGATAGGTTGAAGGGATAGCTTTCATTTCTTGAAGTTAATGGAATCCTAAGAGAAGGTTATATGGTATCTCAAGATCTAATACTTGACAATTTGTTTCCGCTATTGTTGGTCCCACTTGAATGGGAAGTCTAATAGTACCTTCTAAGTCTCTCTCATTATCATCATAGGCCTTGATGGTAATGCTTTTATGATTTTAAATAACCTCATCGAAATATCCTAGATGTTTTAAAAGTTTTAAGGTATAAATGTTTAAGCCCGCACCACCGTCTATCAATATTCTCTTGATTTTATGTTTATGGATGCAAACCTAGGTATAAAGCTTTATTGTGATATGTGTGTAAGGGAAAATATCTTTTGGAGAAGATGAGATGATGGGTAGAAGCAATGCATCCTACCATGGCTTGAAACTATTCCATGTTAATGTCATTGGGTACAAAAGAATCTAGGAGAGCTTTATCCAAAACTTCTTTATGAGCGGGGAATATTTCGAGAAGTTCAAGAATGGAAATCTATGTGGGAGTATTTTTTAGTTGGTCAATAAGATTATACTCAGCTTGTGGAGGCTTAGTGAAAGCTTTAGATTGTGGTGGGGCCCCTTGGATTGTAACCTTTCCTTGTTGTGTAGTAAGATTACACTCAAGATTTTTTACCGACTATAGTTACGACTGCAATATGATGGTTAGTTTCATATGTAGCACCAACTACATTGTCATAGGAGTATGATATTTTATTTTAATACCTCCCCTTACATTTATCATTTCCTTTACTATGGTCAAGGATTGGACCCTTGTAGATTCCCAAGTCATTGTTACCAGATGTTCCAAGACAATGTTTAATGTAAACTTATCCCTTATCAATTAGATCTTGTATGATGTTCTTGAGTTTCATAAAATTATTGGTTTTAAGTCCTTTAGTTCTATGCAATTCACAATGGCCATTCTCATTATACCAAGGAGTTTTGAATTGTGGTTCTTCATAATTATTTTGATTGGGTAATTTGGTAAGGTTTGTTTGAAGCAATTTGCACAAGGCCACTTCTATAGGTTCCCCTAAAGGAGTGTACCTTCATCTTATTTGATTAAAGTTATTGCTCAAAGGTCTTGGTTCTCCCCTTGGAGGATTTTGATTTTGATTGGTTAGTTGATTGCTTGGAGGATTATTTTGAAGATTGTTTTGAGGATTGTTAAATGGAGGTTGTATGTTTCGTACAAAGAATCCACTAATCCCTCATTGGTAATATTCTTGTTGTTTTCCCATAGACGTGGTTTATCATTTGAGCTAGAAGGTTGGTCCTTGTTGCTATATATCTTAATGAGTCCTTTTGCAATGAGGGATTTTTCAATAGTTAGTCCTTTTTCAATGATGTTGTGAAATATGTTAGGACATAGCATAGTCAATTGGAAGCTCAAATCGGTGCTTAGATTTCCAATGAAAATGTCAAAAAGTTTCTTTTCAAGGACAAGCCATTTGTATTTACTTTCTTTGTGTCTCCATCGCTACAAGAATAAAGCAAAAGTCTCACCTTGGTTTTGTTTTACTTTGTGTAAATTTATCACGGTAATGTCTTGTTCTATGTTGTATGAGAAATGATTAATTAAATTTTCATGAGTTCATTGAATGTTTTGATTCTAGGGGTAAATGAGAAAACCATTCTATATCTTTCCCACCAAGGCTCCTTGGAAAGAGTCTTGTAAATTATGTGTCATCGTAGGCTATGTTCATGCAATCCATAAAAAAATCTTATATGTGTTCAATAGGATCTCCTCTTCCTTTGTACTTGTCAAATTTAGGGATTACAAAGTTCTTAGGAAAATGGATCATGACAATGTTTTGATCATATGGATAGGGAAAAATTTCTTCCAAGGCATAGTTCCTCTTATTCTTTCCAAGTTGTATGTCCACTATCTTTTCTAGTTTATATTTTGGATTTGCAATGATAAATCATTACCTTGAGTGTTTTGAGGAGGATTAGGTGGTGTTGAGGTGACAAATTTACCCACAACATGCAGGTAAGATAAAAGTAAAAATATCTCACCCCTCCTGAAAGAGACAATCAATAATCAAACTAATCACCTCCCAAGGTCTTTGATGTTGGTTCACAACGTTGTTGTTTCACGAAGCGGTCAATATGGCTGTAATGTTCAAGGGGCCTATTGGTTTTGTGCTTCCAGATTGTTACAAGATCAAACATCTATCTAAACCTACTTTAACCGGTGGTTTTTAAAGAAATAGAAAAAGATAGATCAAGGTTTTTAAACTAAAAATAATGTTGATTCATTCAACTAATCAGACTTGTTACCTTCCAAGGAATTCCTAAAGTAGAATTGCAGAATAAAATTAACTTGTAATTGATACAAAGTTTCATTCATTCACAGTACAAACTTTAATAGTAGATTGAAAATCATTATTCAAAGAAAACATAAGATAAAATTTCATTCCATGACAGCTTTTCAAATCAAAATGATTAACATAAAATGAATACCATTCTAGAGCATAATATAAAGTAGGTTTAAATCTGGCTACTCCTACTGTTAATGAAACAGATAAGCAACATTTACAAATCTGGCAAGATCACCAGTGTACAGAAAACCCATGTCTTCAAATTATCTCCATCTATGCTAGAAAAATCTGGAAGATACATCACCTCCTCTTCCTAGCAAACTATAAAAAACGTCTAACTTTCTTCAAAATCCTAACTTGCTTTACTGCTAAATTTGCTTTAACATTCGATTTCTCTAGATCTATCTAACCCTAACTTCTAACTCGTCTAACTCTTCTCTAACTCTTCTAGCTCTTCTAACAACTTTCTAACAATGATTTTCTAACCCTTGCCAAAAAGATCTTTACAAAAGAGGTGAAATGCCCTATTTATAAAACACGTCAAAATGTGTCGGCCCAGTTTAGGGTTTACAAAATATGTCAGTTATAGAACACATCGGCCCTAGAAGGAGTTTGAAACAAAGTCAACATGCATTAAATGCAAGGGCACCGACCAGAGGCAAGAAACAGACCAAAATGCGTGAAGAAGAGGCAAAGCGAAACGATGAGGAAGCACATTCAACATAGCTTTGCATTAACTGCTTCCTGCATGTCGCCCATACCTTGCTCCATTATGGCCTTCGTCATAAGAACGCCCTCTGCAAGCTGTCTGCAAGTGGCATAGGTGAAACCCTAGTTCACCATTCAACAACATTAATGTTATTCTTCAGATCTATCCCATCGTATTGTCCCAGTCTCTCTTAGCCATTCTAGCCGCTTCCTTGCAAGACTCAACCTGCATTCATCAAATACCAATGTGAGAATATGATGTTAACAACATTTCATCAAAGTGTTAGCTCAAAATCATGATAAAAACCATTAAATTAGCCATTAAGCATCAACATTGGATCATCAAAATGAACATAAGCAACATATATCAGTGAAATTTACCAAATTAAAGCATGGAAACATAAGAATTTATCACTGGAATCATCCATTTTACCAAATTTCCTCGATCCACAATGCCTCCCAGAAAATATGGAAAAGTCTGGCCGGACCGGATTTCCGCGGAAATGACAACATAACATGAATTTTAGGAAAACAAAGGGGAGAAGGAGAAATCAGGAAAATTTGACCAGAACGGAGAATTCCAAAGCGGCGTAAGGAATACCAAGAGATCATTCGAATGAAGAAGGAATGCATATATCATTGAAATTCATCAAAAAAAGCAAAGAATATCAAGCGTTCATTATTAGATTTACCAATTTTATCCAAATTTCCTAAATTCCTCAAGGCACAGTAGAGAATTCGAAAAAATCCGGTCAGACCAAAATTGTGCGAAGAGCGCAAAACTCTAAACTCAGAGCACACCTCCGGGAAGCTGAAGAGATCCAGGAAATCCGGTCGGGCAGGAAAATCGCAAACCTGGCAAAAACCTCGAACACCGGCCACGACTTCGCTCAAATTGACCAGAGGTCATAAATTTGAGGACCCTGGGCACAAAAATCGCTTAACATGAGCCTCCTACAGATCTTCCTCGAATGCTAGGCTCAATCGAAAGCAAAACAAGGAAAAATGGCGAAGCCCTAGGCATGAAACCCTAGATTTTAACCATGAACACACAGGGCAAGCCATGAAATGCCCGAACACAACAGAATTTGAACTCCAAGCAAGATCATAACATTTTAAAGTACCACAAGATAAACATCTCAACTCAGGAGAACACAAATGATAAAGAAAAATGGAAAAAAGTCCCAAAAATTGACCAAACTCAGAAACCTGATGGCTAGACGGAAATTCAAAAAATCTGACCTATGCAGAATTCCGCGGAGTCCAGAAATTTTTGAAGTGCAGCGCAAAGCAGGTAGAGCCAGACTTCGAGCGCAATCTGGGAAAATCCGACTAGACAGGAAAAACTTGAACTGGCTCAAAAACCTGAACAATAGCAAGAAACTGGACTTCGAAAGAAGTTCGAAAAAATTCGAACGGACAGAAAAATCCTGAACCAGGGTGAAAACCCAAACTTAGCCCAAAACTTAGGATTTTCAATATTCAACTTGGGAAAAACACTTGGGCAAGGAAGATAAACATATTAAGCACATGACAAGGCAAAGCAAAACCTCAAAATCGAAGGGGGAAAAACACAAAGAGCAAAAGAGGGGGGTCCCATATTAATCAAATTTAAAATGGGGTGGTTATGCAAGGCATAACAATTGGCGACTTGGCTGGTAAAATGGTTTAACCATTTTCAAGAAACTGAGGGATTTAGTTACCCAGAACTCCTAGTTTATGGACATCACAATTCCAGTTGGGTTAGTTTCAACAAACAAGGTTGAGCTAGAATCTCAAATGTAAATCAACACTGGCTACCCCTGAATCTATGTGTGTGCTTGATGGTGCATCACCCTTTTACAAAGTTTTTCTAGTCTTTTGAACAATGATGCTCAAGATTTGAAATACATGAGTTGATTCCCTTTAACTGTTGTGCAATGATATCCTGGGCATTGCTCCACTGCCAGTCAAGCGTCCATAGCTCCGAAGGAGATACCTCTAGTTTTCTCACAACATTGCTCTACTTCCAGTCATGCATCCATAGCCCTGGTAGAGATACTGGAATCACCCATTCAGTATTGAGTTTTCTTTTCTTAGATAGTTCTTTTTTCTTTTTCTTTTTTTTATATTCAACTCCTTCTCAATATGTCAGATGCTCAACATCTGTACTGGGTTGAAAACTACCATGGACCTCATAACAACATCTAGGGAATTGGATTTTTCACTCAAATCTTGCAACCCCATCATCCTAGGACAAATATACCATTACAAAAGGAGATGTTTCTGATGATTTGTGACGGATTCAATCGTAGTTAGTGAAGATTTCTTACTTTACACCTTGTTCTCAATGACTTTCCACAACTCTCATTGACAATGGACATAAACCAACAAATTTAGAACAAAATCATCCAATCAGAAAACCTAAAAATATCCAAACCAACTTCTCTCTTAGCAACCAAATTATACTTCAAATAACAACCCCCCTTACTCATTTGGATAAAATGAAGGGCCCCACAAAAAGAAACAAGAAAACAAAAAGAAAGAAAAACACAAAGAAAAGACAAAACCAATGGAACAAAAAACTATTTACATATATACAACCCAACAAAATACCAGACCTTTTACGACCCAAAATAATGTTTGAGAAACTATCCGTTTATAGGTAATGGAATAGGTTCTCCTGTTAAACTACTCAGTCATAAAGCATTTTCTCCTAGGATTTCAACAATTTGATAGGGACCCAACCAGAGCTTATCAAACTTCTGGTGGTCACCCTTCTTTTCATTGGATTTATCCCACAGTAAGACAAGGTCTGATATCCTGAAAGCCTTGACTTTGGCTCTTTTGTCAAACCAACATTTGACAACAGCCTGGTGCCTAAAGAATTGCTGCAAAGCAGCATCTCTGTGCTCTTCTAATTTCAGCAAGCCAACTAACCTTACTTCAATCCTATCATCACTAGAGTAAAATTCTTGCATAAATTTCAGGACAGGTATTTGCAAGTGAATAGGGAACATAGGCTCTTGGCCATACACTAGCTTAAACGGTGAAGTCTTCAACGCAGCCTTGATCCTAGTCCTATCTGCCCATAACACAAATCTTAATTGGGTATGCCAGTCTCTAGGATTGTTCTCTACTAGTATTTTGATTACTCCTAAGAGATTCTTATTAGTTGATTCTGCAACTCCATTTCCTTGTAGATAATAGTTTGAGGAATACTTTAAAACAATCTTATGATCATAAGCCCATGAAATGAACTCGACAGAAGAAAAGGCAGGGCCATTGTCACATACCAGTGCAAAGGGTACTCCAAACCTGGTTGTGATGCATTCAGTGAGGAACTTTATTACTACCTTCGTTGTGCTATTCTTGCAAGGTATAGCTTCTGTCCATCTTGTGCAGTAATCTGTGGCAATCAAAATGAATTTATGTCATGTAGAATAATTTGGGTTAATTACCCCAATAAAATCAAGTGCCCATTGGGAAAATGGCCTTATCTCATAAATAGGCTGCAATGGCATGGCCGAATGACGCTCTCTTGATGCAAAAGTTTGACATATATGACCTGTCCTTACATGTTGGTAGGCATATTTAAACACACATGGCCAATAATAACCAGATATGAGGATGTGATGTGCTAAAGAATCTGCAGAACCATGACCCGTGCCATGTTTCCCATGAAATTCAACAATTGCGTGCTTAGCTTCTCGTTGATCAAGGCATCGTAGATAAACCCCCTCAAAAATATTTATGTATAACAATCTTCCTTTGAGCATATAATGGGAGCTTTTCATTCTCAGTGCTCTCCTCTGAGTTGTATTCATTCCCTCTAGGCATCGATTATTGAGCATGAAATAAGTAATATCAGCATACCAAGAGTCACTAGAAAAGGACTGTGTTGTGTACTGCTGACAAATAATGTTCTTGCCAGCATTCACCATTGCTTTAGATAGGCCTTGACCTCAAACAAGTTTCATAGGATGAATCTCCAGATTGAACTCCTGCAAAATGGCCATCCATTTCCCCCTTCGTTCTCCCACTCGCTTTGCCTAAGTAGAGACTTCACAAAAGCATCAGGAACCACAACAATGATATGAATTCGAAGGATATAATGCCTAAAATTCTTGACAACTCTTACCAACAAAAAATATTGTTTCTCAAGAGGTGGGTACTTGACTTCAACATTCTTAAATGAAGAGCTCATGAAGGCAATTGTCCTTTCATCTCCCTCCTCTCTTCGTTGTGTCAGGACAACTGCACATGAGTTTTCAGAAGCAAAAGAGTAAATATAAAATGGCTTCAAGTAGTCAGGACTGGTGAGGACTGGTGCCTCCGAAATGGATTGCTTAACCTGAGAAAAAACATCTTTTTCCTCATTATTCCATTCTATTCTAGCATTTTTCTTCATCATTTCGTTCAAAGGTTTAACAATTTCTGCAAAACCTGTGATAAAATTCCTCACAACTTTGATCTTTATAAAGAAAGATCTCATCTCCTTCTTACTTCCCGACATGGTTAACTTCAAAATATTCTCAAGTCGGTCTGGATCTATCGATATCCCTCTTTTCGAGATTATGTGTCCCAAAAGTTTCCCTTCAGAAATCCTGAACACACACTTTTTAGGATTCAAAGAAACACCATATTGGATACATCTTTCAAGAACTTTAGCCAAGTCTGCAACATGGTTTAGTCTATCTTTAGAGAATATTGTCAAGTCATCCATATAAATGATGATGCACTTACCAATCAAATCTTTGAATGCTACATCCATTGCACGCTGAAAGGTTGCTCCAATGTTTATCAAACCAAATGGCATCCTCCTATAAGCAAATGTTCCCCACTTAGTAGTGAAGGTTGTCTTCATTCTGTCTTCATAATTAACGATCACTTGATTGTACCCAAAATAACCATCAACGAACGACATCATTTGAGACCCATTGACAATTTGCAAGACTTCATCCAGAGAAGGGAGTGGATAGTTATCTTTTTCCGAAGCTCTATTCAAATTCCTGAAATCTACACATAGCCTGATCTCCCCATTCTTTTTACGAACTAGAACCAAGTTAGCCACCCATGTTGAATGTCGTACAGGAAAAATTATCTTGCCGAAAGCAATTTTTGAACTTATTTAAAGATCAGTGGCTCAATTAGGGCATTGAAAGGACGTTGTTTCTGCCGAAATGGTTTAGCTTCAGGCTTCAAAGGAATAGTATGAGTTATCATAGAAGTATCAAATGTTTTTAGATCTTCATACCCCCAAGCTATTGCAGCAATATCTTTCTTCAGTGCCCTCAATATATCTTCTCTAATTGCTTCAGGGCAGGCTTTCCCTATGTAAACTTTCCTTTCAGGGCTAGAGTCAGCTAAGTTAATAGTTTCATATTCACCTCCTTTACCTTCGGTTGATACCTTTTCCCGAGCCCTTGGATCTGAATCAAAAATTCTTTCTAATGCCACCATTTCCTTGGGAATGCTATTTCTTTTTAAATTGAGGACACATTTTGTATCGCAGTCTTCGGGGTTCCAGTCTCCTTGATCCCTATCGGACTCATCGATGATCTGTCCTTTGAAAACATCTGAGCTTGCTAGAAAAGCAAGGATATGTCGATCATCGTCGAAGACTTGAAAGTTCCTGACATTATCAGGGATAGCCGGGGTGGATATCAATTCTATTGAAAATCTCTTGAGCTTGGAGTCTTGCATGGGCTCCAGGGTAGTTGCAGCAACAACTAATGAATCAACTATTTGATTCTCCTCTCTAGGGATTAAACTAATCCCAAAAGCATCAAAGTCTTCAATTAGGTTCCACACCTGATTTCTATAAGCTGCCAACCTTTTATTGTGACATGTGTACTGGTTGCGTACTTGCTTGATAATCACTTCTGAATCTCCTCTAACCATCAAGGCAGTAACTTTCTTCTGATGTGCGAACATCAGTCCCCGAGCTAGTGCTTCATATTCCACTATATTGTTAGTGCATCCAAACTGTAACCTGTAAGAAGCAAAAAATGTTTTCCCTTTTGGGCTGGTTAACTCAATTCCAACACCACACCCTGTTTTAGATTTGGATCCATCAAACGTGAGGGTCCATAATTGATTATGAGCTGGGGTTGATCTCTTTGAGCTGGTTGTGGGTGCTTGGATAAGATGAACCATAGGTGGGGCCACTGGATCTTTTGCATCAAATATTGGGAATGGGTGTTTAATAGGTTCATCAGGTGCAATATCCAATTCCCGCTCAAATATATCATGTAATCCTAGGACATCTTTCTGATAGTTATCTGTATCTTTGATTAACCCCTTAGGTTTTGGTATACTTGTGAGTGCAGGGGTATCAAACAAACCCTGGGGTTGTTCAACATAACTATGTTGGTCCGATATTATGACCGAGGCAAGTTCAGTTTGAGGAGGGACTTCTTCTGAAGGTATATTATCTCTGGTTAACATTATTTCATTTTTGGCTTCAAATGAGAAGTGATTTGAAATGGTATCAAGGTGACTTGGGCTAGCTTCTTCAATTTTGAAAACATGATCTAGAACACTGATGTAGGGTTGGCAGGTCAATTCCGAATGATTTTGGTAGTATACCCTGCACCAATTTGGGAGTAGAAGGCTCCACAAATCGATATCTTCCCTTAAGACCAGCTGATCATGTTGTAGCTTCCTGATCAATACCTACTAGTTTACACTAATCATGGGATCAGGGAATTCTTGAATTGACAAATCATTAGAATCAAGAACCGAAAGAGTAAGAATTTCCTCTCTTTTATAAACCCCTATCTCGGTTTCAAAATAAGCTACCTCGTTGGGATAGTCATACTCAGTGATGATATGTTTGAGGTGAGGTTCACTCTGAATCCTAATCTGCGTAGGCATTTCTATAGAAGTTGAAAAACCAACTTCATAGTCCCCAAGAATCACCTACAAGCAATCACCTATCACATGCAAAGATATTCAGAACAAAAACAACAGAAGTTTTGTAAACCCTCAGAGCCAATGTGTGCAAGCAAAAATCAGAATTATTGATTATTGAATGTAATTGTTTTACAAATAATACAAAATCCTTTGAAAAGGAAATGATTATCTTGAGCAAAAAACAACTCAATAAGATAAGATAAGAATTAAATAATAAATATCCTAGGAAATAAAATATCCTAAGTAAACTTATCCTAAAGTGTAATTAAATAATTAATTACACCAACACCCCCCCATAAGTGCAACTTAGGGAGAAGCAAATTATTATGCAAAGATGAGTCCCGGTAACAAGGCCTAATCAGGTACTCATTTACAAATGCAATGCAAACTAAATCAAATGGGGTAAAGGAGAAAACCAAATGGGAACAAAACTCCTCCCCAAAATAGAATGCAATAAACTACCTAAGTGATGAAAGATGGAGGACTCCATAAGACCCCCCAAGGACACCATCCATCACAAAGATACATAAAAGAATCCCCCCATAAAGAAAGAGACCACAAATCCCCCCTAGAATGAAGTAACTCCAAAAGAAGTGAAGAAACTGCATCTCTAGAAAGAAGTGAGAGGGAAGAGGCCGAATGAAAGAAATCTTTGAAGGTGAAGTAGGTGTAGCCCAAGATGTCTCCATAGAAGCAGGTGTGACCTCAAAAAATGAAGAAGTCAAAGTAGGTGAAGACTCAATAGAAACCTCCAAAGATGTATGATCAACTGGATCCTACTGCACTGAAACAAAAGAAGCAACAAGAGGTGGAGGAGGTGGAATGGAAGGCTCGAGAACAGGATCCGAAGTTAGAACTCCAATGTTCAAGAAGCCAAATCTCTCCTCTGAATGATAATGCACACTCAAAGTGTGAGGAACAACTGTAGGAACAAAAGCACCACCAGTAGAAAAATCAGTGAAAGAATACAACCGAGATGAGTGATCCACTATCCCAGAAGCAATAACTGCTCTACTCTCCAATTCTTTGATGATAACCGAATCAGGTGTGAACTCCACAGATCTCCTAGTGCCCCCATGTGTTATTTGATAGATGGAAAGAAGGTTATTTGTCAAGTGAGGGACACACAAGACATCTTGAAAGGAGTGATCCCCAAAACTAATAGAACCCTTCCCTGTAACACTCATGTAAGTGTTGTTTCCCATCAAAATGGGAGACATAGTGCAAGGCTCAAAGGAAGTGAACATAGACTGCGAAGATGCCATATGATGAGATGCTCTTGAATCTAGAAGCCATCTCCCTGATCCAATACCTGAAGAAGCACAAAGGGCATGTCCCTTCATATCTGATGAAGTATGTAAACTAGCTGTGCTTGTGTTATGCTGCTCTGAAGAAGAAGAATGAGGAGAAGAAGATGATGCATACATCCTAGAAGGAAAATCAATCTGATGTTTCTGAAGAAGATGTTTCAGCTCATCAACGTCCTTCTTGTAACAATTATGTTATGCATGTCCTTCCCTCTTGCAATATGAACATGTAGACTTCTCCTTCCTAAATGGTTTCCCCTTAGAAGAGGAGGATGAATCTGAGGACTCCTTTTGCTGCTCATGAGGTTTGGAATCCTTTTGTTTCTGTTTCTTTCCTTTGCCTGTAGAAGCCTTCTGATCTCTGGGCTCCTGTGATGCAATAAGTGCCTATGAAGAGGAAGAAGGTTTCACCATGCCCATGCTAGCTAACTTAGCTTGCTCTCGAGTGAGAGATGAAGCAAAGTCATCAAGAGATGGCATAGTGAATCTCATACCAAGTGCATCCCTAGTGGCATAAAAGGTAGATACAAAAACTGAATAATCTGGTCCAAGGTTAGAAAGAATGGACAATATCAATTGAGAGTCTTCTTTTTGAACACCACACTGTGACAACTATAATCTAAGAGACTTGAGTTTGGTGAAAAACTCCAGGATGTTGTCAAAATCCCTAGGATTTAAGCCAATAATCTCATTCTCTAAGTGAAACCCTCTCATAGTATCCTGCTTCCCAAACAAAGACTCCAAAGTAGCCCATATCTCATTTGGTGTAGTGCAAGACTCAATGTGAAAAAGAAGGTCAGATGAAAGAGAAAGACATAATGTACCATAAGCTTCATCACACCTATTAAACCATTTTCTCTTTTCAATAGCACCTGTAGGTTCAATTTCTGTACCCATGGTTACCCTATACAACCCTTTATGTTTCAAATGAATCTCCATTTGTTTTTTCCAACCAAAATAGTTGAATGGAGTAAGGGGTGAAATATTATGTAAATCCATGACAAAAAACAGCAATAAATACTCTCAAATGAAAAACAATGCTCACTGATCTCAAAAAATTAGCCTGATTGCACGCTTCCCAAGAAAATAACTGAAAAGGTAAAGGCTGAGATCAAACAGAAATATCAGATACCTGGTAAAAAAATATGAAAAAATAGGTCTGATATCTATGTAGATCACTGAACTAGCTTTCCAACACCTATTCGTTTTTGAAAAATGGAGCCAGGATGCAAAAGTTATGCCTCCCGAAGTGAAAACAACAACTTCTGGCTTTGACAGGCGAAAAAAGCACCAAAATGGAAAAATCAGGAAATTAAACCACCGCCACTATGAAGATCGTCGAACCAGATTTCTGACGATATCTTGTTTGCAAAAAAATACCTCCGTTTGACCAAGTTATGAAAAAATGAAAAAAAGGCTTGTTTTAGGAACCAGGCAGAATAAACAGGGTCAAAAAATCGGCCCTCGGGGGCTGAAAATTTTTGGCCTCTGGTCTTGCATATGACTGGCCGCTAGCTCCTAAGGCTGGAAAGGGCTTCAGTGAAGCCCCTGGTCACGAATGTGACCTTGGCGGGGGTTGAGTTTGGCGGGGGCTTAATGGCGGAGCTCCCAGTCCCAACGTGACCGTGACGGAGCGCTTCAGAGCTCGGTGGGAGCTGGATGGTGGGAAGCTGGTCCTCCAAAGGACCACCGGCGGAGGAAATAAGCCCTCGGGGGCTAGAGGAGGAGTAGGCGGTGCTCAGGCTGAGGAGGCCACTAGGCGGTGAGCCGGTTGAGGTCCGGTGGCCGCTTGGCGGCCGGTTGGTGGTGGAGCTGATTTGAACGGGCGATGTTGGAAAAATAAAAAAACTTTTGATTTTTTTAATTTTTTTGATTTTTTTAACTTTTTTCAGCCTTGAAAACTGTGCTGGGGAGGCCATACGGCCTTTTCGGCTAATTTTTTTTCCTTTTCTTCAACTTTCACCTAAATCGACGAAACAAAAGGCGTTTCTGGGGTTTTTGGACGCTCTGATCGCGATGGCGATGTCCGTTCAAGCCCAAAGTGCTCCAAAAATTTGGCTACCCCCAGATCTACCAAAAATCAACCTGACTTGAAACCCTTGCACAAAATAGATGCTGTGAGAGAATATCTTCAGATAATGAATAGGCAGCGACAAGTCTGGAGCTCTGATACCATGTAGAAGTTGAAAAACCAACTTCACAGTCCCCAAGAATCACCTGCAAGCAATCACCTATCACATGCAAAGATATTCAAAAGAAAAACAAAAAAAGTTTTGTAAACCCTCAGAGCCAATGTGTGCAAGCAAAAATCAAAATTATTGATTATTGAATGTAATTGTTTTACAAATAATACAAAAGCCTTTGAAAAGGAAATGATGCAATAAAGCAGGAAAAGACAACCCTAATCTTATCTTGAGCAAAAGACAACTTAATAAGATAAGATAAGAATTAAATAATAATTATCCTAGGAAATAAAATATCCTAAGTAAACTTATCCTAAAGTGTAATTAAATAATTAATTACACCAACAATTTCCCCCCCATGGTAGCCACATATGTGAAAAGTCGAGGGAGAGATATCCCCCTATACTCTTCATTAGATCTCTGCTCAAAAGCATACCGTAAGTCTCAGGAATGTCTACTACCTAAATATCCATATTGGTTTGAATCTGAGGGTCATACCCTACTTGAACATGTACATTTCTCAATTCTCCAACTACATTAACCTCTATTTTATCAAGTTGGACGACCTTCTTGTTTGTTTGGACAAGATCCAATCCCAATTTCTTGCATACAAAAAATGGCATAACATTGCCATAAGCCCTTGAATCTAGCAGACAATTGTGCAGATTCTTCCCACAAATTCTCAAACTTAAAAGAAATGGTGGGGTCCCTACCTTGTTTCTGAACAAAGTTGCGTTCATGTCCGCAACAGGTGCCACCTTGGTTTTCCCTTTTGATTTATCAACTTCTTCCAAAGCTTTCAACACTATATCTCGTTGGGAAGGGCACCATTTTAGGATGTCAAAGTACGATAAAGAGGTTTTCTGTTTCTCCATCTCAGAAACAATATCAAATTCTATGTTATAACTTGCATTATATTTGAAAGCACCAGATGAATTACCTTTGCTAGGGAAGTCAGGTGGACCCTTTGGTGGAGGAGGGTTGTTATCAACACTTTGATTCAGAGGCACCATGTGGTTAGGTGGTGCTGATGTAGTGAACAAACCCTTATTCTGGTTTCTTAGGAAGTGTCCTCCCTTTTTCTGAAAGGCTTGGGCATCATACACATCTTCCTCTGGTTCATTCTCATTCTGCATTGGGAATGAAGGTTCTTCTTCAAAGAGGTCATAAGCCATTGTTGTATCCACTGAGCCACCTCCTTTATTTGAATTCCCTTGGAACATTTGGGCATCTGCCTGTGCCATCTTCACAACCTTTTCCATTTCAAGATAGTTCACCTCAGAATGAGTTGCAGTATCATGTAGCCTGCACCAGTTAGTCATAAAATTGAGGTCAGCCACATTTGCAGTATGCGGCCTGTCCTCATTAGCTTGATAATTGTGAGAAAACCCACCATTATTTGGCCTTGTGTTCCATTGTCTGTTGTTATTAGGCCTCTGGTTATATCCTCTATTCTGATTTTGATAGCCTTGGTTGGGGAAGTTTTGACCTTGATAATTCCTCTGGCTGTGATTGTTGGTGTGCTGATAATTACCCTGATTATTATTATTCTGATTAGGGTAATTAGCTTGATTAGCATAGTTACCTTGGTTCTGAGAGGGGTTTAGTTTAAGCTAAGCCATGTCATTTGTGACTTGGGACAGAGTTTTCTTTGGGGTCTCCACCTCGTTTGTGAGTTGAACTGTCCTTTCACTCTCAACATTCTTAGCAATAGGTGGCTGACTGACAGGATTTGGTATTCCAACTTGATTATGATGACCATGTGGACTATGATGAGCTTGTGATTGTTGAGAGAAGTCAGGAGCTCCATTGGAAAAGAATGGAACAAGAGATTGAGTTTGCAACTCAGACATGGGTCCATAATGGGAAGGAGACATCCCTGGGACAATATTGAATAAAGGGGTTGGATTAGGCATTTGATACCCCATAGAAGGAAAACCTCCTCCCAAGTTCCCTTGTTGAGAGCTATTTTTCTATTGTAGCTTGATGGCTAGATGATAAACTTTAGACAGAGAATCAATATCTGTCGGCTGATAAGTCCTTTGTAGGAACAAGCCAAGCAAAGGGTCTATAACTCTAAAATATGCCTGAATGGAACTATTCTCAGCAACTAGATAGGGGTTTTTCAATCTCCTATACATTCATTGAAATGTTGTATTGAATAAGGGCAGTGATTCACATGGCTCCTTCCTAATGGTAGCAAATTGATGGAACAAAATGGCTGGATCTACATAAACTCTGAACTGATTGATGAAAGCATTCTCCAGATCTGTCTAGCTTAAAATAGAACCTTGTGGAAGATTTATGTACCAGTTGTACGCCATATCCCCTAAGGAATAAGGAACAACCTACAAACCACATCATGGTGAGCTATCTGGGCTTTGGTACAAGCATCCTTAAAAGCTTGTATGTGCTCTTTAGCACTCCTTGATTCACCATGAATTTATTTGGGACAAAATCTCTCAGGATTCTTAGGCATATCATGAAAGCCTCCAGGAATAGTCCCCAATGGAGAGGGATTATTCATAAAAAATTCTATTGGTGTTGGTGGTGGAGGTTGAGCCAGCTGTTGGATGGGCTAAACCAGCTATAATGGCAATTGAGGTGGATTTAGTGGTGGATTCACGGGTATCCACTGGGGTGTTGGTGGAAAGCCTGGTGGAGTGAGTGGAGCTGACAAGGGTGGTAGAATGGTTGTGCCAGTCCTATGAATCTTGTGTCTTGTTGGGGTCTTGAGTTCTATCAAAGGTGGTGGGTTTTCAGTTGATCAAAGAACTCTATGGGACCTCTCTGGTGAGAAAAACCCAATATTATCCAGTTTTCTCTTCTGGCCCTCCTTCTAGCGCCAAATATGTTGAGGTGCCAAATTGACCCACAACATGTAGGTAAGATAAAAGTAAAAATATCTCACCCCTCCTGAAAGAGAAAATCAGTAATCAAACTAATCACCTCCCAAGGTCTTTGATGTTAGTTCACAACGTTATTGTTTCATGAAGCAGTCAATATGACTATAATGTTCAAGGGGCCTGCTAGTTTTGTGCTTCCAGATTGTTACAAGATCAAACATCTATCTAAACCTAATTTAACCAGTGGTTTTTAAAGAAATAGAAAAAGATAGATCAAGGTTTTTAAATTGAAAAGAATGTTGATTCATTCAACTAATCAGACTTTTTACCTTCCAAGGAATTCCTAAAGTAGAACTGCAGAATAAAATTAACTTGTAATTGATACAAAGTTTCATTCATTCACAGTACAAACTTTAACAGTAGATTGAAAATCATTATTCAAAGAAAACATAAGATAAAATTTCATTCCATGACAGCTTTTCAAATCAAAATGATTAACATAAAATGAATACCATTCTAGAGCATAATATAAAGTAGGTTTAAATCTGGCTGCTCCTACTATTACTGAAACAGATAAGCAACATTTACAAATCTGGCAAGATCACCAGTGTACAAAAAACCCATGTCTTCAAATTATCTCCATCTATGCTAGAAAAATCTGGAAGATACATCACCTCCTCTTCCTGGCGAACTATAAAAAATGTCTAACTTCCTTCAAAATCCTAACTTGCTTTACTGCTAAATTCGCTTTAACATTCGATTTCTCCAGATTTTTCTAACCCTAACTTCTAACTCGTCTAACTCTTCTCTAACTCTTCTAGCTCTTCTAACAACTTTCTAACAATGATTTTCTAGCCCTTGCCAAAAAGATCTTTACAAAAGAGGCGAAATGCCCTGTTTATAAAACGTGTCAAAATGCGTCAGCCCAGTTTAGGTTTTACAAAATATGTTGGTTACAGAACACATCGGCCCTAGAAGGAGTTTGAAACAAAGTCAACATGCATTAAATGCAAGGGCACCGACCAGAGGAAAGAAACAGACCAAAATGCGTGAAGAAGAGGAAAAGCGAAACGATGAGGAAGCACAACTTTTGACGTAGCTTTGCATTAACTGCTTCCCCCACGTCGCCCATACCTTGCTCCATTATGGCCTTCGTCATTAAGAACATCCTCTGCAAGCTGTCCACAAGTGGCATAGGTGAAACCCTAGTTCACCATTCAACAACATTAATGTTATTCTTCAAATCTGTCCCATCGTATTTTCCCAGTCTCTCTTAGCCATTCCAGCCGCCGCCTTGCTAGACTTAGCCTGCATTCATCAAACACCAATGCCAGAATCCGATGTTAACAACATTTCATCAAAGTGTTAGCTCAAAATCATGATAAAAACCATTAAATTAGCCATTAAGCATCAACACTAGATCATCAAAATGAACATAAGTAGCATACATCAGTGAAATTTACCAAATTAAAGCATGGAAACATAAGAATTTATCACTGGAATCATCCATTTTACCAAATTTCCTCGATCCACAGTGTCTCCCAAAAATTTGGAAAAGTCCGGCCGGACCGGATTTCCGCGGAAATGACAACACAACATGAATTTTGGGAAAATGAAGGGGAGAAGGAGAAATTGGGAAAATCCGGCAGAATGGGGAATTCCAAAGCGGCGTAAGGCATACCAAGAGATCACTTGAATGAAGAAGGAATGCATATATCATTGAAATTCATCAAAACAAGCAAAGAATATCAAGCGTTCATTATTAGATTTACTAATTTTATCCAAATTTCCTAAATTCCGTAAGGCACAACAGAGAATTCAGAAAAATACAACCAGACTGGAATTCCACGAAGAGTGCAAAACTCCAAACTCAGAGCACACCTCCGGGAAGCTGAAGAGATCCAAGAAAATTCGGGCGGGTAGGAAAATCCCGAACCTGAGCAAAACCCTGAACACCGGCCACGACTTCGCTCAAATTGACCAAAGGTCATAAATTTGAGGACCCTAGGCACGAAAATTGCTTAACACGGGCGTCCTACAGATCTTCCTGGAATGCTAGGCTCAATCGAAAGCAAAACCAAGTGAAATGGCGAAGCCCTAGGCATGAAACCCTTGATTTTAACCATGAACGCACAGGGTAAGCCATGAAATGCCCGAACACACCGGAATTCGAACTCCAAGCAAGATCATAACTTTTTAAAGCACCACAAGATAAACATCTCAACTCAGGAGAACGAAAATGATAAAGCAAAATGGAAGAAAGTCCCAAAAATTGACCAAACTCGGAAACTCGATGGCCAGATGAAAATCCAAAAAATATGACCTAGGCAAAATTTTGTGGAGTCTAGAAATTTCTGAACTGCAGTGCAAAGTAGATAGAGCCGGACTTCAAGCGCAATCTGGGAAAATCCGACTAGACAAGAAAATCCTTAACTGGCTCAAAAACCCGAACAATAGCAAGAAACCAGACTTCAAAAGAAGTTCAGGAAAATCCGAACGGATAGGAAAATCCCGAGCCAGGTTGAAAACCCGAACTTAGCCCAAAACTTAGGATTTTCAATATTCAACTTGGGAAAAAAACTTGGGCAAGCAAGATAAACATATTAAGCACATGCCAAAGCAAAGCAAAACCTCAAAATCGAAGGGGGAAAAACACAAAGAGCGAAAGCAAAAGAGGGGGGTCCCATTTTTATCAAATTTAAAATGGGGTGGTTATGGAAGGCATAACAGGTGGATTGCATTTTTGATGTATGAAGGGGGATGATGAATTGTAGGATGGGTTTTGAGTTTGCATCAGACCTTGAGGAATATTATATTGATATTGACGAGGAACGCTTGTATTTTGAGGATTGATGTTTGAGTATTGAGGGTTAACATTTTGATGTTGAGGGTTTATATTTTTATTTTGAGGGTTTATGTTTTTATTTTGAGAGATGATGTTTTGGTATTGAGAGTTTATGTTTTCATGTTGTGGATTCATGTTTTTTTGATATTGAGGATTTGTGTTTTGATGATATTGAGAATTTGTGTTATGATGTTGTGGAGTTTGTGTATATGAAGTATTATATTGATATTGCATTGTGTTAGGATCCGTATTTTGAAAGTTCAACCCTTGTTGATATTGAGTGTTGTACGAGGGGTTTTGTTTTTGGTAAGGAGGTTGTTGTTGTGTCATGTCTTGAGAAGTGTTATGTGAAAGGTTTAGATGTGTATTTTCTTGATACATGGCTTGTTGTTGAGGGTTGGTTTGTGTATTTTGATAGATTAGTGATTGTTGTTGTGATTGAAGAGGTGGATTAGGAATGATATAAATGGGTAAAACCATATGTTTTAGTTGTGGTGGAATGTTAGCATATAATGGTGGATTTGGTGCAAATTTTGGTGGTATGCGAGGACGGTTTGACATGTTTTGTATGTTAGGATTTTGACCTTGTTGAGGTGCATTTTGTGACCAAGGGGTTTCATACAAGTTCCTTGATGCGTTTGGTGTCTACGTATTAGTTGAAGCATTATGAGTTATGATTGGAGTATTGAAAGGGTTGGTTGATTGTTGTGAAAGGTTTTGGGTTTCCAAAAGGTTAGGATCTGGTTGGTTTTGTTGGGCTATAATTGCTTGTTCCATTTGATATGATTGTCTATACAAGGGATTGTGAACTTTTCTTGCTTGAGAAGGACCATTTGTTTGTACAAGAAAGGTTATAATTTTTGGTTGTCTTATAGGTTGAGATACTCGTCAAACCACGGTATCTTCACCCCTATGAATAAGGGTTGGGTCTCTAAGGTCCTCAATGTTAAAATCAATTCATAGCCTAGCACCATGTTGGGAAAGCCTATATAAATAAGTGTTTGGATCAGAAGTAAGTAATGCATCGCTTACTTTTAGCATTTGAGTATTTTGAGTAATTTCTAAGATAATTTCTTCAATGAGTTCATCATTAGAGTCTTCTTCTACATATCCACCTTGTCCTTGAGTTGGTTGATTTCCTTGTTGAGAGAGGATGTTGTGATGTTGAAGATTGTAACTAGGTTGTTGAGAGACCAAATTTGGTTGTTGAGAGGCCAAATTTGGTTGTTGAGAGCCCACATTTCATTGTGGTGGTGGATTAAAATTTGGTTGTTGTTGAGGATTAACATTGTGTTGTCGAGGATTAACATTGTATTGTTGAGGGGCGGTATACGCATGAGGAGCGGTGCTAGAGGGAAATCCCATGTAATTTCAATTGTGGTTTCAATACTTGTGGTCTTTGGAATGTTAGAACTACTAGGGTTGGATTCCATGTTATTCTTGTGTTGTATGTTATTTTTGTGTTGTGACCTAGTGGTTTTCATAAACTTACAAAAGACCTTAAAGATGAAAGACTTGAGATAATGGTAGGTGTGTGATGATGTTGTTTAGATTTTCATTTCAAAAATGGATTCAAAGGATATGTTGACAAGTCTCTTGGAACAAAAGATATGATGTTCAAGTTGATTGAATTGGATAGGTTAACCTTTAGAAAAAAAGATATTTACCATTTAGCTGATGGGATTTGATGTTTAAACTTTAAACAAAAGGATGAAGACAAAGTTGGTTGGATTGTGCTAGATCTCAAGATGTTGGTGAAAAGTTGGATTGATGCCTTTACTTGGACTAGTCTAATGAGTATAAGCAAGGGGAGATGACGATGATCTCGTAAACATAGAGGGGAGATAGTTCCACTAAGTTAACAAGCCCACAAGATGAGGATGGATGTGATCAAAAGATACTAGCAAGATGATTGGTTTGATTTTGATAGGTTGATGTCAAAAGGTTGATTTTATGTTTTGAAAAAAGGATGTTAAGGATAGTTTGATAAGACTGATGTTGTTTGAGGTTGTTAATGTCTAAATATGTTTGGTAAGGTTGATGTTTTTCCAAAAGGCTATAATGATGTTTCCTAGGAAAGCCAAGTTGAAAGGATAGTTTTGATGTGTGAAGATGAGACAAATTGTTCAAGAATGCAAGGTCTATTATGACAGATGGTTTTAGATAGATTATGATAGTTTTGAGTTTAGGAAAGTTTTTTGAGAAGAATAAAGCTATAGAAAAACATGGAAAGCTAGAAAAGTGCGATACACTACCCCAGAAAAATGCAACAAACTACAGGAAAACTTGAAAAAGTGTGACAGGAATGGTAATATGATGATAGAAAAACACAAAAAAGTAGACAAAGGTGTAGTTATACAAAAAATATTTTGACAGAGTAAAAACTAAAGTAGATGCAGTAAAATAAGAAAAATAAAAAATTTGTGTGAAAAAGGTGGTGATATACTAGAAAAAAGCACTAATATGTTGTTATAGATGTGGAAATATGCACACAAAAGTGACAAGATATGCAAAAGTGACAAACTGTGATAGACAAATGAGAGTTTTTGTGATTGTTTTAGTGATCATTGAATGTTTTGGTAAGTTTGATGTGTAAATGTCTGAGTTATGTTTTGATATCAAGTGATACAAATAGAAGACATAAAAGGCAGGACTGACCCCAAGGTGAATATATTTCACAAGCTTTCTTCCATAAATATCACTAGTATATAGCATAATTGAAAACACATTAGATAAGCACAACCTAGCTAGTAATAAAAGGTGAATCTCCCCATAGTAAGCCCACCACACTTATGTGTTAATAAAAATCCAAGGAGTGGGTGACTAGGGTGCACCAAGGTCATGTACCACCTTGAAACCCCTCACCTTGAAAGGACAAAGTCCTAACAAGACACCAAATCACCTCAACCAAGGATAGTACACCATGAGTAACTTCACGTGATGACACTATCATGTTGCACCACTATAGTTTGATGGCTAAAAGGTCTTAAGCTTCTAAATAACAAGGGTTCATAGTGGAGGTACTTTGTAAACACCAACACATGTATAAATGTGAAATAAAAATATCAAATCCTTGTGTCTGGAATCACTTGGGACCACAAAGGAATGCCTGACATGCCATGATTAGATTGAGCTATAGCTTTCACTCTCACCCCTTTATATAGTCCACCAAAAAAATGTGCTTGTGGTTGAACCCTAGGGTGATGAAATCCCTAGGAAGGCCTCCTAACAATAAAGGAAGGATTAATGTTGCTATTTCTCATCACCCAAGATTGCACAAGGTGCAAGGGGAGAGGGTACATAGACAACTCCTTTGGTATACAAAAAGAAATGCAAACTAGAGGTATTTCTCATCACCTAAGATCACATGAAGCACAAGGGGAGAGGATACGTACACTCTAGCCTACCAAACACAACAAATAAGTTAATTTTAGAGCACTAACTTGAAATTTGATCTAATCTAACAATAAAAAACATACAAGTTTGAATGATTGTCTTTAACAAGGAAACCTGTAACAAATATGTTAGTAGTTTCAATTATTTGCCTTGGACCAATCAAAACCCTAGACCACAAATAAATTAATAGTTTTACAAGT
Organism: Sequoia sempervirens; assembly: GCA_007258455.2. NCBI lineage: Eukaryota > Viridiplantae > Streptophyta > Pinopsida > Cupressales > Cupressaceae > Sequoia > Sequoia sempervirens. The sequence continues at coordinate 163,448 of VDFB02000010.1, read as the reverse complement.
TAAATTCTCCCAATGAATGTTGCACAAATAGGTCAGATTAGAAAACACAAACAACATATAGAGCACATTAGGGTTAGGGTTATATCAAAACAAATGATTGCAAAACATAGAACAATAAAAGTACATACAAAAAATATGACAAAAGATAACCAAACGTAACAATTACCTCAAAAATGACACTATGACCCTCTACAGATGCAACAATATGTATTAGAGGTGACAATATGTCCAAACATGGCACTACAACCTTGCCAAATGTGGAAAAATCAACAAACACGACACCGTGTAGTCACAAACCTATAATCACAGAAAAAAATGTGTCAAAACCCTTAAATGTGCCAATATGTTGATGTCAAACATTCCAATTCCATCAAACATGACATTATGACCTTGTCAGATGCAACAAAATCAACAATCCATGATAGCCAAACGTGCCACTGTAACTTGCAGATTATCAAAAACTTGATAAAAATGTTATCAGGGATGTGGGTCCCATCAAGTGTGCCAAAATGTGAAGTAGGGTTACTGGAAAATGTAAATGAAGTATGAATTATTCAATAAGGGTTAGAATTCACAAATACCCATATCAAGAAAATGATCAAATCCCACTTACAAATGAAATAGAATGCAAACAAGTTAGAAATCAATAATAGCAATGAAAATTGAATTCAAAACATGAAATCAAACATGTGCAAACCTAGCATTCCATTTTGAAACTGGTTGATGGTATGTTGGATTACTCAATCATTAGCTCCCATGATTGCAAAAGCTTCAAATGACCTAGATGATGATAAGATTTCTCAAATGCTCAAGTGCTCAAGTGATATGAATTAGCTCAAATTATTCTAGGTGGTGATTATGGAAGGAAGATACTTGTTTTTATAGATTTTCAAGATTTAGATCAATGGTTGAGAATTGATCTTGAGATCAATGAATGATTAGATCAAGGAGGATCAAGAGTCAAGATTAATTTGAACTTAAAATATCTCCACGATTTTAGGGAATTGGTTAAGATATTTGAAATTGAAGGGTGGAGATTAGATTGAGATTTGAAGGGTTGAGGATAAATAAGAGGAAGTTGAGATATTTTGGGATATTTTGAAAAAGAATATTCCATGGGAATATTCCTTTGAGAGGGAAATTAGAATGATTAAATAATTCAAGATTATTTAATTATGGAGGATTAGGATATTCCTTTTTAATAAAGAATATTCCTTGCAAGTGGGAAGGAAAGTTAGATAATTAATTAATTCCAAACTATTTAATTATGGGACATTATAATAACATTAGATTTATCTAATTAAATAATTAAAATTATTCAATTAGAGGTGATAAGAGGAAAATTAGTGAAAATGATTAATTAATTAAATAATTCAAAATTATTTAATTAATAGAGGAAATTAGGTTATTAATGAAAACTGATGTTAAAGGGGGAATTAGTGATGCAAGTGATTAAAATGCCAAATTATGCAATGTTAATAATGAAAATGATGAAAAATTCAAGATTAGGGATGTGTGATATGAATTAGGCATTTTTGCATGTCTACACTTGTAAAATGCAAAATATCAAGTTACCAAATCCGTGATGTAGGATGTGGCATTTACAATTCTTTTAGTTATTCATATTTAGCGTAAAGGAATGATAGATAATGAAGGTTTGGTATGGGAAGAATTTTTGAATGGCAACATGAAAATTTCAACTAAATTTAGCCATAATAATGACCTAAATTCAAGGGAGATCACTTAAATAGAGGAGAGGAGAGTTTGAAGGCACTAAATTGGAGACGATCACCTATTGTACATCCGAAGGGTGAGGATTTTTCCATTAAATTGTATTGCACTTGAAATAGACATAAGGCCAAGTGAGGCCTTCACAATTGAAGAGGAAGTAAACTTAGTAGAAGTGAGTTTGCTGCTACACAAGATGAACAACCAACTCCTTTTCCTCTATATGGAGAATCAATACACATGTTTAATGATATATGGGTTTTCAAGATGAGCAACTGACTCTTTTTCATGGTTTTAAGGAGAATTGATACACATGTTTAATGATATATAGGTTTTCAAGATGAAAAACTAACTCCCTTTCCTATCTTTATGGAGAATTGATACACATGTCTAATGATATATAGGTTTTCAAGATGAACAACCAAATCACTTTCCTAGCTTTATGGAGAATTGATACACATGTCTAAGATATATAGGTTTTCAAGATAAACAACCAACTCCCTTTCCTAGCTTTATGGAGAATTGATACACATGTGTAATGATATATAGGTTTTCAAGATGAACAACCAACACCCTTTCTTGACCTTATGGAGAATTGATACACTTATCTAATGATATATAGGTTTTCAATAATTTAACTAAGTTTTGGGAATCTATTATGCATAATAGATAAATCATTTTGTCCTACTATTTTGTACTAAACTTTCAAGTGTGTCAATCAACCAATATACCAATACATACATACATACATACATATATATATTTATTTTTTTTGCAATAATGGTAACAAAATTGTATATTATTTTCTTTCAAGTTTGTTTCAATCAAACCTTCTGTGCAATTTGTTTTATAAGTATGATAGATTGCCATTGCCTTTTCACACTTGTCAATACTATGTGGTTTATATGTGTGTGTGTGTATACATTTATATATATGCATATATATAAATATATAAACCACCATTATTGAGGATATGTGTTATAACATGTATATATTGAAGGTTTAGTTTTAAATTATTACTTTTAATTTTTCTATGGCCATTGTTCAGTGATGAACTGTGGTGTGAGGATGTATTATATAGCTATATTTGTGTTGTTTCACTTACCAAAAAAATGAAATTGCGTAATGATTCATATATGTGTGTGTATGTATATGCATATGCATACATGTATACATGTGTGTGTATATACATATACATATATACATATACATATACATATACATATATACATATACATAGACATACATACATATACATACATACATATACATACATACACACACACACATATATATATGTATGTATATGTATATGTATACATACACATATATACATACATATACATATACATATACATATACATGTACATATATACATATACATGTACATATATGTATATATGTATATGAATATATGTATATATGTATATGAATGCATATACATATATGTATATGTATATATATACATTCATATACATATACGTATATATATATATGTATATATATGTATATGAATCTATATACATATATGTTTACATATACATATACATATACATATACATATACGTATATACTGTATGTGTATCTAAGGGTTATTTTCCTAAGGTTAGATTATTATAAATTAAAATATGCAAAACCCAAAGAAAGTAATGAAGTGCAAAGGAAATATAAATTAAAAACACAAAATGGAGCAAGTTCACAAGTGTCTTCAATCTCCATGGCTGATCTTCATTACACCTTCTAACTTGTTGGAAAGATGTGTTGCCCTCAGATTCAAAGTACGAGCAATTTGAAAATAAGACTATGCCCTACACAAGCTTTGTAGGATTTGGAATATCACAAAATGAAATCTAAATGTCTATGACAAAATGACTCTAATGCCTAAGACAATTATGCCAAAATCATAAAATGAAAATGCAAGCATCTATGTGTTGTGAATATGTGTAAGTGTCTAAGTGTAATCGAAATTGTGAGCAAAATTGGCATTTTATAGAAAATGCAATTTTGGACGGACGGGCGAGATTGAATTTTGACAGAAGCTTAAAATTAGAGGATGAGATTTAATGTGACAAATCCTAATTAGGGTTAGGGAAAAATTATTAAATGAGTGGTCGAGATGTCATCTGAGAAGATCGAATCAGTGATCGAGAATAAATGAGATAATTAGTCAAAAAGATAAAGATTTTCGAAAATCAAGAAGATAAAGACTGCTTGATTTGTGAAATTCAAAAAATCAAGAAGATAAGAGTTGAACTGAAAAAAAGATTTGGAAAATCAAGAATCTGCTCGATTGTTTGATTTTTGGAAGAATATTACCATTTTGAATTAAATTAATTCAAAATATGGATTTTGTGTGATAATAAATAATCGATTTTCAGATTATTTACTAAAATGAACTAACAGTCAAGAATGTGAGATCATTTTAAATAATTTCATTTATTTAAAATGAGGGAAATGTTAATTTTGACAATTAAATAATTAAAGATAATTATTTAATTTAGAGGATATGATTAATAATTAAATAAATTAATAAAATCATTTAATTATGAGAATTAGTGACATTAAATAAATAAATGAAATTCATTTATTTGATAATCAGGAAGAATAAATGAATAAAGGAAATTAAATAAATTAAGAAATTTATTTAATTAGGGGAAGACTTAGATAATTAATGACATATTTAGTAAATAAATAAAATTTATTTATTTAATAATCATGAAGAATAAAAGGAGATGAATTAATTAAATAATTATGAATTATTTAATTAATAGTCGAATGTGGACCAAGGACATAATTAAATGCCATAATTATGCTAGGATGAAAGTGGTAAAAATAGAGCTTGTAGGCCTAGGTTATTTTTATGTGTCTACATTTTGCCCCTCTTTGTCATAATGTAGTATGTCGCGTTGTGACAAAGAAAATAAGTTAAAGTCATGCCCCAGTGAAGGTATGGAGTATCGATGCCCCCTCGAGAAATTTTTCAAATTGTGGGTCGGCGACAGAAAAATTTGGAAAGTGTCCCGATAAGTCAATTTAATGACTAGAAAAACAATGGTAGAGACAGTTTCAGATTCTAACATGTTTAAAGCGGCCAAAGGGGTGGTCAAAGTTGGTCAAAGGAGCCTCTAGTAATAACCTAGTTGACAAATGTCATTTTGACTTTATAAATAGGTTGACAAAGGGGTAAAAGTCAATTCATTTTCACTATTTACCTTAGCAAATTTGAGAGCTCAAAGCAAGGACTTCGGTGAGGATGGTGATTCTAGTGGATGAGCATCACGGCTAGATTGTGCGGACCTACAGGCGGCCAGAGGGCTCAGAGCCAACAATATGTAACCCTAACCCACTTTGTCATTTTTTCATTTTACGTGCCAAAATTAGGGTTTAGGGCGAACAACGAATGCGCTACAACACATATGCGTGCGCGTAAGCTGCATTTGACTTCATGTTCGACGCATTTGATGCGTCGCGACGCAAGTGTAAGGGGTATTTAGGGGAGACTGAGGATGTGGAATGCATTTGCTAAAAAATTTGACACATTTGCAATGTCGTGTTGCATTCGAGGGTTATAACGCTGCATATGTCATTTTGTGACGCATTCGCCAATTTGAGCGATGCATTCGAATGAAGTGACGCATGTGTCATATAGCATGACACAAGTGCTTTGATGTGACACAATTGAGCGACGCAATCAATATGTCGCAACGCAAGTGAAGTACAGAACAATGCAACCATTTTTTCATGACGCAAGTGAAGTCAACGTGACACATTTGACTTTGACTTTGACTAGGGCTGATTCTGATGCTTTTCAAATTTTAAATTCTTTTTAGTTATAATGATCATAATGATGATTGTCCAAAAGGTACTGACGTGTTGTTTGGCTTTGTGCAGAGACAACTTGCACCCATATATACATGAGAGAGCAGGCCATCGACCTTCCGGTTTGGTGATCAGCTGACTCCATGGGAGCGACGATGTTTGATGCGTCTGAGCTTATATTATGTTGCCTATATGCCTGTTATTCAGGCAAATAGGGGTTTGCTGACTGCATTATGTGAGAGGTGGTTGTCAGAGACATGCTCATTTCACTTGCCGACAGGAGAGGCCACAGTGACACTGGAGGATGTCTATCGTATCTTATGACTACCGATCCAAGGAGAGCGGCTTGTTTATGACCCTCGGCATGGATATTAGACATTCACAACGTACTATCGGGATGAGGGAGCAGGAATTAGCATCCAGGGCTATGAGATCCGCTGGGAGTTTATGGCAGAGCATTATGCTCGATTTGATGCATTTCTAGCGACACTGATTGGTGGGATACTGATTCCTGACCGATGCGGGCATGGGTTTCCCATTGGTTGGGGAGACGTGATAGTGGGATGAGGCGAGACAAGACAATGTATGCCTATGGGCCTTGTTTGTTGGGCACACTTTACCATCAGCTTCACGAGGTGGTTTATAGGAGGGCAGAGAGCGTTTCCTATGGAACTACACTTCTGATGATATGGGTCTGGGAGCATGTGGCCATATTTCGACCTCCTATCCAGAGACCGTAGCTAGTCGAGGGGATGCCTTACGCTTATTATTATGCCAGTTCCCTACAACAGACCAGGATGGGAGAGATAGGTTGGTGGCACCATCAGATTGATACCATGGTTTCATTCATCTGGAGGCCGTACAAAGACTGTCAATAGTGGGATGATGAGGATGACCACGCGAGCTTTTGCAGACAGTACCACTATCTGATTGGTAGGATAGTACAAAGTTTGCTCATTATAGAGATGTACCTGCCACAACCGTGTATTGAGATAGTTTGGGGAGCAACAGGGTGTACTAGCAGGCACAACTGAGTACGCTAGATCTTCCAGGGAGTCAGCTTGGGGGCCAACAATTCTTGTATCTTTTTTTGAGCATCAGATTGATGGGCTAGCAGCCCAGCAGTGGGGATGGAGAGGTGGGATTGCAGATCCTGAGACTACCACTGACTATGACTTATGGTGGCAGGCACATCGATCAGTGCCACTAACAGATCCAAATGGGCCAACACCTATTGATAGGAGGTCAATTATACCACGTGTGCCGAGAGTCAAGTGAGGGGATAGAGATGGTGACAGAGGTAGAGGCCAGGGGAGGGATGGAGGCAGGGGAGGGATGGAGGCTAGGGTGGAGGGTGAGATGGGGCTAGGGACGAAGGTTAGGGTGGAGATGATGGAGATGATGGGGATGATGGAGGAGACGACTAGAGACATAGGAGAGATGGCCAGAGGCAGGGTAGGAGGGTGTAACTGCGTGTGGGAAGAGCAGCATTGGATGCTATTCTAGAGGTGGTCGAGGAGGGGGGGAGAGAGAGGAGGAGAGACAGGAGGGGGAGCTGAGGCAGGAGCAAGAGGAGGAGCCGAGGAAGGAGCTTGAGGAGGAGAGACAAGAGCAGGAGCTTGAGGAGGAGAGATAGGAGTAGGAGCTTGAGGTGGATGTGGATGTGGATGTGCCTCGGGACGAGGGAGTTGGTGGTGAGGAGGTGGATGTGCCTCAATATGAGGGAGTGGGTGGCGAGGAGGTCGTAGAGGAGGACAATGATGATGATGATGATGCCATGGATGAGGTCGAGAGACTCCTAAGATGGAGGATGGTGGAGGGAGAGGAGGAGATACCACCTACCTCAACATTGCCCCAGGATGCCATGATAGATCAGAGGGTGGAAGATCTACAGAGGAGGTTAGATGAGAGTGTGACACATGTCAGGGCACTACAGGGAGAGCTAGAGGTGGCTCGAGTAGAGCGGGATCAGGTAGTGATCTGTTAGTAGGAGTCAACACAGTGGTGTGTGGATTTTACGACGCTATGTTTAGGACCTTCAGGGGATATGGCTCATGAGCTTTATAGGGTGAGCACTCGGTACAGGCAGTGCAGGACCCTCTATGAGCAGGCAGTGCCTCCTGAGTGACGAGATCCTACACTGTCTTGCTCACAAATGAGGACAAGTAGCGGTCATAGGTCAGGGAGTGGGAGCAGTAGCAGGAGTCACACCAGTACGGGAGGGTCTACCTCATCAGGGCACACATCAGGGCATAGGTCCCACCACTCACAATGGAATTCCTTGAGTCATCATTCAAGCCATAGTCATGGGTCCATCGATTTAGTGCAGAGGTCAGTACAGAGGCAGGTACTAGTGATAGATCCTTCAGCATCAGAGTCAGGCCGCAATGTCATCACAGGTGCCATCAAGGTCAGTGCCATCAGGTTCACAGACAGAGGCCATTATCATTCCACCTATTATCTCAGCGCCAGCCAGAGGTCCTCAGCCACCACACTCTTCGCCATGAGGGGATGATGAGAGCCTTTGCTAGGGGCATGTTTGCTACATTTGCTTCTATGTTATGACACATTATGTATAGACCACTGAGCCTACGAGCTCCATTTTTGGGATAGCTCTTGACTCTATCCTGTGACATTATATATTTTGAGATGATGCTATATGATACGGCCTACATGTGTGTTATGCGATGCTATTTGATTTATGCATAATGATATGTATGATGTGATGCTTTATGTATGATGTTGATTTATGATGGATGATGGTACTATTTATATGTCTTGTCATGTATGTCCTATGATGATTACTTATGATATGATGCCATGATTATGTAATGTTTATTAATATGTTACGTCGATGTTGTATCATGTATGATAATGATATGCATAATGTATTCATTTGAATGGATATGCCATATTTATGATTATGTTAATGCGATATGCAATGAAATGTATATGATTTAATGCTATGGATGATGTATGTATGGACCTAATGCAATGTTTATATGATTATGTATGCACTTATGTTTTTGTATGTCACAGGATATCATCGTGAGATGGACAAGAGAGGATGACCAGAATGAAGGAGATGCATGTTAGTTCCTAGACCAAATCCTTCAAAACTTTTCCGTAGGACTTTAATATTTATTGCTCTTAATCATCATTGGGCAGACTATTGTAATGGCCAACAAACACCATGATATGTCATAGATCAAGGTGTACAAGGTCGTACCATCACATAAGACAAGCAGTCACAGAAAAAGATGATCATGACTCATACGAAAAGTGTAATTGCCCTAGTCTTTTTGTCATGATCAACCACAAGCAGAAAAAGAGAAGATGTACAATTCATGAAACATCGTTGCTTCTCTAAATCTTGTTTCATGGACATCCTTGAGAAACTAGCAACATGATTTCCAAAATACAAAATAGAACCCTTATCATGATACGTCATTTTTTTTCTAAATCCTGAAATCAGGACCTCACTGAGAAACTAGTGCGTGGTCGATTTTGTGAGCATTAAATATGTAAAAATGAAATGAATCAAACACACCAATAAGACATTATATCAAAACAAAATATTAAAGTAATAAAGATTGCAAACTTAGTATCCTGTTATCGATGTCATCCTATCATCCTCCATCTTCAGTATTTTCATTGATTCCAGCTGGCTCTCAGATTGTATGCTAGGCTCAATGAACAGTCCTCCTAAAGAACGAGATTGAATATGAAATGCATGTAATACTTAAGCTAAGACATGATTGCTGAAAATGAAAGACTATTGATGATGCTATGAATAATAAAACTAGAATGCTATTATGCTAGAATGCAATTAATCTTGAATTACTCTGATATGTGTTGTGTAACCCTTGCTTGGATTGGCTGTGCTATTTATAAAGTTTTTTTCAAAAGCTTCTGATTGGTTGATATGATCAACGATTGTGAAAATTCCTAGAAAATCGAACGGTTGAGGATGGATAAGACTGAAGAAAAACAGAAGAAAGCAGAAAGCAAGATTTGTTTTCTTTTTCTGTAAAAGAGGTAAGATAAGATGATGAAGATGATTTGTTAAAAATCATCTTTTTGTGAGATTATGGAAAGATTTTGAAGAAGATAAATAATGAATTATAAAATTCAATTATTTATCTATGGGTGACACAAAGGTTTTTCTTAAAAATAGAATATTTACCCTAGATTTGAAGAATAATGGAAGATTTCATAATTAAATAGAATATTTAATCATGATTCTGAGAAGATATGGAAGATATTCAATTAAATAAAGATATTTAATTAAACCTTTAAGAAATGGTATGCAAATGAAATTAAATAAATAATATATTTAATTAACCAGAAGAAGAAATTGAAAAGAAATATTTAAATTTAATTAAATAAAAAAAACTTAATTAAATTAAAAAAGTGATAATTAATTAAAATAAATAAAGTGTATTTATTTAATTAATTAAGTAGACATATGGATGTGGAATAATGAAATAAAAATCAATTTATTTAATCATCATAGAAGAATAAATTAAATAAACAATATAATTAAATTATTTAAATTTAATCATGTGTAGAAGACTTCAAAAAAATTAATTAAATAATAAATATTTAATTAAATGCCAGGATTAATCAGATATGACCAATTTTATGCATCTACATTTTTCCCCTCTTTGAAGTGATGTGTGAAACGCCTTGCTTCAAAGAAAATATTCCTACTTTCAAAATTTGTTGTGTTTGACTTTGACCCTTTTTCTGAAAAAATATGCCCCTGACTTGATTTTGATATGTTTCCGATCGAAAAATGTTGCTGGTGTTAATGATGCCCCCTCGGGAGGTAAATCATTGATGATTATGAGATTTTGATGTTGATTTGAATTCAATGATTTAGCTCTAAAAAAAATGATGTATAAGGATGCCCCATTGTAAAAATAAAGTCAAAGTTAGATAAAAAGATAAAAAATGTTACAAAACTCACCTTTAGTTGACCTTTAAAAGGTAAAAAGGAGAAAAGGACAAATCATTTGCACTTTTTGACTTTGAGAATCCTGTAGCTCTGATAGTGACCTGGCAAAATAGAGATTTCGTATCACCGTCATAGATTTCAGCGGGCCCGTCGATACCAGAGACTAGCTGCGTATGGACCACCGGTGAGTCGATCCAACCTCTGTCGCTATTAAATTTTTCCGTTTGGAGTCGATTTTCACTGTTTTTCGCAAAGTTTAGGTTTTAAAATGCTGTTTTAGCACTTTTAGAAAAGATTTAGCGCTTTCGATAGCTGTTTGAGCACTTTCGATGAAAATAGTAGCGCATATAGGATATATTTAGCATGTTTAGCATAGAAACCAATTTAGTGCATTCAATAAATAGAAGAGCGCATATAGGATGCCATAGAAAAATTAGGGTTTTAGCGCATCTAGGGAAAACAGTAGTGCATGTAGCTTTGTCGCGCATTTAGGAAATACAGTGGCGCTTTGGATTAGAGTTTTAGCACATATAGGGAAACAACGCATAGAGGAAATGTTTGAGCATATCCAGTGCAAAGAACGACGCATCTGAGTTTTAGCGCATATAGGATACAGAGTAGCACATATGAGGTTTAGCGCATAGAGACCACAGATTAACGCATCTAGTAAAAAAAAAATAGAATGTGTGATTTTATGAAAGTGATGTAAAAATGATGATGTATATTGCTTCCTTGGTCAATAGATAGAGAAATTGTCTTATCATCATGTTAAGAGGGATAGAAAATCTGATAAAGAATTGATAACTTTGTTTCCAAAATAGAAATCAAAGAGTAGATAGCTGATAACTTTGTTTCCCCTGTACGAAAAAACAAAGAGTAGATGATTGAAAGGACTGCTGATAAATTTGCTTTTTGCGATAGAAAACAAATAGTAGATGATTGATAGGACTGCTGATAAATTTTCTTTCTACGATAGAAAACAAATAGTAGATGATTGATAGGACTACTGATAAATTTTCTTTCTGTGATAGAAAACAAATAGTAGATGATTGATATTACTACTGATAAATTTTCTTTCTGCGATAGAAAACGAATAGTAGATGATTGATAGGATTGCTGATATATTTGATTTCTACAATAGAAAACAAATAGAAATTGATTGATAGGACTGTTGATAAATTTTCTTTCTGTGATAGAAAAAAATAGTAATTGATGTGAGATTCAGATAGATAGATTGTGCATTGATATGAGTCACTTGATATGAGTCTGATGAGTATGTGTCACTGCTATGGGTCATAGATAGATATGAGTCAGATTGATTATGTGTCACTGATATGGGTCATAGATAGATATGGGGCATTGATATGGGTCATAGATATAAATGAGTCAGATTGATTTTTCCTAATGGAGATTGAATCATTGATATGATGCTGATTGACTGTCTTGTGTTACCCGAAAATAGGAGGTTTTCAAAAACCTCCAGATTAGGGAGTGTCACTCGGCAGGGTGGGATAGGGTAGCCGAGCTGACACCAGATGAGGTAGCATTGATAGGGACATGCAGATTGAGATCCTTGTTGGCCATGCTGCCGATTCGGGTCAACAGGGGACTGTTGACCGCACTGGCAGAGAGGTGGCATTCAGAGCACAACACCTTTCATTTGCCGACTGGTGAGGTGACTATGACTTCAGAGGATGTGTACAGGATTCTTGGTATTCCCGTGGTTGGCGCCCTTGTGTTCTATGATCACAAGGAGCTCGATGGTACAGATGCGCTGAGGAGAGTGTTTGGTGATGCACAGATAGCAGGGTACTGGGTGCCATGGGCTGACTTTAGAGGATACCTAGCCTTGTCGACAGTTTTAGGTGCATTCATTGAAGGTCTCCTTTGTTTGGATCACCGGTCAAAGGGACTATCAGTGGTATGGGGGAGGATCCTGGAGCAGATGTTGCTACAGCCATAGAGATATGCATGGGGGAGCTATATGTTAGCTCACCTATATCATGATTTACATCAGGTGGTATACAGGGGTGCATCCAGTTTGTCGTACGGTGTGACACTACTGCAGATCTGGGCATGGGAGCATCTTGCTATGACGAGACTAGCCTGCCCCAGAGTGAGGCCACTAGGCATGCCTTATGTATATGCATATTCAATGTTCCTTGTCCAACCTAAGCTGGGTAATGCGGATTACTGGAGATGGTGCTTGTATGATCTTGGTGCAATGATATGGCGGCCATACCTAGATTGCGAGCCATGGGATACAGATCACCTTGAGATGCCATTTGTAGTTATTCCGCAGTTTTTGATAGGCTGTACACCCTTCATTTTAGAGAGATTCTTGGCATTGCGGGTGTAGCGACAGTTCAGTTTCACACAGGGGATGCCACAGGGGGTTGCTCACTATGCACGTAGCAGGGATGAGGCGGGATGGGGGCCATGTATTTCATATCAGATAGTATATAGAGAGTATATGGCTTTAGCATCCAAGGCATGGGATGATAGATGAGATATTGTTGATGTTGGTATGTCCGATGAGTACTCAGTATATTATCACACACATCCCTTTCCATGGTTTATTGGTCTCGATGAGCCAACACCCATTTTAGTGGTACCTCAGCCAGGGGTAGGGAGACAGAAGGATGTGGCCGGTGGTGAGTAGGTGGCGGTTGGAGGAGAGGAGGAGGAGAGCGGAGAGGAGCATGATAGCTCTGATGGGGATGATGGGGATGATGGTGGAGATGAGGGGCCGGTGCCAGTGAGACCGAGGAAGGATATTTTGAGCGGTATCCAGATCATGCGAAGGCCGATGACTGGGATTGGGTGGAGGACAGTGATCAGGGTTGGTTCCTCATCACAGTAGGGACAAATAGCTACCCTATAGGCCCAGGTGTAGACATTGCAAGGACAATAGGTGCAGTTACAGAGTTAGTTGGTGCAGGCACAGGGATTGGTCGCACAACTACATGCACAGGCACATGCATAGGCATAGGCATAGGCACAGACAGATCCTCCTACCCCAGATCTACAGTTAGCCTAGGTGATGACAGAGAGAGATGCATTGAGACAGAGGGCGGTAGAAGCTGAGGGTGTTGCACAGAGGCTGATGGGAACCGTGGAGAGCGCATCATTGTGAGAGGCCATTATAGAGGGCTTTGAGATGGCTAGAGAGGCTGAGTATTACTGGGTCAAATATGAGGAGTTATGTCCTCTTGAGCACAAAGATCCTTTCCCAGGGTCCCACACTAGGACCAGGAGCAGGACATAGACAAACACACAGAGTTTGGGGGTTACTGGTCCTCGACGGGATCCAGATGCAGGGACGAGTAGTAGGCCACCATCCTCGAGACCAGCTCCATCAGGGGGTTCCACCAACCAACCATGATGTATGTAGGATTTTATGTGATGTATCACATATTCTTTGGAGCATGTACATTGATTTTTGATCATATCTCATGTATCTTGTTAGACTTTTCAGTGTCATTGGACTATTGGACATTTGTATGTACATTTTGATGAGCGATGATATGCAGCGGCGATGAGTTTTGATGATGTATTGCTTTTGATATGATGATATGAGATGGATATGCATGTATTTCCTTGTTTATGTGATATCGATTTTGATATATGATCTACTGACTAACATGATTTGCAGGATGATATGATATGATTATGATATGATGATGTGCGATATGATGTGTACTAATGATCTTATGCAGGTGGATGATGATGGTAAAAATGCAATGTGTCGAGATGATATGATATGATATGAATTATGAATGATGTGGAAATGGGATGTTTGTATGAAATTATTATGTTTTTGAATTTCCAAAATGTTATAAATGATGATGATGTGATGTGATGATTTTGCCATATGATATGTAATATGACTCAAATGTTGTATAAATGGTATTTGAAAATGAGAAAAGATGTAGATGATAAATAATGAAACGTATGCTATGAAATGTAATGAAAATGAAAAAGATTGATGAGATGATAAAATGATATGTAATGACATGAAATGAAATGAGATGATATGGTAACCGTAATGATGTAATGTAAATGAGATGACAAGGAAATGAAATGATATGAAATGCGATGAAAAATAAAATGTAATGTAATGATATGAAAGGTAATGATGAAATGAAATAATAAAATGGAATGAAAAGAGATGATAAAATGAATTATGAAGTGACTTGAGATGATAAAATGATATGAGCCGATGAGATGATAAATGAGAAATGATAGTTATATGAAAAAAAATGATGAGAGAATGATGTGATGAAAAAAAAAAAAGAGTCAATAATGAAATGAAATGGAGTGAAATGGAATGAAGTGATAAAATGATAAAATGGAAATGCTATGGAAAATGTAATGATAAAAATGAGAAAATTAAAATGATATGGAATGATAATAAATGAAAGGAAAAAAATGAAATGTAATGTAGTGATATGCAATGTAATAAAATGAGATGATATGTTATGAAATGATATGATAGGAAATGGAATGAAATGATAAAATGAAATGAAATGGAATGATAAAATGATCAATTTGAAAAAAAATAAAAAATGATAAAATTGAAATGATATGTAATGATGAATGGGATAGTAATGAAAAAAGGTTAAATGTATGAATGAATGATATGAAATGATAAAAGGATTGGAATAACATGAGAATGAAATGAATATGATAAAAAAAAATGAGAATGTCCCATGATATGCAATGAAACAATATGAAATATGAAATGATAATGCATGAGGAAGGATACATAAATGGGAAAGGATCCCAATGATGGATGTTAAAATATATGATATGCTCAAGACCGAGATGAAATGATAATGAAATGAGGATGAAACAAATGTCCAAATTTCCTCCACATATAATCAAAAGAAACATGACAACCGTTGATTTATCTGTTCAGCCTTGTGTGAAACTCTAATGCGAATCCAATATGCAAAATATATACATTAATCTAAAATGAAATGCAAGTAAATAAAACCAACTGTTCATTGAGCCTTCAGGTAGCTTTTGTGAATCATCATAGAGCCTTATAAAATGTTGGAAGTATGTACAAGCATCATAGGGGAAATTAGC
The DNA here is from genome assembly GCA_007258455.2 of Sequoia sempervirens. Classification (NCBI taxonomy): domain Eukaryota; kingdom Viridiplantae; phylum Streptophyta; class Pinopsida; order Cupressales; family Cupressaceae; genus Sequoia; species Sequoia sempervirens. The sequence continues at coordinate 147,847 of VDFB02000010.1, read as the reverse complement.
GCTGATGATGACCCGAGTACAACTTTCATGATTTTTGATATAGCAAGCAAACACAAGCATCGAGGTATAATTGAACTGAGATGACCTGAGCATTTCTTGCATAAACAGACAAAGACTAACCACCTTCTGATGCAAATGTGGAACTGTTGTTAATGATATACTTTGGAAATCATGTTTCATGACATATTTGCCTCAAATCGATAGTTAACCTCAAGACAACAAACAAAGAAAAATCATCCTCCTTCCTTGCCACTCTAGTTCAGTACATCATTGAGTGTGCTCCAGAGAGATGATATCAGAAAATAAAACAATCTATCATTTAAAATGAAAAACTGATATTCCAATCATTATTCAGATTTTAGATCATCCAGATATGAGTCATGATATGGTATTTTGTTGAAAAACTGTTGTGATATGGCTCGATGATTGAATAGTTATTCATGTGTTTTGATTGTTTGTTCACATGACTGAGTTCTATATCGTTGCTGAGCTGTTTTGGTAGATCCTGAAAGTTGGTTGCCCCAGAGTATGTCAATGTTTGCCCCCAGTATTTGACACAACTTGCTGAAATGGATATGTACCAAAAATCAAGCCATGGTAAGACGTTATCGTTCTAGGAAAATGATGGCAACATGATGCTGTTATGATCCTAAGATGAAGGAAAGATGAATGAAATGAAAGCCTAATGCAAAACATAAACTAATAGATGGAGAGCTACAAATAGCGTCTGTTTGCCAGATTTTCACTATTTGTTTTTATTGCATTTTTGTGTGTTTTTTTTTTTTTTTTGTCGTTACTGAGATCCCTGTTTTCCAGGTTTTCACCAAGGCAACCATTTTTTTCAGGACTTTTCCTATTGTTTTTGTCTTTTCCTTAGGACTTTTTCTGCTGTTTTTGTCTTTCTTCAGGACTTTTTCTGCTGTTTTTGTCTTTCTTCAGGACTTTTTCTGCTATTTTTGTATTTCTTCAGGACTTTTTCTGGATGATGATAACTGTTTTAGGCATAATAATTTTTCAGGTGCATGCTGTTGATGGGTTCATCAAACAGGCCCCCTTCTATCGTTGACAACTTGTATGCTCCTGAACCCTACACTGCTATGACCACATACAGACCCAACCAATTAGGCTCAAACTTTCCTTTCTTCTCTCTGTCTTGTTGATTGCATGGGTTCTCTTTTAGAACAAGATCACCAACCTAAAAAGTACACAGTTTGACTCTGTGATTATAGCTGCGAGACATCATTTATTGATAGGCTTTCAAATGATCAGCCGCTCATTGTCTCTTTTCATCAAGAAGTTCCAGTTCTTGGAGTCGGGAAACTCTGTATTCATCATCTGTGATTAGACCTTTCAGAGATACTCTGAGTGATGGGATCTCAACCTCTAAAGGTAGGATGGCTTCTGCTCCATAGACAAGAGAAAATGACGTTGCTCTTGTTGGTGTTCAGATACTAGTTCGGTAAGCCCATAATACGAGATTGAGTTGAACGTGCCAATCTTTCCCTGCGTCATTCACAGTCTTCTTTAAAATTTTCAGTATTGTTTTGTTTGAGGCCTCTGCTTGTCCATTCCCTTGTGGATAATAAGGTGTTGAGTATCTGTGTTGAATATGGAATCTTGCACAAAGTTTGTCAACATCCTGATTCTTGAATGGCTGTCCATTATCTGTGATGATGGAGTTGGGAATGCCATATCGACAGATGAGATAGTTGAGTATGAATGATGAGATTTGTTTGCCAGTGACCTTAGTGAGAGGTACTGCCTCAATCCACTTGGTAAAATACTCTGTCGCTGTGATGATGAACTTGTGCCCATTTGAAGATGAAGGATGAATCTTTCCCACTAAATCCAAGCCCCATTGAGAGAATGGCCAGGTTGGTACAAATGGTTGTAGTTCTTGTGCTGGTGCATGAATGAGATTTCCATGTATCTAACATTTAGAGAACTTCGTTACAAAAGTGAATGATTCCCTCTCCATTGTAGGCCAGTAGTATCCCATTCTAATCAATTTCTTGGATAAGGTTAGTCCACTTGAATGAGTACCACAAATGCCACCATGAACTTCTTGTAAAGCCTTATTGGATTTGTCACGTTCAAGACATTGAAGTAAAGTACCGTCAAGACTGCAGCGATAAAGAGTGTCAGCGATAAGGGTATAACAAAAGGATTGATGGATAAAATTGTGCTTTTGGTTACGGGACAAGTCAAGTGGTAAGATGTTGTATTTTAGGTAGGAATAAATCTTGCCATACCAGGGTGAACTGGATCCTACTAAGTGGAAAATGATTTGGTTTTTGAGTGTGTCATAAGTAGGTGTAAATGATTGTTCCACCAGAAATTCGTAGCGAGCCTAAGTTTCTGGGAGTTGTAACAATGAAGCGATTGTGGCCATAGCATCAGCTGCCTTGTTATCAAGCCTTGGAATTTGTATGAAATTGATGTCTACAAAATATTTCTTGAAATCGTCAACCATTATCTTGTATGGAAACAATTTGTCATCTTTGGTCTGATAGTCATCATTGATTTGGTTAATGACTAACTGTGAGTCACCATAAACTTGCAATTATGTGATTCTCCATTCCAATGCTATTTTGAGTCCAGTGATTAAAGCTTCATATTCGGCTATGTTATTAGTACATGGAAACATTAGCTGATATGATCGAGGAATGGTATTTCCTTGAGGGGTGACAAAGAGTATGCCTGCCCCCGATCCGTGTTGAGTAAAGGAGCCATCAAAATATAATGACCAAGGTTGCTTTGACTCTACCGTGAAAACATCAACATCTGGAAATTCAATGTGCATGGGATGTTCTTCCTGTAGGGGTGCTTCAGCCGGTTGGTCAGCAATAGCTTGTCCTTTGATTGCTTTACGATCAATATAATGAATATCAAACTCGCTTAAGATCATGACCCATTTTGCTAACCTTCCTATCAACGTGGCCTTGCTCAACAAATATTTGAGTGGATCAATCTTTGCAACAAGATTGATTGTATGAGTTAACATGTAATGTCAAAACTTCTACGAGGCAAAGACCACAGCTAGGCAAGCCTTCTCAATGAAAGTGTAGTTGAGTTCATGACCTGTTAATGTTTGACTGATATAATAGATTGCATGTTATTTTCTTGTAGAGTCTTCTTGTGCTAACAATGCCCCCAAAGATGTCTCTGTGGCAGCAATGTACAAGATGAGTGGTTTGTCCAGATTTGGTGGTAGCAGAACTGGTGGGTTCATTAAATACTACTTGATTTGTTGAAAGGCCATTTCACACTTATCATCCCATTTGAAAGGGACATTCTTATGTAGTAGATGTGTGAATGATAGAAATTTATCTTCTAGTTGTGCAATGAATCTTCGTATAGATTGAAGTCGTCCCTGCAATGATCTCAATTAACTGATATTCCTTGGTGGAGGCATTTCCATGATTACTTGTACCTTGGCAGGATCTACTTCAATTCCTTTTGCTGAAACTATATATCCCAAGAGTTTTCCAGATGTGCCTCCGAAAACACATTTCTTAGGGTTGAGGCGTACTTTGAACTTCTCCAACCTTGCAAATATTTTAGATAATATCTCAAGATGTCCTTCTCTTGTGTATGATTTTTCCAGTATGTCATCGACATAAACTTCCATGAATTTGTGCATCATGTCATGAAAAATTGTAGTCATAGCTCTTTGGTATGTAGCCCCAACATTCTTTAAATTGAAAGGCATGACGTTCCAACAGTAAGTCCCCCAGGGACATGTGAAAGCTATTTTGTCTTGGTCTTTAGGTGCAATCTTTATTTGGTTATAACCAGAAAAACAATCCATTAGTGAATACATGGAATGGCCAGCCATTATATCAACTATAGTATCAATGCTTGGAAGAGGAAAATCATCCTTAGGACATGCCTTATTAAGATCTCTGAAATCTGTGCACACTCGAACACTTTTGTCAGGCTTGGATATAGGAACAATGTTGGAGATCCATTTTGCATAGTCAATTGATCTTATAAATCCCACATTGAGGAGTTTCTTAAGTTCTTCTTTAACTAGTAGTTCCACATGAGGATGCATCTTTCTAAGTTTTTGTTTTACAAGCTTTACTCCTGGTTTAATGGACAAGTGATGCACTATAAGATTAGGATCAAGACCTGGCATGTTTGCATAAGACCAGACAAAATTGACTTGATTTGCTTTGAGAAATTTTGTGAACTCAAGTACTTCTTTATCCCTCATTGATGTAGCTAACCGTAGAATCCTCAGTTTCTATGTAGTTTCAAGATTGACTGCTTTTGTAGGCTCAATCTAAATAGGCGATCACTCATGATAGTGCTCTGGGAGAGTGTCAAGGATCCCATCATCTGGTGCATTAAAAAGGTTTTCACCATCTGATACGCTCTTTGTTTTATCTTTTGTTTAATCTAACACTGCCAGATTCTAGTTTTCACCATTAGATCTTCCTTTTTGATTTTTACTTTTGCAGCTAGGAAACTTGACACTCTCTTGACTAAGGATCTCATGCCGAAAATCACTAGTGGAATCATTTACATCATCTGCGGAAAGGAAGTTTACAATAGATTCATCAGTTGGAAACATCGGTATATCGAGAGGTTCAGATAGATCCTAGTCAATGAGATCGTGATGTATTAGCAGTAGCGGGTCATTAGGTTGCGTGAGATCGGCCATGGTTATGGTCATAACAGAGGTGTCTATAAGATCTGAGGTATGAGGTAGATCAATGATGGTACTGTCCTCACGATAGTCTTGTTCGATTAAATCTGACTCGGTATCACTAGAATCATAGTTGCGTTGTAGTTCAGATTCATGTGGTTGGGTCTCTGAACCTTCTCCTTTGATTAGAGTAGGCGTATACTTGTGTATCACATCAATCTATTTATCCCTCTAGAATTCATCATTATGGATGGTATCCCATTCATATTCTCCAGAGTCTGTGTCAGAGTTATTAACGATGAAATTCTGAATTGCTGTTAAGCACGCTTCCTTTGGATTAGATCCTTCTTGCAATGTGAGCACATTATTATTCAATTGTTTGGATGTTGTTTCCTTTGAGCTAGTATCATAGCCTAGTTTTGTTTTATCTTTTGTAGTAAGTCCTAGAGGATCAATAGGCTCAACTACTCCTTTTCTTTTTTCGATAGGACCATTGCCCTCATAGCCCATCTTTTGCATGATTGAATATCCCTTAACATATTTATCAGTTGGTAACTTGATATTAAGAACTGTTTCATCTTCATCTTCATCTCTATAGAGCCATTTTAGCATTTCGCTATCCTCAAGATCTTCAATCGGGAATTTCTCCTTGATAAATTTTCCATTGAATTTTGTGATTGGTTCTACCGCTGATTGTGTTGATGTTGACGCTACAGATATCTGATGGTGTACGATAGAAGGTTGTCCATGTGACCAAGGTGATGTAGGAAGATTAGCTAGACAAAGAGAATATTCTCGTACGCCATTATCCTTGAACCGTAATTGCTTGTCAAAGGTTTTGGTTAGTTGACTGATTTGTGTATCAACTTTTGGAGAAGTGCTAGTAGTCACTTCTCGATTGTTAGGAACCAAAGTGTTTTGACTAGCTTTGATGGTAGCACAAGTTTGACTATGAGAATTGGCGGCCGATATTGTGATTTCTTGTCTATCATAAGGAAATTTAAGAAACTGATGATATGTAGACGGTACAACTTGCATGTCGTGGATCCAAGGACGACCCAACAGGATACTGTATGCGAGATCACGGTCTAATACTTGACAGAAAGTATTTTTGATAACGGGTCCCACTCTGATTGGTAGCATGATTAAACCCTTGGATGCTCTTTCCTCATCATCATAGGCTTTAATGGTAATCTTTCATCTGGGATCAATGGAATCCTCATAAAATCCTAAAGCCCGAATTAATTTCATGGTACATATGTTTAAACTAGCACCTCCATCTATTAGAACTCATCTGACATGAAATTTATGGACCATGACTTCTAAGTATAATGATGAATTATGGGGATGTGTCATGGAAACATCATCTTTTTCAGAGAACGAAAGGCATGTGGGTGAGGAAAAATGTCCTACCATGGCTTGAAATTGATCCACATTCAGATCATCAGATACAGTTGTTTCAATGAGGGATTTGTCTAGAATTTCTTTATGTGCTAGGGAGATCTTCAGAAGCTCCAGGATAGAGATCTAGGCAAAAGTTTTTCCAAGTTGATTGATTAAATTGTATTGATGGGACAACGGTGGCACAATGGATTTTGAAGGAGCACCTTTTAGGACAACTTTAGCTTGTTCCCTTGTTGTTACGTTAACTTCTCGATATTCTGTTTTCTCTTTGAATTTTATAACATTAACCCGCTCGTCATCAGTGTAGACATGATTGATTATATGCTCATCAACATGATTCACATTCTTTCCAGAAGACTCACCCTTTTGATAGTTGGGAAAAGGATTTCAAAATGCTTGGTGGTCTTTGTTTGATTGTTGGTTCCCTTCTATTGTGACAATGTCTTTGTCGATTAAATCTTGGATAGTGTTCTTCAAAGCTTGGCAACTATTCGTACGATGGCCTTTACATCTATGATATTCACAATAGTACGCATCATTCCATGATGGTGGCTTCACACTAGGTTCAAAGTTACGTTGAGGCGGTAGGGTAATAACATTCTTTGCCATTAAGTCTTTAAGAGAAGATTCCAGAGATTGCCCCAATGGAGTGAAAGTTCTTCTGTTGGAGAAGAATGAAGATCGTTGTGTATTCATGTTTGATGTATTTCCTAAAGCATTGTTATTGTTGTTTCCACGATACCCTTGATTGTTGGTATTATTTTGATTTGAAACAAAAGTTGGATTTGGTTATTCCTTGGAGGAGGAGGGGAGTTGTTTCCTTGATTTGTAAATGAGTTGAAATTGTTGTAGTTGTTTTTGCGAGGAATACTAGGAACAACTGGCTTAGCCGAGACATGATGTGCATCCACAACACCATCATTCACCACATTCTTGTTGCGAGTCCAAAATCTAGATTTGTCATTGTGGTGATTTGAGGAGCTAGGATTGTCTTTACCAAGTTTGATTATCCCCATCTGGACTAATGCATTTTCAATTGTGATTGCATTTTCAATCATTTTCTGAAAAGAGTGAGGACAATGAAGATTTAGGCGATAACTCATCTCTTGATCCAAGCTATTTATGAATGTAGTGATTTTTTCCTTTTCGGGAACATGGCGTGGATATCTAGCGAACAATCTTCTCCATCTCTGAAGAAATGTGATGAATGATTCACCAGGTTTTTGTTTAGCCTTGCATAGATCAATCATTGTGATTTGGTGTTGTATGTTATAGGAATATTGTGAGATGATTTCATTGATCAACTCCTCAAATGTTTTGATAGGCGGTGTGATTTTTGATAACAATTCCATAGATTGGCTTCCAAGACTTCGTGGGAACAAACGCATTAAGTATGTATCCTCATGAGCGAGTTCTAAAGTCATGTTTCAAAAGTCTCTAATATGGTCAATGGGATCTGATTTTCCATTATAACGATCAAACTTTGGAATTTCACAATGCTTAGGAAATGGAATCATGTTGAGACGTCGATCAAAAGGATATGGACAAACATCATCAAGAGCGTATGTCTTTGTTGTGGCTCCCCCTTCTAGAACTTTAATTTTCCCTTCTAGTGTTTTAACATATTGAGTCAAGGCACTAAGACCAGATAAGGGTGTTTCATCAGGATTACTCTTTATGTTCTCAGTATTAAAGTCATGAGGTAGTTTAGCTCCATTATTTGCTAGAAACAAGAAATATTTTTGTTTGTCTCATTCTACGAGCCTTTCCACTGCTCTGAGAAATTTTTGATCTTGTTCGGCTTATTTAAGGTGTCGTTCTTCTTCTTGTTCATCTTCACTATCCTCAGGGATTTTTCTTAGATCTCTGTTGGAAGTAAATGGATTCTTTTCTCCTTCAGTCATGTTGTCCTCAAAGAGGGGATTTCGACTCACACTATAAAGGGGATCACTATTTTCACCTTCTTCTTGAGTTGTTGATGTATGATCTTCTCGTTGAATATCCTCCTTCAGTTTATTGTATTGTGATCATGTAAAAATAGGCATATGATTTCAAGATGTTCTCCTAAACTTAGATCATAGTTTGATGAGTGCAATCAATGATGGTGTTTTAATATGATAAGATGAAAATCTTATGATATGATCAAAACTATGTTTTCCTAATTTGTGGTTGTGGCTTCCAATGATAAAGGATGTTAGAATCCTATTGGGAGTAGTTGAACCGAGAATTTAGAAGTTTGCGATGGAAAGTGCACTTGTAGGATTTGATCTCTGTTTTCGAAGAATGATTAATATATTAAATAGCCTATTTCAACTCACTGAAGTATTTGACTAGGATGCGTCGAATATTCGATAGAAGGTTGTTGTATGTAGTTAAAATCAAGAGGCTGATTGTGATTATGTCGTTGAGAGAGAGCTCTTCTTTGAAAATAGGCTCGTGAATCTAGAGGGTTCATAGCGTATTCGTCAATAAATTCTCTGAAAAAATCTTGGTATCTATGGAGAAATTTGCGATAATGGAGCAAGATGTGTCGACTCTTGTATAAAAACTTCCTTCGTTGTAAACTTTTCTTGTAGCCTAGAGTTTTCTTGGGTTTCCTGATCCTATTGGTAATTGATTTCTTAACAAACTTGGTAGATTTCCACTCCCTAAGCATGAGAGAAAATATGCTACTAGACCAGGAATGCTATAAACTCAGATCTATCAGAAACAATGATTCAGGAAAAAAATGATAGATGCACTTTTCTGTTGCCTATCTGTGCCAGAGAAATGGTCAAATGTGCTTCAATATGTCCCAAATGCACTACTCTATATCCTATATGTGCTTCAAAAAATGTTTTGACAGTGACCCAAAACTGGTTACAGAATACTCAGCCTATGCGCTAAAATAGACTCCAAATGCACTGAAACAGACCCTAAAAGCGCCGATTTAACTAGTGAATGCACTAAAACAGACCTTATATGCGCCAGATTATACCCTAGATGCGCTAAAATAGTTTTTCCAAGGTATTTTCCCGAACAGTTGAGAAAAGTTTTCAGCTAAAATTTTGACATGTTCATTTAAGATGATCCTTTATCTGAATTAGTGTGATTGAAAACACAACAAACATCTTGAAAATAGTTGTTTTTAAGTCCTATACTAAACATCAAGTGTATGATGAAAATGTTCTTCAAAAATTGTTTTCACAGGTTTTACACATGACAGATAGTTCAAGCAGGTTCACTCTTAGTACTCAAGTAGGTCATCATAATAATCAACAACCCACATCTTAGAATTGCGTCGACTCACACAGCCGTGTCACCCCCGAAGGGGCGCCCGTGTTTCTGTCTTTTCCAGGTGCGTACTCAGAGTGACGAAAGTGGATACCAGATCCCCTGAGCAAACGGTCCTTGGTAGTTATATGGTGAGTATCTTGGGGGTAGATTCTTCCCTCCCCTGCACTGTGATTATTATGATGTTCAGAAACTGACTTCGGCTGGATACTACACTAGGTTCGTAGTAAGGGTTTCCGTTCGGTGCGGCAATAATAAAATCCCTTAGGAGACCTCCCAACCTTTAGAACAAAGGATTTGGGGATGGTTATCTTGCACACTACTGGAAAAAGAGGATTTCTCCTGATTTGCTTTAAATTTTATAATGGGGCGGAATAGTCTGGCTTTGGCTTGAACCCACTTGAGTCGTTCCTCTTGGGTGAGTACTTTTTCCCACAAGAGCAGGCCCTCTACAGGATGTAATAAAGTAGTAAAATTGCATGAATGAAAAAGGAAAGTCTGGTATTCTGATCACCCAGTTAAGGGGAGAGCATAGACCTATTGCCACAAACACAGTAGACACTGTTCTTTTTAAAAGCCCAAAGCACAATGATCTAAACTATGTGAAGATGTTGCTTCACAGAAAGTATGGGATTCATTTTAACCACAAAATCAGTGTGTGGTGACTATCCTAGATTTTAAATCCATGTCTATCCTAGGGTTGCTTCCTTTTAAAACCAGCTGTGACTATCCTAGATTTGTTCCTTTTAAGCCATAAAAAGGTTCTATCTACGGAAGGCGTTAGACTCAGAAACCTGTTTAGTTACAACCTGTATGCGCCAAAAGATCACCTGTATGCTCCACAAAAACAAGTAAATGCGCTAAAACAGACAGTAAATGCGCTACAAAAACTCCTAAATGTGCTAAAACAGAATGCAGCTAAATTTCTTTTTTTGTTTTTCAGAAATTTTAACAAACTAAGTCGAGCATATGCACCCTTCTATTCTGTAGATGCGCCGAAACAGTTCCTGAATGCACCGCAATAGTCCCTGGATGCGCCGAAGTACTTGGAAAAGCGCTGAAAGAAGCCACGGATGCGCTTTAAAAACCTGTGGATGCACTTCAGAAATTGTCGTATGCGCTAAAACGAAATTTTTTGTCAGAAATACGAATTCCCGAACGCGAGATCTTGTCAGAAAACTTGCAAGTAGATGTTAAAAATGGGGCAATGCCCCACAGTGGGTGCCAATAATGTGTGGTCGATTTTGTGAGCATTAAATATGTAAAAACGAAATGAATCGAACACACCAATAAGACATTATATCAAAACATAATATTAAAGTAATAAAGATTGCAAACTTAGTATCATGTTATCGATGCCGTCCTATCGTCCTCTATCTTCAGTATTTTCATTGATTCCAACTGGCTCTCAGATTGTATGCTAAACTCAATGAACAGTCCTCCTAAAGAACGAGATTGAATATGAAATGCATGTAATGCTTAAGCTAAGACATGATTGCTAAAAATGAAAGACTATTGATGATGCTATGAATAATAAAACTAGAATGCTATTATGCTAGAATGCAATTAATCTCGAATTACTCTGATATGTGTTGTGTAACCCTTGCTTGGATTGGCTGTGCTATTTATAAAGTTTTTTTCAAAAGCTTCTGATTGGTTGATATGATCAACGATTGTGAAAATTCCTGGCAGATCAAACGGTTGAGGATGGATAAGACTGAAGAAAAACAGAAGAAAGCAGAAAGCAAGATTTGTTTTCTTTTTATGTAAAAGAGGTAAGATAAGATGATGAAGATGATTTGTTAAAAATCATCTTTTTGTGAGATTATGGAAAGATTTTGAAGAAGATAAATAATGAATTATAAAATTCAATTATTTATTTATGGGTGACACAGAGGTTTTTCTTAAAAATAGAATATTTACCTTAGATTTGAAGAATAATGGAAGATTTCATAATTAAATAGAATATTTAATCATGATTCTGAGAAGATATGGAAGATATTCAATTAGATAAAGATATTTAATTAAACCTTTAAGAAATGGTTAGTAAATGAAATTAAATAAATAATATATTTAATTAACCAGAAGAAGAAATTGAAAAGCAATATTTAAATTTAATTAAATAAAAAAGACTTAATTAAATTAAAAAAGTGATAATTAATTAAAATAAATAAAGTGTATTTATTTAATTAATCAAGTAGACATATGGATGTGGAATAATTAAATAAAAATTGATTTATTTAATCATCATAGAAGAATAAATTAAATGAACAATATAATTAAATTATTTAAATTTAATCATATGTAGAAGACTTTAGAAAAATTAATTAAATAATAAATATTTAATTAAATGCCAGGATTAATCAGATATGACCAATTTTATGCATCTACAACTAGTAATCATGCGTGTCAAAAAGTCAAGACAAACGTCATTATACGTCACTGCTTCTCTAAATCCTGTTGTTGGGATCTCGCTGAAAAACTAGTAACATGATAAAAATCCAAAAGACAAGTGCCAAGTGTTTGCCAAGTGTGTCTGGATACCCTGTGTTTTAATGTCAAGATGTCAGGTTTGATGATGTTAAGATGCCAGGGTGTCATGGTTTTGACAATGCCAAGATGACGAATGTCGAAGATTGCCAAATTTAGGAATGACACATCCTGAATAATGTTGATGTCGAGCGGTTTGATCCATAAATGTCAAAAGGGATCCCTCGAAATGCTAGTGATAAGGATGGTGATGATGCCTAGGAAGGACACATCCTAAGGCATAAATGACATAGTTTTTTCTTCAGAAGGACACATCTGAAGAATACTGATGTCGAGAGGAGTGATCCTTAGATGTCAAGAGGATCCCTCAAAATGTCGAATGACAGTGATGATGCCTAGGAAGAACACATCCTAAGACATGAATGACAAAGGCTATTCTTTAGAAGGACACATCTGAAAGATAACCAAGAGTTGACAGTTTGAAAGGTTATGATCATTTGACTTGTTTTGATTGAGTTTGACTTGTGTTGACCATATGCCAATTTTTTTGACATGCTGATGTGATTGTCATGTTTGAATAAATGATTGCCATACCTTGTTTTAGGAGTTTTCCCATTTGGAAAATAATTTTTCTTGACTTGAAGACTTTTGATGTGTGTTCTAGTGTAATGCCATGAACCCTAATGGACTAACCTAGTGCGGCCTCGGGGGCTCATCGACAGATGGTCTTGCCTACATCATACACTTAGAGACCTCGTAGTTCGACACAACCAATGACTTTGTCTTGATGACTAAAGATTGCGTCATGATTTTGTTTTGACAAACCTAAAAGGACTGACCTAATGTATCGGGGACTCAAAAATGAGTCTTGCCTACATAGCAAATGTGCAGAGACAACGTAGTTCAGACAAATGAAAAATACTTGACTAATATGATGAACATGCAGAAATGTGACTTTGTTTTGCGTCATTCGAGACAGTTTGGTATTTGTTGTGGTTTCTTCAGGGCGTTTTTCAGTTTGTAGGTATTTCTTCAGGACATTTTGCGATGTTTTGGTCTTTCTTCAGGACATTTTATAATGTTTTTGTCTTTTTTCAGGACATTTTTTTATAATGTCTGTCTTTTTTTAGGACATTTTATAATGTTTTTGTCTTTTTTAGAACATTTTATAATGTTTTTGTCTTTTTTCAGGACATTTTTTTTAATGTTTTTGTCTTTTTTCAGGACATTTTTTTTAATGTTTTTGTCTTTTTTCAGGACTTTTTTGCAATTTCCGAAACCATGTGTGATATCCACTGCAGTTACATGATTAAATTTTTTCCTCTAGTCAGGTCCAAGACTTAGCTAATTTTAAAGGACATGAAAGAGATGTGCCTGGGGTGCCAGATGGACAGTATTCAGGACTTGACGTCAACCTTTTATCAACCATGAAAGGAAGGGTATGATGTCATGGTAGATGTTATGGTGGTGATGGAAAATGTATTTCATCCTAGGTCAAGGTAGACAAAGTAATAGTAGATGGTAGAGCAATGATTGATTACGCATGGCGCCTGTTTGCCAGGTTTTCACCATGGTACTTATCCAAAGTTCCTGTTTTCTAGGTTTTCACTGTTGGACGAATTATTTTTCTTTACTATTTTTGTCATTTTTCTTATTTTTTTGGTGCCGCCAAGACGCCTGTTTGCCAGGTTTTCATCAAGGCAACAATTTTTTACCATTTTTCAATTTTTTTGTATTTTTAAAGTTTTCAGCTTGACCTTTTGATGCTATGCATAGAACTTTCTAAGATGTAGACTATTGATAGGCTCTATCAGTTGTTCTCCATCTGAAATGGCCAACTGATAAGCTCCAGACCCAAAGGAGGATATGATGACGTATGGACCTAGCATATTTGGTTCAAATTTGCTAGGTTTTTCTCTATCTGCCTGATTCTTAGGATTCTACATGAGGACTAGGTCACCGATGTCACAATTCCTGACCATTACTCTCTTGTTGTAACTACGATAGAGATGGTTCTGATATGCCTGCAGATGATTCAGGGAATTATGCCTTCTTTCCTCTAACATCTCCAGCTTGTGTAGGCACGACTGCCTGTATTATTCATCATTAGTTAGACCTTTTAGGGAGACTCGTAAGGAAGGAATTTCAACCTCGATGGGAAAGATGGCCTCAACTCCAAAGACCAGGGTGAATGGAGTGGCTCCCGTAGGCATACGAATGCTAGTGCGATAAGCCCACATAGCAGGGTTGAGTTGAATATGCCAGTCACGACCAACGTCATTGACAATATTTTTAAGGATTTTAACAATGGTTTTATTTGACGCCTCGGCTTGATAGTTTCCTTGCGGGTAATACAGAGAGGAAAAATGATGTTGGATGTGGAATTGCTCACATAACTCAAGAATTTCTTGGTTTTTAAACGGACGCCCGTTGTTAGTGATGATGGATTGCAGAAAGCCATACTGAAAAATGTTATGTTTAAGAATGAATTTGGATATTTGTTTGCCAATTATGTACGTCAGGGGGATGGCTTTGATCCACTTCGTAAAGTACTCAGTGGAGGTTATGATAAATTTGTGGCCATTGGATGAGGTAGGATGGATCTTTCCCAGGAGGTCGAGTCCCCATTGTGCGAAGGGCCATGGAGACGTGATTGGATGAAGTTCTTATGCTGGAGCATGAATCAAATCACTGTGAATCTGACATTGGCGACAAGTCTTGACATATTCTATTGCATCTTTCTCAATGGTTGGCCAATAGTACCCAAGTCTTGTAATCTTCTTGTCCAGAGTAGGACCACTCGAATGAGACCCGCATATACCCTCATGTACTTCGCGTAAGGTTATACGTGCTTCATTCGTGTCGAGACATCTAAGGAGGGTGTCGTCAAAGCTATGACGGTAAAGGGTGTCACTAACGATGGCATATCTTGCAGATTTTCAAATAAAAGAATTCCTCTGGTTATTGGACAGATTAGGATGGAGGGTTTGAGACTTAAGGTAGTCATGGATGTCTTGGTACTAGGGAGAATTGGGACCAAAAAGCTCGCAGACCATCTCTGATTCTAGAACATCATAGGCGAGGACCAACAGTTGTTCTATCAGGAATTCTAGCTGAGGCATATTGCTTTGAATGTTGAGGAGAGAGCCTATTGTAGCCATTGCATCTGCTGCCTTGTTCTGTGTTCTCAGAACTTGTTCAAAAGTTACCATATGAAAGTACGTTTGGAAATTGTCAACCATTCATTTGTAGGGCATTAGCTTCTCATCTTTTTTGTCATAGTCATCATTAAGTTGGTTGATGACTAATTGAGAATCCCCATAGACATGCAATGCTATGATTTTCCATTTTATTGCCATTCTAAGTCCAGTAACCAGTGCCTCATATTCTGCCACGTTACTCATGCATGGGAAAGCTATGCGGAAAGAATTGGGAATGGAATCTCCTTGAGGGGTGATAAACAATATCCCTGCCCTCGAGCCATGATTAGTATGCGATTCGTCAAAGTATAGCCTCCAGGGATACTTTGGTTCTATATGGAATATTGATTCATCTGGGAAATCTGCCACTAAGGGATGATCAATTTGTGTAGGCGCGTCTTCCAGTTGGTCTGCAATCACTTGTCCTTTGATCGCTTTTCTTTCGACATACTGAATGTTGTATTCACTTAAAATCATGAGCCATTTTTCTAGACGTGCTGTCAATGCTGCAAGACTCAATAGATATTTGAGGGGGTCAATCTTGGCTACCAACTGTGTCTGATGGCTCAACGTATAATGTCTTAGCTTCTGAGCTGCAAAGACAACTGCTAGACAAGCGCGTTCAATTGATGTGTAATTTAGTTCATACCCGAGCAGTGTCCGATTGATATAATATATGGCTCTTTCTTTTTCTTCTTGGTCATTTTGTGCTAGCAATGCCCCCAGTACTAAATTAGTGGCAGAGATGTATAGGATCAATGGTTTTTCGTGAATGGGTGGCATGAGGACTGGTGGTGACAGTAAGTAGTCTTTTATTTTCTGAAAGGATTCTTGCAATTTATCTATCCACACAAATGGGATGCCTTTGCGCAAAAGATATTGGAATGGTTGACACTTGTCAGCCAATTGTGCTATAAAGTGCCAGATAGATTGTACCTTTCCCTGTAGAATCCTGAGTTCGCTTATTCCTCTGGGAGGAGGCATGTCCATGATGGATTTGAATTTTGCTAGATCGACTTCAATGCCTCTTCGAGAAACTATGTATCCCAAGAGTTTACCCAATGTTACACCAAAGACACATTTCTTAGGATTTATTCAGACTTTGTATTCTTCTAGTCTCTTGAAAATTGTGTCTAACACCTTCAGATGATCCTTTCTTGTTACTGATTTAGCCAAAAGGTTGTCTACATAATCTTCCATTATTTTATGCATCATGTCATGAGAGATTGTGGTCATAGCCCTCTTATATGTGGCTCCTACATTTTTAAGACCAAATGGCATGACATTCCAACAATATGTACCCCAAGGGAAAGTGAATGATGTTTTATGCTGGTCTTCGGGGGAAATACGAATCTGATTGTATCCTGAGAAATCGTCCATGAGGGACAACATCTCGTATCCTGCCGTTAGGTCGACTATGATATCAATATTCGGCAAAGGAAAGTCATCTTTTGGGCACGCCTTATTTAAGTCTCTGAAATCTATGTAGACTCGGATCATTCCATTTGGCTTCGTTACTGGCACAAGGTTAGATATCCATTCACAATAATCAATAGACCGTATGAATCCAATGTCTAGAAGTTTCTTCAACTCAGCCTTGACCAATAGAGCGACTTGAGGATGCATTTTGCGTAACTTCTATTTAACTAGTTTGGCATTAGGAAATAGTGGCAGATGGTGCATAACTAGTTCTGGGTCTAGTCCCGGCATGTCGGCATAGGACCATGCAAAGTTGATTTTACGTTCTACAAAGAACTTGTGAAATTCTAGTCTCTCTTCTGCAGTCAAGGATGTAGCAAAGAGGACCATTTTGGGATCTTCTACTGTCGATATATTATCTTCTATGGTGTCCTCTATGAGCATAGCTAATTTTTCTTCTGTTATGGGAAGAAAGTCCAATCCTCCATCTTTGGGCGCCTTAGAGAGGTTTTCACCCGCAGATACGTCCTTTGTTTTTACTTTTTTGTCGTCAAAAGGTGCCTTTCAGTTTTCACCTAAAGACGTTTCATTTTTTATTTTTAATTTTACGATTGGAGGACGGAGCAGTCTCATCGAAGTAGGCTGCACAATCTAGGTCAATGGTGAATCCTGCCTTGTGATCACCACTGGGTATGCCCGCACATAATCCCATAAATTCTGCAATAGCCTCATCATTCTGAAAGGTGTCCAGGACTGGCGGGCCTTGTTGGTCCTAATCGATTAATTGTGGATAGACTAAGGAAATGCCATTGTCAACGTTGGTGAATTCAGGGGAGGATGCAGAAAGCATGCAGACAGATTCAGAGATATTGTAGATGAAATTATCATCCTCCAATTCCACATCAGACTCTATCCAATATTCCCCTTCACTTGTTTTATATTCATTGTCAAAGTAAGGGGTGAATGACTCAGAGTTGTGGTTGTCCACGTTATCTGGCAATTCAGATGGATTCGACTGCTGGTTACTAGATTCAGGTGGTGGGTCTTGTATCTCATGGGGAAGGGAAATGGAACTGTGACTATTTGGTGCCTGATTGATTTTAAATGTTTTCCAAAAATTTTGTTCAGAGGTAAGCTCCCTCCCCCGTTTCAACAAACAAATCATCGAGGCAACAGTCACTTAAGGATCTTTGAGAGCCAAATTCCCACTCTTGGGAGTCAGTTTCGGTGAAGGTTTCCTTAGCGGTCTTGACACTTTCGGAAGCATGCACGCACTCACTCGAAATCCCACTAGTACGTCGGTCGTCATTGTCAGGCAATCGATACCCTAATCCAAGATACTTTAGTATTTTGAAAGATTCTATGGGCTCTCTTCATCCAGTTTTATTTCTGCCTAGGCCACTAGTTTCATCATAGCCCTTAGCCTTCATCATGTCATATCCCTTGCCATATTTCTTAACTGGTAATGGGGGTAGGTCAGCCATTTCTTTATAGAGCCATCCTGTAATATCGGCAAGGTCCTCGTTACTCATGTCTCCCTATTTTATGAAAACTGTTTTTGGTGAAACTTTGAAAATTTCTTTGGGTTCCATTCTAAAACATGGTCGGCCATAGACCTTTAGAGACTTGGGTATTGTTGTGATGCTATATGTCGTATGTAGTTTGAATTCTCCATAGCCTAGGTCTTGGATCTTGACATTGGGTTCATCCTTAGGAAGTGTGGAAGATGGTGGTGTAGTGGAAGATGTGGATGAAGTGGACGTGGAAGATGATGCGAGTGTGGAGGAGCCAGGAGCTTCTCGGTTGATGGGCACTCAGTTTTCAGAAATTCCCCTTAGGTTGGTGCAATATTGAAAAGGGTCAGGGTCTCCATATATGGTGATTTCTGTGCCGTCAAATGGGAATTTTAAGCATTGGTGATATGTGGATGGAATGGATTTTAAGGCATGAATCCATGGGTGGCCGAGCAAGATGTTGTAAGGTAATTCTAGATCCAAGACCTGGCAAGTTGTATCCACAATGACTAGTCCCACTCTGATAGGAAGAGAAATAATGCCTCATGAAGAGCGTTCTTCGTCATCATATGCTTTTATTACTATACTCTTTGTAGGGTCCACACACGCATTATAAAATCCTAGAGCCTTAACCAGTTTCAAGGAGCATATGTTCAATCCTGCTCTACCATCTACTAAAACTCTTCTGACCTTGTGCTTATGGACGAAAGTTTCAATGTGTAATGCATCGTTATGGTTAGTCTTAGGTGACAAGTAGTCTTGATTAGAAAAGGTGATGTGGTGAGGCATAGTGAGGTATCCCACCATGGTCTCAAATTAGTTGACATCAATATCTTTAGGGACTGACGACTCTTGCAGGGTTTTATCCAGTATAGCCTTATGCATGGGAGAGATGCAAAGTAGCTCAAGTATGGAAATCTGTGCGAGAGTTTTTCCAAGCTGGTCAATAAGGTTAAACTGACTCTTAGGTTGCCATTGCTTTGTGGTCGAGGTGGGTTGTGACTGCCTGGGAGATGGACCAGGTATGGTAATCTTAGGTTTCCTAGCGGGAGACAGACCAGCTATGGTGACCTTGCCACTTTGAGTAGTGGCATTGCATTGGGGTGCTCGTTTGACTATGATGGCGTTGATGTATTCATCGTCAGTTTGAACATTGTTTATAGTAGGTCCACTGGAATAGTCATACTTTGCGTGAGCAAAATTGGCTTGATTATTGTTTGTCTTAGGACTTCACGTGGAAGCATTATTAGAACCATGGTCTTGCAATGGGTTCTTATGAATGGTATGGTCAGAATTTGATGGGAATTGTAGCCCACCTAATTCGATTATTCAACTCTTGATAAGGTCTTGTACAATATTTTTGAGTTGTCGACAGGACGATGTCTTGTGTCCTTTAGCCCAGTGGTAAGCACAAAAGGAATTATCATCCCACCATGATGGTTTAAATTTCCCTGGGTCATATGGTTTTGGTTCTTCAAGTATGATGAGACCGTTTTGAAGGAATTTCTTGAGGACTTCCTCCATGGGCTCACCTAAGGGAGTGTATGTGCGACCTCTGGGGAATTGTCTCATCTAATGGTATTGTC
Organism: Sequoia sempervirens; assembly: GCA_007258455.2. NCBI lineage: Eukaryota > Viridiplantae > Streptophyta > Pinopsida > Cupressales > Cupressaceae > Sequoia > Sequoia sempervirens. Next base: position 128,307 of record VDFB02000010.1, on the reverse strand, counting down.
CCTGATTTTGACTGTTTTGACCATTTTGGTTGTTTGGGATGGCATTGGTGGGGGGTTTTAGTATTGTCATTGGCTTGTTTTGCGGTTGAACCCCTTTTAGAGCCAGTACAGGACCCATAGTGTTTACAACCTTGGCATCAACGACACTGTCGTTGGTAACATGTTTATTTTTGACCCAGTACTTATTTTTGTCAGTGGGAGGATTTGCGTTTGTGTTTTTAGGACCGTATCTTAGTTCTCCCTTTGTGATAAGGGCTTTCTCAATCTAGACACCTTTTTCGACTAGGTCCATGAAGGTTGTGCAACAATGTACTTGTAATGCATATTTTAAGGGTCCTAGAAGTGTTTGAACGAACATGTCCACCTTTTCCTTTTCGGGTATGTTGATGTGACAATGATGAGCTAGATTTTTCCATCTTTGAAAGAATGGGATGAATGTTTCACCAACATCCTCTTGCATGAGATTTCATAAGCTAGTAATAGAGGTGTCCATGTCAATGTTGTACACGTAATTTTTTATGAACTTGTGTTTAAGTTCATCCCATGTTTGGGTATCCTTTTGAGTGGAGAACCATTCAAGGGAAGGACCTGCAAGACTTTTAGAAAAGAGTCTCATCAAGTATGTTTGTTCATAGGCAACGTCCATACAGTTGGTTGCAAATTCTTGGACATGTTCGATAGGGTTTGTCTTTCCTCTGTATTTGGTAAAATTAGGTGACACATATCCCAGAGGAAATGGTGGCATGTATAAGTTCATGTCGAAGGGATATACAGATAGATCATATGACACTACTGATTTCTTGCCGGATATTTGTATGCTTTCTATGGTCTTCTCTAGACCCATTAGTTTTGCTTGTAAGGCATCGATTATAGGGTCATTTGTGGTCCCATACATCGGATTGATTGGTATGCCATAGGTCCCCATTTGTTGTGAGTGGATGTTGGTGTGTTGTTGAGGTACATGTTGTTGTGACATGTACGATGTGTTTTGATTTGTGTGTTGTTGGTATTGAAAGTTTGGATTGGGGGTATGTTGGTGGGTATGAATATGGGATGAGTATGTTGGGATGTTTCCCCCAGCCATTTGGGTCGATATTTGGGGAATATGGCAACCATAAGTATTTTGATGTGCGAATGATGCCATAGGTTGTGTGTGTTGACTGCCTTATCCAAATTGTTGGGTTTGTACAAGGGGAATGGTCGTATTTTGTCCTTGGGAGGTGATGGAATTTGATTGTGTTGACGTGTTAACATTTTGTTGTTGTCCTTGAATAAAGATACGTCGTTTGCCTCCACCCAAAGGATTTTGTGAGATACCAATGAGAGGATATGATGAAGATGTACTCATGGTACTAGATGTAGTTGTCAATGGAGGATTTGTATGGCTTGATGATGCCCCCATGGCATTTACTGTAGTGGTAAAGAGAGGATTGGAATAACTTACCCACACTGCCAAGGACCCAAAGGTGGTTCCAGCTGATTATGACAGTGTTGTGGATATTGTGGGAATTGTGACAGATTGTGATCCTCCAATGGATGTAGCATTTTTTGAATTGGAGTTGTTTGGAATGTTGGAGGTAGCACTCATGGTTGTAGTGACATTTTGTGAGGTAGAATCAAAGAAGGTATTGCTTGTGGTGTTTGGAGGTTGACCACTATTTGACATGTTATGTGTATTGTTGACGTTATCGGCAGGAGATGTCGATCTCAAGGTATCAATGTCGAACCCATGAGGTAATTTAGCGCCTTGACTTAAAAGTATGGCCAAATATCTGTCTCTGTCATATAAGACCATTTGTTCTACGAAGTAGGCTGCCTTTGGATCTTGTGCTGCTACCTCTAGGTTTTCCTCAAGTATTTTTCCATATTCATCCTTATGTAAGAATGGTTCAAAGGGGTTGTTTGATGAGGATGGTATGGTCATGAGAGGTTGAGTATTTGTGTTGCTAAATGGGTCATCAAAAGTCCAATTTGGGTTATAAGTGTGATTGGTGACATTGGAATTAGAATCTTGTCCAAAGTTTTCCATTTGTCTTTTCTTTCTTTGGAGTCTAGTTTCCACCATAAAAGGGAATTTCTCAAGTGAGGTAATGAAAATGATGACAAAATGCAAGGATGATACTAGCCTATGTTTTTTTGTATTTTGGTATTTTGAGGGATGATAATGCAAGGTGATGACTAAGGAAATGATTGATGCAAAATGACAAGGTTGTAAAAGCCAAAGTGTCGAATGAGGACTAAGATGGTAATGCTGACGAAGGACTAAGGCAATTAATGCAAATTCTAGGTTCAAAATGAGGACTAGGGGTGGATAATGCAAAGTCTAAGTTAAAAAAAATGATGACTAAGTTTGGACAATGTTTGGAGAAAGGTTTGTCTAACCACTCTAAGCTTGATGTATGTCTCAATTTAGGTTATCCAAAGGACTTGGTAAAGGGACTAAATGACAAGGTAAAAATGATGAGTGAGACTGCCTAACTAGACTATTGAGTTGGAGGTTCTCACAAAAATGACAATGACCGAAAAGAGGAATAACGACTATGTCCCAAGATACCCTAATTTTGAAAATAATGGTTTTTACAAAGTGAGGAGATTTGGCCTAATCCAAAGTTTTCCAAGATGAATCCTAAGGGAAAAATGACGATTATGATGCCTAGGGAATGCCACTAAAATATGAAAATTTAAAACCTATGGTTAAAGTGCAAGCTAATGAATGCAAATGATGGACGTTTTGAGCAATTTTGATTCTGGTTTCTGACAAAGACTTTTGAAAAAGATGTTTAACATTAGGCCAAGATGTCTGGACTCAGATTCTAGTATAAAACAGGGTTTACTTTGTCGACAGGAAAATGCATTGTTATAGGTAGCAAATGCGTTGCAACGATCGAATGCGGCTCTAGGAATGGCAAATGCGGTTCAGTTTTGCAAATGTGGCTTTATAGAAGTCAAATGCGGTTCATTATTTCGAATGCGGCTTTAGAAAATGCAAATGCGGTTTAAGACAAGAAAATGCAGTGTTTGAAGAAGAAAATGTGGTTTATCATAGCAGATGTGTTGTGAAGTTTGGAAAATATGGTGCGACAGAGCGAATGTGATTTGACAGATGCGTCTTAGGATGTTAAAGAGTCAATTTTCTGAAGTTGTGGTTAAAAACCCGAATTGTTGAAAATTTGACTATCTGTTTTGAGATGTTGGAGTGTTGTTTGTTTTTTTTGAGTAACCAGCAAACACTTGGCAAGCATGATATTTTGAAAAGTAAACAAACACACAAGAGAACAAGTACGATCCTAGGTTAGGCCATGTCAGTATTCGCTAGAGTCCACATGGGTTTCCCCAGTCGCATATCAGTAGCGTGTGAATCCAGAAGCTTGGTTGCACATGCTCCCCCTTATAGTGCATTCTCTTCTCAGGCCAACCAAGCTTCCAACCCCCATGAAACTCCCATGGAAAATTGATCACCTCTACTAAAGACTGCGAAGGCATGGAAGGCTTCACACCGACCAGTGCTGTATTAGCAAATAGAAGGTTTTGGGCTTACTACACAAGATTTTTTAATTTGGGACCCCTGTTCGAGTGGCCATACATGGGGCAAGAGATTAATCACTGATTAGGTGGCACTCCAGCCTGAAGAGGTTAAGCTCAACATGGTTTATGGGAGTACTACTCTGTCGGTATGACACATTCGCACTCGTAATGTTAGGTTTTTCCTTAAGATTCACATTTATATATCGGTCGGGGGTAGCTTGGATTTAGCTCCATTGCCAGTTTGAGTCACGTTGGGGTGATGAAATCCCCAGGCAGGCACAATTTCTAGAGGCAATAATCATTTCTCTTACACCTAGGATCACATTACTGTGCAAGGGGAGAGGATACTCTGGTTATTGCATCAGGGTTACACAAGGAAAAAGTGGGTCTGGATTTTTGATCACCTAGTTTTCACAAGGTGAGAGCATACTCGTCTACCACTTTCAAACACAATTAGAAATGAAAGAAACATTTATTTTAAGTGCACTAAAAAGAAATGTGTTGTAATCTAAAAAAAAAAGCACAATGTTTAATATTGAGTCTTTGACACTCAAACCTGTAAAACCACAAGTTAGTAGTTTGCTTAAATCATCTTGGACTCCCGAAATGTAACCGCCACATGCTACAAACAAAAATTAGTAACACGAAAACTCTATGCTAGAAAAGAAAACCAGAATGTCAAACAAAAAAGAACAAAAAATAGAGAAAGAAAACATAATGCAAAATAGAGAATGACAGAAAACAGAAAAACCAGAATGTAAGAAGGAAGAATTTTTTTTACTAGGCGAATGCATCGTAGCAGAGCAAATGCGTCGCTGTCTGATAGGAAAATGCAGCTCATTTATGTCGAATGCGGCTTCATTATATATAAAGAAGATATCAAAATAATACATGTAGCACACATTATAGGCAAAGTCACAATATGGTCTATTATGCCCAATAGAGTGAAACCATAATACAATAAATTCTTCTCTTAACATGGTTCTCATTTGTTATTGTACAATTGAATTTTGTTGAGTAATTCAATGCTCACTTCATTACAAACTAGTTCAATGAATTGAATTGATAAATGAAACAAATAAACAACTTGCAATTGGATATATCATGGTTTGTCATAGTATATAAAAATTACCAAATTCACATAAAATATAATAAAAATGGAATGAACAATAAATATAATATACAACAATTCTTATAATACAAGGTGTTCTACAAGCCTCTCACCACTCTCACCTACCTTAAAAAAAATATAATTCAAGTAGTAATGAACAAACATCAAAATATCCCAACAATGTAAGTTGAAGGATCCAATAAAATTGTATAGTGCATGTACAATTAAAAATTTGTATACAACTAGTACAACAAAAGAACATATTGGTAATAACACATAACCAATTGCATAGTACAAATCCAAGTAGTATCCATTAGAGAAAAATACCCCAAAAATAGTAGTATGTTAGCAAACAAAAATTCATAGCACTCTCCACCATCCACATTTTCTTTTCACCTTTTCATCGCCATCCATAGTTTTGACTAAACCTATGTCATAAGCAAACATTACCAATAGAATGATTAGTGTGAAAACTAATTATAATGGAATTATGTATTCAAACATGAAATGTTATAAAGTGGATAGTAACAAAATTGTAGTCCATGCCAATACAAATCTTGTATGTGATGTTTGAACCCAAAAACAACACATGAAAAACCTTTAATGCCTTTATTTAATTATATATATAGTTATAATAAAACCCTTAATATAAATGGTTTCACTCTAAACCATATAAACAGTGAAACCCTAATTAAAAACATATATAAAGACTCATAAATATGAAACATTGAAAATCAATTTAATATCATCTCTTAGGATGTATTTAGAAGCATGTAAAGTCCATTCATACCAAAATATCCTTTATAAGCCCATGGAGGAAATTTATAGTGTATTGCCTTGGGAATATGAGGGCTACATAATTTTACTCTTGTAATTGATTCTATTTTATAAAAGGAATGCATTCAATTTGGTTGTTCAATTGAATTAGAAATTATAAATTTTCTATGGAATCTACGATAACATGATTGAATTGTGAAATATATTTATTTTTATATATGTCTTTGTCATACCCCAATTTAAAAATTACATGTTCACTATGATTCATGCAAGGTGATCTACCCCATATTTATATGAGAACCCATATATTACTATGTTATTATATATACATATAGATGTAGACAATGATAGATATATATACATATACATACATACATACATACATATACATATACACACACACACACACACATATATATATGTATATTAAACATAAATATATATTGTTGCATGTATATCATATAATATATAGATAAATATAAATATATTGTTGATATATAAATATACATACATATATAAATAAATTAAATATATTGTTGCATACATACATATATATGTATATATACATATATATATGTATATATACATGTATATACATGCATATATATGTATGTATTTATGTATATATATACATATATACATATATACACATACATATGTATATGGGTGTATATATATAGTTGCATCTATATTATATTATATATAGTGAAATGAAGGGAGTCCTAGATCCTAAATGCAAAGAACCTAAACTCAAAGGGGCCTTTTCCTAGATTTCATTAGAATGCCAACCGCAAAGCCAAGAGATTGACTTTCAACCTCAATAGTGAGTTAATTAGACCTGGGTTGGTGGATTCTTTAGGGCCTTGGGATGATTAAGACTGATATAGAAACAATTTGAAATGATAAAACCAATTGAACAATATGACCTAATATGCAAAATATAGATTCCAAAAGATAAAAAAACTGTAACAACACTTTGCAGGTAGATTTGGGAGATATTAGAGGGCATGTACCTATCACCAAAAGTTGATTCTAACATGTGCAAAAGGAATGGTTTGTACCTAGGCGAATGGGTTTTTGATTAGGCTGCCAAAACTTCAAAAAATGATGTTATACCCTTTGTCTGCTCTCTATTCCTGTACCTACAAATATTCATCTTCAAATCCAGACCTGGAAAAAAATTGCAAAATGAAATTGTTTGTTTGTTTGTATGGGGGTTTGCCTCGGTTGAACCCCAGATTTGGTAATTAAACCTTGTTAAAAAAGATAAAGATTTGATAAAAGATAGTGTATGAGCTCCAACCTTATGCGTGTCTAAGGTTGTTATAAGCTAATATGCAAAGAAAACCTACTCAAATGCATTAGAGTATTATCCCTATATGACAATGACAAGATCGACTTAGGGAGAAGTTAATACACCCCAAATAAATCTAAAACACAATGATACCTTGTTGTAGGTTGCTAGTAGAATGAAGCTTGAAGATGAGAACACTAGGAAATAAGTCATTAGGTTAAGGGAAATGGCCAAATGCATCTCCCAAACCTAGAATCCATCATGCTCTTCTATTGGCATCAACCTTCAATCATATGAAAAAGCTTGATCAAATCTGCAAATGGACTTGAAGACTTGCAATCTCAAATAATGCTGCTCCAAGACTTTGAATGGTGCTTGCTTGAATCTTTTCTCCTTTATCTCTTATGCTAGTTTTGAATTGATGAAAAGACTAGGATTTTATAGGCATTTCTCTAATTTCCCCAAAATTAGATTGTGATAGCCAACAATTACAATTTGAATTTTGAATATTAAAATACCGCCATGAAGCTATTGAAATTTGGGTCCTAACTAAGTAAGGGGACCCATTCACCCATGGGTGAATGGGTCATGGCCCAAACTTCTAGGACACACTTGTTTCATGGAAAATTAATGATAGTTTGCATTTGTTTAATGCTTGTTTCAATGTCAAAAAATGATAAAAATAGACCTTGGGATGCATAATAAAGGGAATTGGGGTCTATTTAGAAAGGGTTAAAATGCATAAATGGAAGGTCACTGAAATAGGTCCAAACTAAGCATGAAATTATACTATCACCTACAAGGGAGTAAAATTTTCTATGCTACATATAGATATATATTATTCATAGACATGTATTTATTGTTGCATCAATATTTTATTATATATAAAATATATTATATATAGATATATATTATAGATAGACACACACACACACACACATAAATATATATGTATATAACCCAAGGGGATAGAAGATCCCGCATACAAAAAAAAATGTATGAAGATTTAAATCGAGTGGCATTGCAAAGGCATAGTGATAGTAGGGTCGGGATATCCCCGCCCTTTTGACCAAACGTGAAGATATATATATGAAAAATAGCCTTCTTTGGAGAGATTACCAAGTGGAGGCTAAAAAGGTTGTTTTCAAAACAAAATTTGTGGTGGTCTTGCATGTTATTTTGGGTAGTTCTAGGTGATACATACACGAATATGGTCAAGAGATATAGGGTGAATAGAAACATAGTGTCAATGTTTATGGTCATGCTTCTAGATGCGAGATGAACCAATATACATGGATAAAATGATTGTGGCTATGGTATGGTCTCATTGGCATGAAGGGATGCATGAATTCCTGGGGAGAGTGGTGGTGGGTCTCAAATTTTGACTGAACGATAGACCTAGGTTGAGAATCCATCCAATCTTCAATGGCCCTTGGGTTCCACTCGTGGTTTGGGATAGTGCCTCAGATGTTGATCACAAATGGCATCAAGCCACATGAGGGATAAAATTCATCAAGGAAATAACTAGAATTAATTTGGTGGGAAAGGTCGTCTGATCCTTTGCCTTGTTGAATCTTCCTCTAGAGTAGGATGTAGATGAGGAGACATAGTGGTGAATGGGCCTAAAAAAATAATTTTTGGCAGAAAAAGTATATATGTTTGACCATGATAAGGCCTAATAATTTATAATATTATGTATATTGAAGGAAGGCAGAGCTATGTAGTCTTTGCAATTTTGAAACCTTAGGATTGTAGAAGCAAAATGTCATTTTTTCTACCCTAACATGGCATAAGGACACATGGCTTCTACATGGAGCTATTTGATATTATAATTAATCTATGTAACAAATGTGGCCCTCTTGACCACTTTTATCAATCCAATATATATTTGATAGATAAGTGTTGTCAAGGGGAAACTTCCATTATATTAAAATATTGGAAAGATACACCAGCTCAACCTAAGAAAAGTGTTAGTGCATTCGTTTCCCAAGAGATAGCAAGATAGAAAATATTTCAATTACCTTAGAGAGATGAACAATTTAAGTTGGAAAGAAAAGGTATCCATACTAACTAATATAGAAATTGAAGGTTTCTATGTTTCTTGAGACAACCGTTCCTTGAAAATATCAAGTTCTTTCTCAGTTTTCTTGTTTTATTTCACAACATTAATGTAAAAAGTACTTGCAATATATAATTTAGAAGGGAATTTGACTAGTGTTGGTAATACTAGGCTCACAAATTCTTTTTTGGGAAAGGTGAAGGAGAGTGTTTACAAAAAACAATCCATAACTTTTTCTTCCTGAGTAGCTGCACCATGTTTGTAAAAAAATATTTTGAAGATTCTTCCATCATGGATATGTCCATTTGACTAGCATAGAGGACCAATTACATTCAAAATGGCTTCATTAACTCCTTCTAGTTTGACTTTGAATAGTCAACATATTTTTTATCTTGGAATCCTCATCTAGGAAGCTACAATATATTATGAATTCTCTTTAATCGATCATTTTGTTGTAGATGTGAATCTCCCTAAGATAATATATCTTGTGGATTTTCCAACCCATGAAGGAATGATGATGACCCTAGTCATGTATGAATAGATGCAAGGACTTTGAGATATCACCAATCTTGCTGTAGGGGTACTCTACTCATCCAAATTGATCCCAATACCACTTGAAAAAGAACCATTCATACAAGTATACATTGACTAGATTAGACTTAACAATCTACCTCCAATATCAAATCCAAGCCATCCCAAGAAGAGGGAGAGAAAGATAGTGTGTATAGCTTCATACACAATATGCCTTGATTTTCTAGAAAATCTATCGCTTGATTTGATTTTGTAGATGTGAGAGAGGGAGAAGTCTTCCAATTGTGCGAGTCATTTCCACATTACTTTGACCTAACCATGAAGGTTCCATTTAAAAAAAAAAATTATGGGATTGATGCAAATTTGGGAATCCCCTTCAATGTCAATGTGTTTGATACCTTTTTCTATGAAAATATTCAATCCTTTTGTGATTGCTTCCGTTTTCCTTTCATTGTTTGTTTCTTCTTTGAGTTTTTAGAAAGAGCCAAAATTAGACTTCCATTATGAACTCTAATGATGCATTTAGCTCTTGAGGTGCTTGGGTTCCCTTTGGATGCATTGCCAAAGTTGAATTCTAACTATTCACTAGGAGATTCAGTCATCTCAAATTATTCTAATTCAAAACTAGATTGGTGGATGCTAGAAAACATGCATAAGGGAATTTCAAACCATCCCATCACTTCGTATGTTGTCATCCCACAATGTGAAGGTGAACTTCCTTTTTGATTAGGCTCTTGAATTAAAAACTTTACAGATATTAGATTCTATTTTTCACAAGACTTGATCAATATTACACTCCTCTTTATTCAAGATTCATCAATTTATTTCTTTCTAGATCTTCCAGATGAGAAAAGATGAGTTGGTAACCCATATTCCATCCCAAAAATATTGTGTATCCATTCTAGGTCAGCTTTGGAATAAGGTCATTGAATCATCTTGATGAACTCCTTTCCAATTAAGTTAGTTACACAACCAAATCACAACATTGAGAAGTGAAATCACAATTGAGAAGGAATTGATCAAAGGTTTCCTCACTCTTCTTATGTGCATCAGGCACTAATTTGGTCCATCTATCCAACAATATGTAATCAGTTTCTAGTTAATATTCATTTATGTAAAGTAGTCCAAGTGAAGGAATGCTTTTGGAAGAACTATTTTATTACAACATAAGTCAAATGGCTAATGATTATCCTTTGGTCTAAGATTTTGGATCTGATATCCTAGCTTAACAGAGTAATTTATTGATTTTTTCCCACTCCAAATGATCTTTATCCATTTATGAGTTCCAAATGATCTTTTGACTATTTAGCTCTATCACCACCTTCTTCTTGGCCAAGTCACTTATCAAAATATCCTTGAATGTGGACTAGATGGGTAATAATTTCCTCCAATGGGATCCTCTTTGATTATATAATGTATCACCTTTTATCTCTCAGATCAAAAAAATTGTTGCATTCACTCAATTCCTCAATTTATATAAGAGGATGGTAGCCATTCCAAGATTCTATCCAAGACTTATTTGATTTGATGTCATTTATTTGTCATGACAAGTGATTTGTGATTAGTGGTCTGAAATCCCACATAAATTTCCATATGTGGGAACTATTTGAAGAGTTGGCGATTGTTAAAATTCTACTTGGATCTCTGTTGTCCAAATATTTTATTTATAAAATTTTACTCCATAGAGATTTAGGAGAAGAATACATTCTCGAAATGAGTTTAGTGCCCAAGGATTGATTATCCATTTCTAAGTCCTAAATTCCAGCTCCACCAAAAGTATTTCTTTTCTTGGCTTGATCCCAATGGATGAGTGGGAGCCTCTTAGTCTTGTTTGAACCTTCTCAAAGAAATTTCTTCATTATACCATTTAAAGTGGATTTTACTTTCCTAGTTAGACGAATGTAGGACATCATGTAAATTGGTATGGTAGCTAATACTGATTTAATTATCATTATCCTACTATCAAGTTAGATCCACCTATCTTTCCATTATAAGGCCTTTCTTTGGCAGGATTCAATTGTGTTTTTCCATAAGTTTTTTCTGAAAACTCCATGAAACAAAGGAACTCCCAATTACTTGCTCGAAGAAATGTCATTAGATAAACTAAGTGATTGGGTAATATTTTTCTAGAGATTTTTTTTGGTGTAAAGAAAAAAATGTGGATATCTCTTTATTCACCAACTACCTGACATTGTGAACTATTGATCTAATGTTTCCTTGATGGTCTTTTCTTATGTTAAATTGGATTCCCTATATATAATCATGTCATCAAAAAAATATCAATGTGTGATTGGATCCAAATTTCTTGCTATATGAATACCATGCCACAATCCATATCTATGTTTTCACTTGATCAATATTCCCAATGATTTAGCCTAAATGATGAATAAGAAATACAAGGGATCCTCGTATCACAACCCTCAAGAGATCTAAAAAAACCACTTGGTGCTTCATGTACTAATATTGAGAATTGCACTATGGATAGAAAACCATATATCTATTCTAGTTATTGATCGCTAATCCAAATTTCTTCATAATTAGCATGAGATACTGACATACACAGTAATAAGCTTTGCTAATATCAAGTTTTAGTAGCATACTCTTTTTCCTTGAGACTTTAATCAGGTGTATTGTTTCATTTTCTATGAGAATTCCCTTTGTGATATCTCTACCCAAAGTGAAACCACTTTGTTTAGGGGGGATAATGCTTGTCAACACTAGTTTCAACTTGTTCATCATAGCTTTCAAAATAATTTTATAAATTGTGTTGCACAATGATATTGCTCAAAAATATGCAAAAGATAGGAAATTATTTTTATTTGGGATGAGGGCAATCAATGTGTTATTGATGTTCTTCATAAATTTATTCCTCCTTTAAACTTCTACTATTTCCCATACTTCTTGACCCATAATGTACCAATATTTTTGATAAAAGTATGCAAGGAATTTGTCTAGGTTCGATGATTTGTCAGGGTGTATTTGGAATGTCACTTGTTATACTTCCTCCATGGTGAAGGGAGCCATTAACATCTCATTATCTTTGAGGGAGATTAGTGAAGGTATTCCCCTTAATACTTCATTGGTGTGAATCAAGTTGACTATGTTGCTTGAAGCAAGGAGGTTTTGAAAGGTGTAGACACCTAAAAAATGACTAACTCATCTCTTCTAAAACATCATCATTTCTCGTCATCATCTGTTATCAACCCCTCATCACTATTAATTAAATATTTTTTAATTATCTGATTAAGCTAACACATTTCCCACTTTAATTAAATAATTTTAATCTATCTAATTATTAGATCGTTTTCCATCATCAATATTAATTAAATATTTAATAATTATTTAATTAATTTATCATTTCCCCTTATCATCACTAATTAAATAATTAATAATTTTTCTCCAACTACTTTAATTAAATAATTTTTAATTATTTAATTAAATCATGTGTTCTTTCCATCCACATATTAAATCATGCATTCCTCTCATCCAACATAATTAAATAATTTTAATTATTTAATTAGCTATATTTTCCTTCAAAATTAAATAAATTATTTAATTTATTTAGTTCGATTTTGCACATTCCTCTAAAAATAAATAAAATTATTATTTTATTTATTTCCTAAATATATCATTCTATTGTTATTCCTCTAATTCTAAATTTAGTGACCATCTCTATATTTAGTGAGTTAACTGAAAAGAAACCTCAGTTCACTCTCTTTCACTTACACTTCATCCTCTCATGCAGTCATTCCTTTGATTCATGTAGTCACTTAATTCCTCATCATAGCCCCTTATCCTAACAAATGTCACACACATGTTCCTCATGATCTCTCAAACATCATCATCCATTGATCTCATCTCACATCCTACACCATTGATTTGATATGAGTGAAAGCTATAAAACACCCATAATTTAGCCTTTAAATCCCTCGAATTTTTCATCCAAACCATACATAGTTTTATATTGCTTTTTATAACAAGGTTATGCTAAGATTTCATGAGTAATCTATTGGAAAGACAGTTGTCATTGCACCAAAAGATCAACCTATTAATGCCTGATATAATTGCAAGTGTTAATGAATCCACGAGAGGTAGTTAATCCATGTCACGAATCTGAGCACTGTGTTGCACAACACAAGGAGACCAAGGGCACACACCTTGCAAAAACCCCCCAGTGCAAGCGAGGGGTTTGAACTTGTGACCCAAGCTCTGATACCAATTGTTACAAAGATGATTTTCGTTGCACAAAAAGATTGACCTATTAATGCCCGATACAACCACCAGAGTTAATAAATCCATGGGAGGTAGTTAATCCATGTCACGAACTTGAGCACTATTCTACACATCACAAGGAGACCAAGGGTACACACCTTACAACATAATCCACATAATATTCAAAATAACATAATCACATTCTACAATGGAGTAAGGCTAGGAATTTTGATGGAGGCAATGTTACCAAATTTTCACCACAACTCAAATTGGCAGAGCTGGTTAATTAAGTTCATTTTAAGGTGAACAAATTTCAATTCATTTCTTCTTTTTCTTAAACCATTGCATTTATTGGAGTTTAAAAGAGTTGTTCAGTTAAAATGTGCAATGTGTTTTTAGTTAAAGAGAGCATTCAATTTGCAACAACATAGAAAAGATTGCATGAGATACAAAGAATAATGCTTTCATTCTATATGGATTTATCCATTCCATAATGTTTCATACATTTTTGCAAAAGAAAATTATAGAATTGAACAAGAATGCATAAATGTTGTTTTATGTTCATTGGAATGAAAAGAGAGATCAAGTGTCCCACACAAGCCATGAGAATAGCTGAGTCAACAAAACAAAAGGAATGTACTATGCTATAGAAGATAAAAGAAAGAAAGGAAAAAATAAGAAGAAACATAGCCATCATTGCCTGAGGTGTCTTCAATTTCTCTTCATTGTTGCTTATCCCTCCTTGCTCTTGGTCTCCGAGTGAACCTATAGATGATTGAGAAAACTTTGTTAGAGCTCCGGTTATGAATCCTCCTATATGATCTATCAATAGTAATATAGTATATTGCTTGTGGTGCATTGAATCAGTTGAGAAAATATCAGAAGTTTGTAGAGGAACACAAAAGATGAGACATCACAAGAACATTGAACTTATTTGTTTTTTAATCTAACATGTTTGTTCCTTGTGCAGGTATAGGAAAAGTCATGTTTCTGATCTATTTTGAAGACATAATAGCATGTGGCATGAAAATGGGCTCCCACAAGGGTTGAGCCCAACATGTTGCCCCTTGACTGCAAGTGGGGCTTTGAGAAAAGAAATGCTTTCATAGTATTCAAAATGAAGCATCCAATTGAAGGAGAAGTCCACAAAAACAATGCAAGGAAAGTTGATTCATTACCCATACATGACCACCAAATTCAAAATGCAAAGTGAAGATGATGATCATAGATGAGCATGGAATCTTTCTCGAATGCTCAAAACATGTAGAACAAAAATTAAATGCAATATATTTAATTAGATATTTTTTTTTGCATACAAATGTGTCATATTCAAAGTGTTGCTACAACATTACATTACTACCATATTTCATTAACATGATATTCACATTGATAGGGAAACAAGTGATACATTGTCATGGAGTGATAGTGAACATGCATACACAATGCCAACCTACAATCAAGAGTAACAACTAAAGAAAATGGAGAAGCTTCAAAACATCATCATCAGGTGTCACTTATTTCAAAATCTTCTATGCACTAAGGATCAAGACTCATATCAGTTGCAACTAT
Organism: Sequoia sempervirens; assembly: GCA_007258455.2. Taxonomy (NCBI): domain Eukaryota; kingdom Viridiplantae; phylum Streptophyta; class Pinopsida; order Cupressales; family Cupressaceae; genus Sequoia; species Sequoia sempervirens. The sequence goes on along the minus strand of VDFB02000010.1, from coordinate 113,229 downwards.
CCAAGGGAAGATAAAAATGCATGAAGAGTGCAAACGAACTTTGTTTCAATCAAGAAATGGAAGTAGAAAGTGGCTACAAGTGAAATATTGAATTCATATCATGAAATGGAAAAAGCCATTATTGACTGTAGACACAATGCACAAAAGGTTTGAGTAAAAATGAAATATAGAACAACATTACTAAAGTGAAATGAAACATGGAACTCAAGTTTTGTTGCATTACATTGTTCTATGTTCACAATAAGAATGAAACTATGGTAAAGAGTGGAAGTTTGAAGTACATTTTATGAATGCAAAAGAATTTCAACCTACAAAATCAAGCTTCAAAGTGCCTGAAAATGGATGGAAACAAAAAACAATGGAGGTTTCATGACCTATAGATGCATCATACTGGCCGAATACAAGCATTGCAAGAAGTGAATGAACATAATAGAGGCATCATCATTGCTCATGAAATAAACTTTGGTGTAAGTGGAAATTTTTTCTATGTATGTTTCATGGAACAAGGAAAGTGAAAACACCATTGAAGCCCTGTGAAACTATGAGAAGGCATTATTTTATGACAAGCAACTAAAATGCAAGAGTTACACAAAAGCAACGATGATAGCTACAAAAGATTTTTTCTTTGCTAAAGTTTAAACATGCTGGAGTGGAGTTGCATATAAGGAATGGAAGTATCAAATGGGAGTTAAGTTTCATTATGCTATAAATAATATATGTGAATGGTGATAGAAAAACTTAACTCTATTCAGCAAAAGAATGTAAACATTTTCAAAATGCAAAAGTTGCAATCAACAGTGACAAAGCTTCATAGTACCTGAAGGTAAGTCTTGCTTCCCAAAATACAAGTGTTTGAGAGTAACATTCAGTGTTCATTTCTGCATATAAGATGCATCCATATATAACCATATAGATTTCTAAGTGGTGCCAAGTTGATAAATGGGAAACAAGTAATAAATGGCTAGTGTGTGCATTCAAGATACATGATAATAAGGGAGAAATAATGTCATAATGGAGCTATATTGTTCTTCTGAAAACAAATAGTGCAAAGAAATCAGTTTGCTTCACTAAAAGAGTTTTTGAGTATGCAGTGGAAGTTTTCATTTCAAGAATAAACAAAGTGAAGTTATAGTGCACACATGGAAAAATGAAACCATTTTTGTTCTTTTCAGAACAGTGAGCTAATGCCAAAGTGAAGCTAGGGTTTCAAAGTAAAAATGAAACAATAATGATTTTCTCATGAAAAACCCAAAAAAGTTTAAAGCCTCGACCTTGCTTAGAAAGGATTTTATTTTGGTTTCCATTCAGAAAAATAGAAGAAAAATGTTGCTTTCTACATATTCAAAAAATGAACAAGAAATATATGATGCATCAAAACCCTAGTTGGTACTCTCATGGCCACGGCCTGAGAGAGGCTTTCCTCTTCATAGAAGCACAAACCCACTTGGGGTTTGTTCCAAATGATTCAAATGAAAAAGAGATTAAGAGGGTTTGAGCTCGTGCAAATGTGAGCCATAAAAATAAAATAAAGCAAAGCAAAAAGAATCACTCTCTTTATAAGTTTCCTTCATTGTTTTATCATGGGTCGAGCCCAAAATCAAGTAATTTTTGCAGAAATATGGAAATGCACAATGTATGGCCGTGACTAGTATGGAAGGAAACACAGATTCTCATTCATTCTTCCCACAACAAAGAGAAAACTACAGTATTTCATTCAAAGGATGCTCAAATCGAGCTTTTTTAAGAGGGAAATGTACAAGATTAAAGGAATAGAAACTTACCCAACTTTGGTGTGTGGAGAAAATCATTAAAATCTTGCAAGCCACGTATTTTAGAAAATCAAAGTCAAGCTTTCCATGGCAGCTTGAAGTGGAGGATTCAACACAAAAAAGAAGCACAAGGAAATGAGTTAGAAAAACTATAGAGGCCGCAACCAAGAGGCCTCAAAATCCTTCAAAAATGGAGTCAAAGTGCCACAAAATGATCAAAGAACAACTTACCATCGAGTTGCAAAAGGATTCGACCCCAAGCAAGGAGGAATCAATTGGAAAATGTAGAAAAATGAGCTCAAACCCTAGTTCCCATGGCAGCTCGAGCAAAGCCTTTTTTCTCCAAACTTGGCCGATGCAAATGATGAGAAAAATTAGGGATAGGGGTTGGTTTTGATGTTAGGGTTTCCCAATGCCCTAATTCGAATGTGGAATTTTATCACATTCTTTTAAAAATCAAATTCCTTATTAATACCTTGTCACAAATGTTGCCTAGGTCTAGCCATGCCTTAGGCAATTTTTCTTGATTTTTAAAGAAAATCAAATAAACTCATACCTTGCCTTTATGATCTTATGAGAAAATCACATGCCCTTTGACCCTTCTTACTAGGTTAAGCTGTTCATGTGCCTTAGTTGCTTTATGGGATATAGCCCATGGTTAAATTTTTATGATTTTTATAGAAAAATCAAATGTATAGGAGCCTTTGCATATTACTTTGGTGCTTTGCAAAGTATCATTTTTTACCCAAATGGAAAAAAATCAGAACAATTAGAGCCAAATTGTATCAAACCAGATGTAATAAGGAGCTTTCTAGATTGATTTTTAGAAACTACACATGATGTAAAGCATCATTAAGGTAATGTTTCTATAAATTACCTTGATGTTTGTTATGTTCTTAAAATGCAGTTAGTAGACTTGAGTGCACATCAAAACCTTCTATTTCTAAGTTAAGATTCGTGGGAAAATTTGGAAAGGGGCAAGCAAACTGAGCTTTCTATTTTCAATTTTGGGTAGTTTGGACCTGATTTTGTGGATTTTTTGGATCAACCTCTTGAAGATAGAAAGTTTCCATTTTCCTCATGTAGTTTGGAGCAGTTTTGAACCCTATTTTTTAGGCTTTTCTGAGGAGCTCGAAAATGGATCAGAGTTGCTATTTTGGAGAGGTAGTGGAGCTAATTTTTTCTATTTTCACTATTGAGACACTTGGAAGATATAAGTTTGGAGAAATTTTTGATTTTCTCAGTTCAAATTGATTGTTTCTTGCTCTCCTACTCACTCAGAGAGTCTTGTAAACATTTTCTTGTACTCAGATTTTGAGCTTGACACTCCTTCATTTCAATAAAACATCAAGACTTCCTTTCTTATTTTCTTGTCTCAAATTTATAGTCACAATTTGATGTTAACTGTGATTCAAATGCAGAATCCTCTTCATGTCTTGTTATTGTAAGTTTTTTTGCAAGGGTCTCGTATAATTTAGGTTGTATTTTGTGTTATGTTTGGTGAACCTCTATGTAAATCACTATTGGATTACGTGTTTCTAGGGTGGAATTGTGAGAATCAAAGTTTTAGAGAGATTGTTGAGAGTAGAAAGTTGTCAAAATCTTTAAATTATTGGTGAATCATCTTAGGTTTTAGGATCTCTGTTTCAATTTTTCCTTTTAACCCTTTCCTCTGAAAGTCTTCTAGATTAGGTGGTTTACTGGGGGAATGAACCTGCTTTGGAGATTCACTCTCACTTATAGATTACTCACAATCCAAGAGTGTTTCCATGTTGCAATAGGATAGGAAAGTCTAACTTGGCTAAGGGTGTAATCCTCATTGTCAATAGGCAAAGTAGTTACTTTAGTTTTATTTCATTTGCTTTCATGTTTGTACACACACTTCATTGGGATAGGTCATTTGATTATTGAATTGGGTTCGTTATTGATTCATTTCCATTATTGAATTCATTGATCTAATTTCCCTTATTCACATTTTGGAACATCTAGTGGGACCCATGCCCTTGATTTAAATAGTGAATTAAGTTTCCTTGAGTTTTTAGGTTATAGGTGTAGAACAACACAATTGATCCCAAAATGATGCATTTGACAGAGAAATGACATATCTAACCATAGAGTGGCATATCTAACAACAATTTGATGCATTTAATATTTATAGAGTCTCATATGATCTTTGTGTATTTCTTTATTTGTAGGTATAATTTACTAGAGTGGTTCTTTTGATAGAATATTGGCACATCTGACTGTCGTTCAATACATCTGATAAGAAAAATGATGCATCTGATGGGTAAAGTGATGCATTTGATAGGTAAAATGAAGCTTTTGACTTTGTTTTGGTGCATTTTATTTACATAGTGATGCTCATGATTTTGTGGATTTAATTTTTAATCTATTTACATGATCTCTTGGAACTAATCACATTTGTGTAACTTGGAAATTATTGGTATAAAGTAGGGTAAAACCAACTACTGACAAATTTGGTGCAAATTTTTGAAATTGCTTTCTTTTTAAAATTAGTTACACACTTCATTTGGACTTAATCA